>CM053604.1:52602572-52617873 GCA_028646535.1 Procyon lotor
CCAAGGAAACTAGTTACAAGAGATGTGAGCCTAGGGTTGATTTGTCATGGTCAGAATGGAAAAACAAATAATTTAAAAACACACTGCAAAGAAATAATTGGCAGGATGGATTAAAGGTAGAGGATGAAAGATGGGACAATGTTGGGAGAAGAAAGGATCCCTAGTAGCTCTGTTCAAACTACGCCAACAGAGATGATTAGTTTCTTGAGAACAATTAATATTGCCTAATTAGGAAGACGTAATTCATGGTCAAAGGTTTTGAAAATACACTAACTTTTCTTGTGATAATAAAATGTTTAAAATGCCATATAAGTAGAATAGCTATTTTACCAGAAGGCATAAAGGCATAGAGGTAGGAGAAAGGATGGACTTTGTTTAGCATCAGCAGTGGATCAGAATTTATATATAGCTCTGTTAAGCTACTTGGGTGTATTTTCTTGCCTACCTGATAGAACCATGAAAAATTGTTTACAACTTGGTCAGAGATGACTAACAGGAGCTACTTTAATACACAGATCATCGTTGGCTTATCAGCATTTCCGGAGATTATTACATATGGCGGAGCAAGACTTAGAAAAACCAGTAGAGGAAGAACTACAATCGGTATAGAACAGGAGAATGTATATTAATGCCTTTTGTGTCTCACTCTGAAAGCAGTTCCTAACCTCTTCTCTACATGACCCTTCTTCATTGCATCCTTACATTACTGCTAACTCATATCCATCCCAATGTGAAACTTAAGTGATAAGAGGTGCTCACTCTTTGAGCTGCCATGAGTAAAACCAGAATAATGTGAGGATGTTGGGCAGTCTAGATGAAAAGCCAAGTTTTCCCTCTAGTGCTATGCAAAAGTTTTACCTGTTTTGCATAGCAAACCTGGCATCTTTATACATTAAGCCTCAATCTCCCAGGGTGTCTATTGTGAACCACGCTGTTTTTTGATCAGCTAAGAGGAGAGAACTGAGAAGTATACTCTCGGGGAATATAGTTTGTTTCGGTTTCTTAAGTCAGGGAATGTAGTATGGTGTTAAGGCATCAGGCTATCTGGCTTTGACTCCTACCTCTGTTGCTTATTCTCGATAGGATTTGAAGCAAGTTTCCTTACCTCTCTTTTTCTCATTTCTCATTAAGTGGCCATACTTAGGGTACTTACTGTGTAGAGTTATAAGGGTTATAAGATTAAAGTAGTTAACCCTTAGAAGAGCAAATGTTTTGAGAATATTAATGTTGTATTATTAAAATTATCAGTTTTAAAGTTTTGTCAGGAAAGTAATATTACGTAATGTTATGTAATTGATGTTATTTTCTTAAACCCAAATTGAAATTTAATTGCGATGAATTAGGAAGAATGTCAACATTCTGTATTGTAAAGAAGAGGCCAGGCTGGAACATATTACACTCAGGTATGAATGAATGACGGAATTACAGGTGCATTTTACTAAATGATCCAGGTCATGAGTCTCACCCCAGTGAATCCCCTAGAGCTGTGGGATTTGATTCAGTTTTGGTCCCCTCATTACTTATGCAACATCTGTCCTTCTCTCCTATTCCTTACAGTCGGATACTTCCGGAGACTATGAAATCACACTCATAAAGATCTGTGGAGGAGATGACTGAGTCAAGAACCTGATCTCGGAAGGTCGCTGCGCCCACAATGGGCCTTTCCAACAACTCGGCTTACTCCTTTCTCAGAGTACTTAAAAGTACAAGCAAGTGTAAACAGCAGACCATTTTCCTAACAGACATTTTCATCATCCTATAATAACAACAAAAAGTGATCATAGCAGAGCACCTCAGCATCACGTAGTAATTCATAAATGAAATTTTTTAAATGGTAGGATCTGCTAATACAATACAAATTCCTTTTCTGCTTAGGAAGTGAGAATCTTTGTAGAATTCTAACACATTAAATGCGTAATTGGAGTCAATAAAAGTTGTTGCCTTTTGAAAGGAGATTTGTCTGTTTTCAGCAAATGCCAAATGTTTGTGTTGTGCCTGGTGTCCAGCAATCAATGATATTTTAAAACACATTTTTGTTATAAAAGCTGTTGCTGCTTTAATTTATCTATTACCTTATTAATTGCATTTATCTTTAAGAAAAGAACAGAATGAAGCCGTGTGTGATCCTGGCCTGCTCTTTCTAGCTGTGATCACGCTCCAGGCGTGACATCGCAAGAGAAGTAACTCAGCCCTCCAAAGCCATCTGCTGAACTATGAATCTAACCACTTCCTGTCTGAACTACAAGCACGAATTATAGTCGTTTCATGCTAAATTCTACTTTCCCAGAATGAGTATGTAGAATCAATTCTCTAAGATTGCTTTTCCACTAAAATAAGTTTGCAAAAACGATGCATTTAAAAAAAAGTCCCTCATGTTATCTTTGTCAGTGACCTAGGATGAAATATGTTGACTAACGTGAAACATATAAGGTAACACCGTCCAGTCGGAGTTACTAGTTGAAAGATTAACGTGTGAGCCATAGAAACGGGGATGTAGGTGTCCAGAGTTTTTAATCAATGCATTCCACTGGCAAATATCCTGAGACCTTTCAGAAGGACAAATTGTTTCTTATTCTGGTGTTTCCAAAATGTATACAGGAAGAAAAGCGCCAGGATTTAAGAGTCCAACACACTTGGGGCGCCTGGGTGGCTCAGTCATTAAGTGTCTGCCTTCGGCTCAGGTCATGATCCCAGGGTCCTGGGATCAAGCCCCACATCGGGCTCCTTGCTTGGCAGGAAGCCTGCTTCTCCCTCTACCATTCCCTCTGCTTGTGTTCCCTCTCTAGCTGTGTTTCTCGCTGTCAAATAAATAAAATCTTAAAAAAAAAAAAAAAAAAGAGTCCAACACACCTGGTTTTCACTTCCTGCCCTACCATTTCCTGGTTCTGTGACCCTGGGAACTACCAAAGCCTGCTCAGCTGAAGCTTTCTCATCTGTAAAATGGTGTTAATTCTAGCACCTGCCTTTCTCCTAGGGTTTTCTAAAGATGAAGTAAAATAATGCCTTCAAAGCACTTAGCCCTGTGCCTGGACAGGGTCAGTGCTCAATAACCACGTTATTATGACTGCCAGGCACCATCAGAATGATGACGACAACCTTGCAGCCCTTCCCCAACAGACTTCGGCCCACCACGCTCTGTGCTAAGTACGGACTGGATACACCAAAGAGACTGAGACTCTTGCTTTTGCCCAAGAGCTTAAAATCTGTTTAGGGAGAGAGACAACGTGCATTTAATCACAACACAGGATATACCACGTGCATACAGGGAAATGGCTTTGTGTAAGAGAGAAGCCGTCTGGAGGCTGGCTCAGTAATTCAGCCTATCGGAGGTCACAGACTCCACCAGTAAGGAAAGAGAAGAGAGGCTCTCCAGGTAGCTCAGAGCACTTGCGAAGTCACCGAGTTAGGAACCAGCACAGTGTGTGCATGGTTCTACCCAAAGGTTAGAGGACAAAGTGGGGGTATGGTGACTGGTGATCGGGAGCCAGATTACAAAGGTCTCATGCTAAAGAGTTTATAGGCAAGGGAGAGTCATGGATGGAAGGAGCATTCCAGGAGGATTTCTTTCTTTTCTTTTTAGCTTTTTTTTTTTTAAGATTTTATTTATTTGTCAGAGAGAGACAGAGCATAAGCAGGCAAAGTCGCAGGCAGAGGCAGAGGGAGAAGCGGGCTCCCCACTGAGCAAGGAGCCCAATGTGGGACTTGATCCCAAGAGCCGAAGGCAGCCGCTTAACCGATTGAGCCACCCAGGCATCCCCCCCTTTTTTTTAATATTTTAATTTTTAAAAACTTTTTATTCACTTATTTGAGAGAGGCAGAGCACCAGCGGGGTAGGGGAGGAGGAGGAGCAGCAGGCAGAGGGAGAAGCAGACCCCCCCACTGAGCAGGGAGCCCCAAGCAGGACTGGATCCCAGGACGCAGGGATCATGACCTGAGCCAAAGGCAGACGCTTAACCAACTGAGCCACCCAGGCACCCCTCCAGAAGGATTCAATCAGGGAAATGATATCAAATGTTTGCCCAAGGGGAAAGAATGTCTGGGAGAAGAAAACTAGAGGTGGGAGCCCCCTTGGTAAGTTCGTTCTATAATCAAGTTTCAAGGGGTCAGCCTAAGTTAAGATAATGGCAAGGGAGAACAAAATTCCTCACACGTGCTTAAGAAATAAAACTGGTAGAACATAGTTATCAAGGTAGTCAGGTGTGAAGTTTGCCCCAAGATTTTGGCTTAAGTGATTTAGGTAATGAGTGTCTCGCTAAGCAATGAATTATTGCTAATACTCCTTGAGTACCTACAATGTGTCGGGCACCATGTGAAACACTATAGTATATATTAAATCATTAATCCTGAAGGAACTTTACAATGCACGCACTAACTCACAGATACAGGAATGGAACCTGAGAGGAACTAAGTAACTTGCCCATTGGAAGAGCCGGGATTTAAACCCAAACAGCCAACTCCACTATTTGGCCATAGAATTTATTTATTTATTTTTTTTTTTTTGGCCATAGAATTTATCCAGTCCCAGGGTCACTGTTTTTTTCAACCCTGCAATGTCAGCTATTTGAATGCAGGGATTTTTGTCTGTTGCATTCACTGCAGTATTCCTAATTCTTAGAATGTGTTTGGCACATAAAAGGCATGTAATACATCTTTGTTGGATGAATGAAGTTCTTTTTCCGCTATGCATTTGAGCTACATAAATGAATTTGGGGTAGTCAGTTAAGCATTTGTAGGTATACCTGTCTCCGCTTCCCAGGCTTGGGGAAAGGAAACTAATATCATTACACTATAGGCAGCCTTGGAGAAAAGTTCAGAAATTTTAGTCATATACACAGGACTTTTTCCAAGCTACCCATCACCATAGGGAGAAATATTTTGTGAAGCTGGCCAGGGTATTGGGACTTCTGGAGAAGCAACAAGTTCAAATGCCTGTAGGTTTTCCTTTACTTAATCAAGCTAAACTCCTAAAATGGCAACACCAGATTTTAATCTTGCCCACATTTTCCAAAGTTATGGAAAAATAATCTCTACCCCCTTTGGATTTTGATGTTAACTGTTCTCTTTTCCTCTGGAAAAATGGTTTGCTTCACTAGAGCTCTCCCACATATATTTTTTTCTTCTCTTTCTTCCTTCTTCCTTCCCTCCCTCCCTTCCTTCCTTCTTTCTCTGTTGCCATTGTCCCTCTCTTCCCATTCCTTCTTCTCTCTCTTTATTGATTTCTATAATCACTTTGGAAACTACTCTCCAATATGAACGCTAAGACTTTAACAACAACTTACTACCAACCACATGACCATCCCCTCCCATCCTCCCTGTATCTCTCCACTTGACCTAACGACCATTCCGAATTCCATGTTCATTGTCCTCTTGCTTTCTTTTGATATAGTTCTTCATTTAAGTTTTTTCTTTACTAAATAAGTCTGTGCTTATGTAATCTCTGAGACTTACTTTTTTCATTTAATGTTATTTTGCTAAGGGATATCCATGTTGTTGCCTGTCATGTATTTTATTTATTTTGACTTCTGTGTATCATTCCATTGTGTAAGTCATAAATATAATTTCTAGGAGGCCACAAATTTGCCCTCAAGGAACTAGGGAAAGTGTCATGTTCCCTGGCTCCCCAGCCCCTGTGCTTCTTTGAAGCCATGGTCCCTCACTGTGACCACAGTAGCAGCCTTCATCTCTAGTCAGTAAAGGGCAGAGTGCAACAGGAAAAACACAAACCTAGGAAGAAGTTGGATTTTTCTCTTTAGTGGGTACCAATCACCAATTTCCAACGGGGGGAACAGGTGGGTTCCAACAAGCAATGCTCCAACACCAGCTGGATGTCCTACAATTCAACTCATCCTGACACTATCTACCCGGCTTCAGCATTAGGTCTCAAAGCAAAGGGTTCAGTCCTACAAGATGCACTCTCCCCCCCAACTTCAGATGTCCATCCCAAGTGCAGGTTATCACCTGTGCTTCTGACCAACCAGCTAGAGATCAGAGGTTCCTTGGATTCCATTAGTTTGCTAGACTGGCTCCCAGAACTCAGGGAAACATTTATTTACATTTACCAGATTATTATAAAAGTATATGAAAAGGATGCAGATGAACATTGAGATGAAGGAAATGTGTAGGGCGAGGTACGTGGGAAGGGGCATGGAACTTCCACGTCCTCTCCTGGTGAGCCTCTCTCCAAGCACCTCCATGTGTTCACCAGCCTAGAAGCTCTCTGAGCTCCATACTGTTGGGATATTTATGGAGGCTTCATTGTGTAGGCATGATCATCATTAATTCCATTGTTAGCCTTTCTCCCTTCTCAAGAGAATGGGAGGCAGGGATGACCATTTAAAGCTTCTAATCATGGTTTGGTCTCACAGTCCTCATCCAGGAGCCATCTGGAACCCACCCAGAATCTCCTCCTCGTTAGCAAAGATCAAATATTAAAAGATGCTCTTGGGGCTCTTGTCACTTAGGAAATGACAAGAGTTTTAAGAGCTCTGTGCCAGGGACCAGAGGTAGAGACCAATATATATTTTTTCTATTATCTCATACTTCTCCTTTCCCAGGGATTGACTGTGTACTCTGTCATAGAAAATGTCACCTACTGAACCATTGTGGATGCCAATGTGTGTGTTATACATCCCTAAATTCCTAGCCCAGGTCCCTATTCAAAGCGGGTACACAATATATTTTCATGACAATGATGTGTAAAGTGAGATAGTAGACCTTTCCTGCCAGTTGCTCCAGGTTGTTGTAAGGAGCACAGGAAATAGTGATTACAGTATTCTTCCAAAGTATTAAATGCTATTCAAATGTGATGAGGAATTGCAGAGTTGATATTAGAATAATCAATTTTTGTTGTATATATGAGTCAAGGACTTACGATGTGCTGAGTACTATGCCAGATGCTTTAGATCTCATTTATTCTCAGAGTTGTTATCTTATTTATCTGTCGTAAGTACTTTGTGCATCAGAGCATGGTTATATGTATCCGTATTATCCCCATTTTACAGATGGGGAAAATGAGGCCCAGAAAGGTTAGGCTGCTAGCCCAAGGTTACACAGCAGGGAAGTCGAGGTTTAGAATCCAGGCCCGTTGATATCCATGTGTGAGTGAGTAGGAGGAAGGTGAGAACCTAAAGGGAGCGAAGATCCCTGGACAGAACACTGCAAAGAGAGAGGAACACGGATAATGAGACACTCCAGGGAAAGCTCCCCTCCTCCAACCCTCTCCTCCCATTCTTATCGCCTCGTATCCATTGGACCAGGTGGTAGCTGCTAAGTGCATATTTCTGATGATTCTGATGGAACATAGCCCTCTCGAGATGGAGGGTTGTTGTAAGTGATCCTGTCAAAGAACTACAATGCTTATTTAAGTATTTTAATCCTATAGAAGAATGAGAGGGGCAGGATGGGGCACAGGCCAGTGCCAAGGTTAAATGCACGGGCCCTGGGGTCATGCCGCCCAGATCTGTGACTTTAGAGAAGTTACTTTACTTCGCTAAGTCACATATTCCTCACCTTTAAAATAGGGATAGGATTAGCTCCTACCTTGTGAAGTTATTCTGATACATAAATGAGAAAGCTTTTTTTTTTTTTTAAAGATTTTATTTATTTATTTGATAGAGAGAGAGAGGGATCACAAGTAGGCAGAGAGGCAGGCAGAGAGAGAGGGGGAAGCAGGCTCCCTGCTGAGCAGAGAGCCCGATGTGGGGCTCAATCTCAGGACCCTGAGATCATGACCTGAGCTGAAGGCAGAGGCCCTCAGCAGCTCAGAACCCGCTGAGCCACCCAGGTGCCCCAATGAGAAAGCTTTTAAAAGACGTTCAGCACAGTACCTAGCATGTGCTAAGCCTTCAATAAATGTTCGCCTAGATCACATTATTATTACAGTGGAGTATTCAAAGACAATGTTTCTCATTGCCTTCAATTTCCACAAGGTGGCATGTCGAGTTCAAAGTGGACCCCGCGGCTCCGTGTCCCAAGGGCAAAACCCACTTTAATTGCTTTGGAATATCCAGGCCAAATCTGAACTCTTCGGAAACGTCTTCATGATATTGTCTGCAGGATATTTGTTATGGCCGGGGCTTCTTATTGCTGCTGTAAAATTCTTCTTAATGGAACATATGGATCATTTAATTTAATCCTCCTGTTTCTCACGATTCCCAAGACCATCTGCATTGACATGAAATGTAGATTAACTCTTCCACGGATCACCCGCCTGAGGGAATACATTCAAGGCATCTCAGTGCACGCCAAGTTTAGTCCCCGAGGACTGGGAAGAGGAGAAAATTACCAAATCGGAGAGAGTCCTGGACTCTGTGAGCGGTGATCTGCTGAAGGCAGGAGACTGGTACGCCTCATGTTACAGTGAGGGGATATTTGGTCTGTTCCTCAGGGGCCACAAGACAACACATGAAGATAGAGCGTAGGACATTCTCCAGGGTTAGGTTAAAATCATGTCATTCAGACTTTCCATGTGTGTATCTTCTCCTTTTTCCATTTCCCTAATTTCACTTCACACTGACAACCTCTGATTTCCACCATCTGTCTCTGAAGCTGAGGTTTCAGAGTCCGACCCAATGAGATCCAAGCGCTGGCTCTCCTCTCTGTTAAAGTCTTTGACAAAGCCCTTGACAGCTCAGTTCTGTGCTTGGGAGTGACAGCATCTATCTTACCTACTCGCTGTGAGGGTTGAGTGAGGCAGGGCATGTGCAGACTTTAACTCAGTTGAAAGTAGGTAGAGTAATCGCACCGATCTGGACTTGCCCAGCAAATGGCAGAGAGGATGTGTCCAAGGAGCACTTGCAGAATAAAGAAATGAGGGGTCTTTCTGTCCTGCACAGTGATGGTAACTCTAAGACCGGCCTTGGACGTTTTCAAGGGAAATGCTCGCCGACATCAGTGTTGTCTGGTCACATGTGTGCATTTCAGTGACCAGCTGCGTGTGCTCCGAAGACAGGTTCCCTAGGCTTATTTCCTGTCCCTGTATTGTTAACTGCGTGACCCGTGAGGGAGCCAATTCTTTAGCATTTCCGTGCCTTAGTTTCCTTATCTGTAGAGCCAGAATGGCAATAGCCCTTATCATTTAGATTCAGCTGGGTGTGAGGTTTCAGTGAGTCAGTTTCGGTAAAGCTCTTAACCCAGGGTCTGCTATCTCTTACTCGCTCAAGAAATGCGGGCTGTTATTCTCTGGCTCAGTTTGAAAGACCTGCAATTGCTTATAGTCCTCCACTTGGGGGATTTGGGGATGTCATAAAGCTAACTCTTCTAGTTCGTAATTAGAGAAGAAGATAAAGCAGACCTCTTGGCAATTTCCTGCCCCTGTAACCTTGCGTTTTATGAACCACGGAAAGTACCCCAGATTTTTCAACTCTACCCTGGCAAACTGACAAACGTAGCTGTTTCCCACCCACCCCCTGAACGTCTCTCGTGGGACTCATAAAGCAAAGCAAGTACTGGTTGCTTGCGTATAAACCGTTTTACTAGTACTATATTTCTTCCCATTTCAACAAACTCAGCTTTATGCCAGCTTTATCTACCAGAAGGTCAGCCCCACTCTGAGACCAGAGTTTGCCTGTCTCTGTAGATTTTACAAAGTCGAAAGTGGGAGAGAGGAGAATTTTCAGGGAGGAGGAGGGTTACAAGTGAGGAGTAGCATGGAAGGTTCTCACAGTAAACTGTAAAAAGAAATCTCAAAGCCTCAAACCCAAGACACCAAAACAGCGCGTTCAGCTGTATGCCTTCTAAAACACAATCATGTGTTAGAGAAAATGGGCCATGAAAACCTATGTTAGTCCTCTTTCGGCCCAAGCTTTGTGGAACTGGATGTGGCAATAAATAATGGCTCAGAGTGACTTGCAGAGCTCTAAGCTCACGCTGAAGTAAAAACTGATACAATAATCAACCACAAGGCAAAAGAGACCTTTGAAAAAAGACATTGCGATCAAATCAGCTCCTACACAAACGAACTTGCCACCATGAGGTAGGAGGTGGGGAAAACAAAGGTCCCGGGTGGGAAGTGGGTGAGAAAGAGCCAAATTTACATCTCCCTTCAGAGCAAGCTAGAGAAGAACTGGCCTGTACCGGTGCTCTTGGCCACATTCCTCACATGGAGCTTGGAAATTTCCAATGTGGGAGACATAGATTTTTAGTTTTGTTTTGTGTTAGAGACTCAAGTCTGCAAAGAAAAACCCAGAGCATGCACTGCAAATTCTATTGAAACAGTTGTTAACTAATCTATAAAATATCATCTTATGTTTCTGTCAAACTCTTACAGTCCTTTATTCCTTCAAGTATTTATGACATGGTAACCATGGTCTGGGAACTGTGCTAGGTGACGGGGTTATAAAGATGAATAAAGCTACATATTTCCTGACTTTGAAGAGTTGATGATCTCAGAAATGAAAAGGGGAGTAAGGACAGATACCTTGCTAATTAGCAAAGGCAGGCAGTGGTGATGATGGTGGTGGTGGTGGTGGTGCTGGTGATGATGGTGATGTTGGTGATGATGGTTTTGGTGATGATGGTGGTGGTGATGTTGGTGATGGTGATGGGGGGATTTTGGTGATAATGGTGGTAATGATGGTGGTGGTGATATTGGTGATGATAGTGATGGTGGTGGAGATGGTGGTTTTGGTGATGATGATGTTGGTGATGGTGGTGATGAGGATGATGGTGGTGGGGATGTTGGTGATGATAAAGGTGGTGGTGGTGGTAGATGGGTTTGAGATCAGGCAGACTTGCCTGCCCCACTTTACAGCTGTTTGACCTCCAAGAAGATTCACACCTGTTGTTCCTAACTTTCAGAGTTAAAGAAAAAGATATTTGAAGAAAATGCGAATTTAGGTGCTCAATGAATACTAATGTCATACAGGGCAATGGTTTTGAGTCTGCAGCCAATCTAGCTCAGGTTGAAATTCCAGCTCTAAACTTATTGGCTGTGAGACAGCCAATTACAAATTATTTAAACCTTTTATGCCACAGTTTCCTTATCTGTGAAATTTGAATAATAGTAATAATTAAACTAGTCACCTAGAATTACACAGATTAAATGGATCAATGTATGTAAGTACTTAGACTGGTCCAGCATATAGTAAACACTACATATATGCTAACTATTTATTATTACCTGCAGTGAGCTATGATATGCTTTGAAACAAATCAGAGGGGGAGATGAACCATGAGAGACTGTGGACTCTGAGCAACAAACTGAGGGTTTAGGAGGGGTGGGGGTGGAGGGCTGGGCAAGCCTGGTGGTGGGTATTGAGGAGGGCACGTATTGCATGGAGCACTGGGTGTGGTGCATGAACAATTAATCTTGTAACACTGAAAAAATAAAATAAACATTTTTTGAGGGGAAAAAAAAAAAAAACTTGAGAAGATTTGAAGCAAATAGAAAAATAAATAAATAAATAAAATGCTGTGTGCGCCTGGGTGGCTCAGTGGGTTAAAGCCTCTGCCTTCGGCTCAGGTCATGATCTCAGGGTCCTGGGATTGAGCCCCACATCGGGCTCTCTGCTCAGCAGGGAGCCTGCTTTCCCCTCCCTCTCTGCCTGCCTCTCTGCCTACTTGTGATCTCTCTCTCTCTCTGACAAATAAATAAATAAAATCTTCAAAAAAAAATTTTAAAAATTAAATAATAAAAAAAATAAAATGCTCTGGACTACTCCTCACCCTTAAAATGTACAAATAGACATAATGTTATAGAGACAGATGGATATATAAAAGAGATGCTTGTGTATTTTGCTAAATGGGGAAAATACATGTTGATACAGCAGTGAGAAAGAAAACAGAAAGACTGGAAACCAACATACATGACAACATGAACTGTTTACCTCCGAGTTGGTAAGATTGCAGGAAACTAATTTTCTTCTTTTTTCCAAGTTGTGTTTTGCAAATTTTAAACATTTTTTGGTTTAATAATTTTAAAACATTTTTATATGAAGTATAAGGGAGGTTATGAAAATTTGCCTTGATCTGAAATGAAGGAGTGGTAGGTTCTGCAGGGAAGGCTTCCCTGGGGACAGAAACTTGGAGCTAAGTGTTAGAAGAATTAACCGGTAAGGACTTTGAAGACTTGAAGATCAGTACAGAGATGAGAATGAGCTCCCAAGAACTGCTGTAATTGTGTATTATTTGATTATATTGGAAAATCACACAGAAGTAATGCATGGGATAATTGGGCCGTTAATCTTCAGTGAAGAGGTCATCTCTGGCCACTGAATATCAGAGAGTCCATCCTTCATTCTCGCTTGTTTCCTTTTTCTATGGTATCTGGTAGAAACTTTGACCTACCTCTCTCTCTCTCTGATTTGAGAAATATCACAGAATCCTGTCTTTCGAAAGTATCTACAGACAGTTAAGTCTTCTTTGTGATGGACCCCACAGAAGAGAAGCTAATTATATTTTGTACATGAGAACCATGTAGACCTCCCTATCATGGATTAGAGCCAGTGTAAGATCCATCTTTTATATACTCAAAGCTGAGTCTTTCCTAGGAAGTGGGTGGGAAGAAACAGTGGGGAATTTCCTGTTTTTCTGGCTCTTTCTGTGCCTCCCCTCAGATTTCCATTAGTACTCTAATAAAATGCTAGAATGTACTATAGGCAGGGCCAACCAGCCCAGGGTCTCTAACAGTTATTCCAGCTCTCTTGCGTACCAGCCCACACCTTAGCCTTGCACCATGGAAGGCTACATTCAATAGCAGTGACTGGCAAAGGTCTCCAATTTACCCACACATGTTTCTGAGAACAGGGAGAAAAGCAGCTTCGTTCCTCTCTTTATCTCATGTCTTTCCCTAAACCCTCTGTTTTACTTTCTGACTAACTTCAGCAATGTTGACACAACAAAGAGAAGTATTTGCATTGTTTAGTCTACTTTTAATCATTTCAATATGGAGACCATCTCTGGCGACCAGGCAACAAACTGTCCATTCTTGATTTTCTCCTGACTCTTTCTTCTAGGTTTTGGATATGTGGTTTGGCTGGGCCAGGTGCAGCTAGTAACTTCTTGGGAGGTCCAAGGTTTTCCAGAATTTGTAATCTACCCAGAGAAAGTCCCTGTAGGGAAACTCCACAGAAGATTTGTCTGGTACTATCTTTGAGGACATTGCAGTTGTCCTGCTTCTCCTGGGCTGCCCTTGACCTCTTCGTTGTGATGACCCTGTCTTCTCTCTTTAGGACAATCTCCCCGACCTTCCTCTTCCTATGCATAAAGGAAAGAGTAAGCTCTGAAGCCACACTCTGGGTTCAAATACCACCTACTTGCTGTGTAACTTTGGGTAAGTGACTTAGCTCCACTGATCCACCATTTCCTTCTGCTTATGAGACAGGAATAGTGAAATAATTTGGCTAGAGAAAGACAAATACCGTATGATCTCACGTATATGTAGAATCTAAAAAACCCCAAACTCATAGAGACAGAGAAAAAACAGATTAGCATTTGTCAGAGGCGGGGGTTGGGGATGAGTGAAATGGGAGAAGATGGTCAAAGGGTACAAACTTCTAGTTATAAGTAAGTCCTGAGGTTGTAATGTACAATATAGTGACTATAGTGAATAATACTGTATTATGTATTTGAAAGTTACTAACAGAGTAGATCTTAAAAGTTCTCATCACAAGGAAAAAAAATACAATTATGTGTGGTGATGGATATTAACCAGACATATGGTGGTGATCATTTTGCAACACCTACCTGTGTCAATCATTCTATTGTCTGAAACTAATATAACATTATATGTCCTGTTATATCTAACTTTTTAAAAAGTTGAGGATAATAATTTAGTAGTGTCAAAAAAAAGCCCAAAGAGGGAACAATTAGATCTGTTTTGGAAGATAGGAAGAATTAAATGAGGTAACAAAAGTTGCTTAATTAAAAGCTCCTACTACAACATTTGAAGTACAGTAATGAGTGGATATTATTTATACCTTTCTCCAATTTCCCATTCTCTTTTGCTATAACAAGTGCAAGATCTTTTTTGTGTCAAAGGCTTTGCTATGAACAATGGTTGGGAAACTGATAAAGGACTGCATATGCTGTATGGGAACCACGGGGAACTTTCGCAGCTTAACAAACCACACCACATTCTTGATTCCCTCACAGAGAAGGAGAATTCAGCTTCCCCTGAACGTTGGGTTTAAGACCTCACATTCTCTTCTCACAAACAGACCTGGAGATCCAGCAGGTGTTGACTGCGCCGGTCCTTTCCGGTGTCCCCTGTCTCAGTAGTAATACACTGTTTTCTTTACCATCCCCATGAACCATGTGTATGTATTACTTCATTTTGTCCTCACGACTCCATGAGATGGGTAACATTATTCCATTTACTAGTTAGGAAACTGAGGTTCAGAAAGGTTAAGTGCCACCCTGGATCACACAACTAGATTGTTCTGGAGCCGCAGTACAAACTGAGATAGCCATGGGTCCCAAATTTGTGTGTTTGATTCTCTCACTGTGGTGCCTTGAGGCAAGTGTAGCACCAGCTGCAAAGCTCTTTACTTTAGAGACCTATTTTCCAAGGGAGAAGGGTCCATGAACCCTCTGGCTTCACACTCCAAGCAACTTCAACATACATCTAATAGTCATGAACACCCAAATCAAAACACTCCGAAGTTTACTGGTCCATAATAGCAAATTATCTAGCATAGGGTTTAAGAACTCTGGAATGCACTAAGGCAGGGCACAGGGGGAAAAGCAGAGTGGGAACACTGACCAAACTTTTCACTGATATCCAATTTCCCTGGATTTGTGTTTCCTATACTTTCCGAGAGGGAAGTATGAGACTGGTTAGTCTCCATTTCCCCACGGCGCATGCCCAGCAGTACTGAAACCATTCTGCAAGGACTTGGCAGCTTCTAAAGGTCATGTCACTGGCCAGCACAGTTTGAGTTGAAGTCATTTGCAGACGTGCAGGCAAATATCCAGAGGGTCAGCAGGTCTCAGTCCTGAACCGTGGGGGAATCCACAGTTTCTGGAGAGGGAGGAGAGCAGGCATCAAGAGGGGAAACCCAATGAACAAGAAGATTGTGCAGAGCTCTGGAGGACAAGCAGCGGTCCCCCTTTGTACCTTAAAGCCAACAGCCAGGACATCTTTAGTAAGGTGGTGGTGAACGAATAACATGTATCGATGGCCTGCTGGGTACTCGGCACTGCACTGCTTGCCCTATAGGGAGCAGGAGAGGGAGAAGCAGGCTTCCAAGGGAACAGGGAGACCTATGGGGGACTCGATCCTAGGACCCTGGGATCATGAGCTGAGCCAATGGCAGATACTCAGCAAATGAGCCACCCAGGTGCCCCTCTTCCTCTTTCCTTC
>CM053604.1:52625469-52643429 GCA_028646535.1 Procyon lotor
AAGTCCACAGTCTCTCATGGTTTATCTCCCCCTCTGATTTCCCCCCATTCACCCCTCCCTTCCTTCTCACAATGCCCTCCATGTTTTTCTTTATGCTCAGCACGTAAATGAAACCATAAGGTAATTGGCTCTCTCTGCTGATTACTGTGACTTTTGACACATTCTACAACTGTAGGGGACAGCAGTGTGTATTGCCAGTAAGACAGGGGATGAATAACATCGGGTTGGTAGAAAGAGTATAGGACGAGGCTTCAGGACTGCTGAGTAATAATCTTGTTTCGACTACTAAGTTTTCCATGTGATCATGAGCAATTCATCTTACCTTTCTGGTTCTCAGGCTTTCTTTCTTTCTTTTTTTTTTTTCATCTGTAAGATGAAAGAAACATCTGCCTGCATTACTTATCTCAATGGGTTATTTTGTGGCTAAAATCAGATGAAGACACTATGCAAGATGAGGCATATGATTGTATTAGCTTATCAGGAGACATATTTCCATACAAATATTACATGTTTTGTTTCAGTAAATGATGATGAGGCTAATTCACCCAATGATTTTTACTTCTAAAGGTTATACGGTTCTTGAATTCCTAAGTACAAAATTGAGGCAACTTCATTTTATTGGTTTCAACAACTGAGTCCAAAGTTTAGCCAGATATTCATCTACTGATCTCTTACTGAAAAGGACCATTTGAAGAGTTAGCATAAGATCTGAGATGTAGACAATCCATTAGCAGATTTTTTTTTCATTCTTAATTGCTCCTTCTACAGATATTTTTGAGTACCTAGTAGGTGATGAACAGACTAGGTGTGGTTCTTTATAGAGCTTAGAATTAAGGTAGTATTAAGATATTAAACTAACCATCACACAAATGGATAAGTAATCCCAAACTGCTAAGAGCTAGAAAACATTCTGATGAAGAGGAATGAAAGAAGGAGGCCTCTCTGTTGAAGTGACATTTAATCTGAAACCCAAATGATGAGCAGATCGGCCAGTAGAAAGATTAGTCATTAGAAAGTGGTGGTGGGGGGAGGTGAATAAGAAGCAAGGGTGTTACGGAGGGATATGCTGGTGTGAAAGTCCCACACTAACTACTGTTTTTGTTCACCCAGCATCCCTATCCTTTCTTTCAGTAATCCAAACCTTTTCTCCTATGGGGAACTCATTTCCTGTTGTTTCGATAGATTTCACTAGCTATCTGATAGAGCCCGATCACAGCACTGTCCTTCCCAGGCAATGGTGATTGGTTCGTTTCAAGCTAGCTAGCTAAGATGCCCCCTGGAACTTTTCTTCTAGAACATCAAAAAAAACAGAACCATTTAGCTGTGGCTACTAAGCTGAGAATGTTTAATAGTGTCAGAGTTCGCCCTCTGCGCAGTGAGCGGGAGCACGGTCCACACAAGACTACCCTCACTTCTGACACCAAATTTGGCTGTTCCCCAAACTACCCTCACTTCTGATAATGCACTCGAAGGACTCAAAGAACTCATTCAAAGCAGCTATACTCAGGATTACAGTTTATTACAAGGAAAGAATGCAGATTAAAATCAGCCAAAGGAAAAGGCACATTGACCAGGAGGGGAGCAAATCTGGAACTTCCAGTTAGCTGTGCTCTCCCTGTGGGGTTAGGATAGCATTGCTCTCTTGGCCTCTTTGTGGAACAACACACACACAGTGTCCAGCGTTTTTACTGGGGCTTCATCACCTAAGCATGACTGATTGAACTCAGGGCTGATTTCAGTCTCCAGAGGTCAATGGATGGCACCTGACTCAAAATCTCCACGTTGAATCACCTTGCTGATTTTGCTCAACTCTCCCCCAACCCCCCCAACTCATTTTCTTACGGTCTGGTTGGCCTGTGGCCCCCAGGCAAACAGAGACTCTCTTATCAAGCATGACACACCAAGGGCTTAGAGATTACCTCCCAGAAGCTGGTGAAAAAATCCAGACCTCTCTTTCGGTAAGATTAATTTTTCACTGCACAAATAGACATGTCTGACAGTGGTTATCTTGCCCGCATGATGACAGTGCATGTCAAGAAGGAATCAAAGATAAGCAGAGCTAAAAAAAAATGAAGCAATGGGGGCATTAAAGCCATAACTTGAGTTCTTGGAATAAGTCATACCTGAAGTCAGGCGCTTATTAGGCTTCTCACTTATACGAGCTACTGTATTTCCTTTTTACTTTGATTTGTTTGAGTTGATTTTTGTTCTGGCAGTTAGAGAGGTTCTGAGGTAGGAAAGAAATTGCCGATTTCAAAGATTCAGGAGCAAAGGGAAAGGAGTGCTAGATAAGGCTAAAGGCATTGAAGGGGTGAGATCATGTGAGGATCTGTATGCTGTGTTAAGGATTAGGGGATTTATCCTAAATGCAGAGGGAATTTTCTGAAGGATTTTAAAAGGAAAGTGGCATTACCTGATTTATGTTTATAATCATATACATGGAGAACGGAAGGGGTTGTGGGGAAGGGTAGAGATGAAGAGTACGTGTGAGAAAAATAAGGAGGTGAAATGGGTGATTAATTGGCCATGGGTGTTGAGGAAGAAGAATGTACCAAAAATTACCCTCAGGTTTCTGGCATGAGCCGGTGGGTGAATGGAAGTATCATTTGTTGAGATGTAAAATGAAGGGGCAAGAGTTGGAGATCAGTTTGGGACATGATGGAATTAAAAAGCCTGTGAGTCATTCCCATAAGAGACTGGTTTCAAGGAACTAAGAGAAGATAGTTTCTAGTGAAGGCGGGAGTGACCAATGAGGTAAAATCCTGAGAATTACAATAAGACCCAAAAACCGTCTGCCGGATTTAGAAACATGGCAGTTATTAAGGACTTGGGCAAGAGCAGTTTTAATGAAGGGTGGCAGAGAAAAGCCATGGGGTAAGGAATGAATGGGAAGCAAGCCGTGAAGACTTCGTATAGACCGCTTTCCTAATACAATTGTCTGTGAAAGAAAATAAAGAGAAAACGGAGCAGGAGCATGGAGTCAAAGGAAGGTTTTTAGGGGGCGTGGTGTTAGTTGTAAGATGGGAGATGCTTGGTTATGTGTGGATGCAGATAGTTTCCCCTAGAGAGAAATATGGAAGATGTAGAGAAAATTAATGTGCTAGTTACGGAAATGATTAACGATAACCCACTAAGACAAAAGGATCCAGAAATATACAATACGTCAGACACGATAGAAATTTCTCACTCATATAAAGTTCTGAAGACAGAGGCTCTTAATGGCAGGTGGGACTCTCCAACTGATGATTCAGAGACCCAGGCTCCAGCCATCTTGTGGACCACTCACTCATCTTTAGTATCTGGGTTCCCTATTTGCTGTGCCACTTGAATCAAGTGAGCAGAGAGGAGAAGAACCACGCCTGCTTCTTAAGCTGCTTGGCCAAGAAGTGACCCACATCACTTCTGATCACATTACATTGACAAGAACTAATTGCGTGGCCTCACCTAAAGGCAAAGGAGGTTGGGGAACATGGTTTCTGGCTGGCTGGCTACTTTCTGGCAACAACCATATACTGTGAAGGAGAAGCCTGAATTTAGAAGGACAACCTTTTCAGCTGCAGGTAATAACCAATGGAACACATTCTCTGAGATGGCAGGACAGAGTGGGATCCAGAGCACATGTGGATGCATTTGCCTTTGAAAGGAGGAGGGACAAATCCTTCATTGTAAAGGAAGGACGAAGAAGAAAATGAAGGCTTGTGTTTTTTTCACTGAGCACTTACAGTGAGTGCCAATTAGAAGAACAGAATAAGGGTAATAGATGTTGAAACCTGGTTGTGCCCAAATTTGGAGCTCTCACCCTCTCATCCAGAATTTGGCTAAAGAATAAGGACTTTTCTGGCCACCTACGTTAGCAAGAATTTTTACCAATATCATAGAATATATGAGTAGGCATGGCTGACCCTGGAGAAAGTTAAGATTAATTCCTTTGAGGGCTAGTCTCCACTATTTTTTACCTCTGTCATGATAACCTAAAAGAAAAACTCAGAAAGAATGAAGTTTGTCTTAAAATGAACACGTTTTAAAATAGAGCCAAAGGCTTTGCCCTCCTTTGAATGTAATAGCATAAAAAACGAACTGAGGGGCGCCTGGGTGGCTCAGTGGGTTAAAGCCTCTGCCTTCGGCTCAGGTCATGATCTTGGGGTCCTGGGATCGAGTCCCACATCGGGCTCCGGGCTCTCTGCTCAGCGGGGAGCCTGCTTCCCCCTCTCTCTCTGCCTGCCTCTCTGCTTACTTGTGATCTCTCTCTCTGTCAAATAAATAAATAAAATCTTAAAAAAAAAAAAAAAAAAAAAAAACACCTGAAATCTTGCAAAAAGTAATCTGAGGGGAGGAGGCCAAAAGATGAACAAGAACTTGGGGAAGCCAGAGGGAAGCTGCTCAGGAGCCGGGGCAGGTTAGCTATCTTTGACACTACAGCTAGAGCAGAAACCCACAGCACACATTCAGAAAGCCCTGCTATACTAAGCTTCACGATCTTGGCTTCCAGACAAGAGAGAACTTGTGACTGAAAGGGACACTCCAAAAAGAATTTCAATGAGGCGCAACTTGAGGAAAAACAATAAGTTGCCCAGATTGCTTGGATCATGGACAGAGGGCTTGGCATGTGGACTGAATGTCATCAGCTGAGAACACAGCCTTGATTGGTAGCTATGGAGCCTGCTGCCCACGTGGTCCTCTCGGGCTGGCTTCCTGGTGAATACTATTTGGTGAGTGCCAATCCACTCTCCTCTGTTGGCTGTTTTTTCCTCCTTCCAAATGATTCCCACAGAATCTTTCCCACCCTAGGCACTGTGGTGTTCTTTACTAAGATGTCATCATAGTTTGGCTTTGTACACAACTTTCCTTCGAGATGACAACAACACTGATGGTATGAATATAAAATGGCTCGACCCTTTGGAGAATTATTTGGCAGTCCCTTACAATGATAAACCCACATCCACCCTGTCACCTAAGTGTTCCATTCCTCAGCATTTACTGAAGGGCAATGAAAACATACGCTAACACAAACTTTCCTAAAATGTTCAGAGCAGCCTTACTCATAAAAGCCAAAAGCTATACATCACCTAAATGTCCACCAGCGGTAGAATGGATGAGCAGATTGTGGTACATCCATAAGATGGATTACTTCTTAACAATAAAAAGAAATGTACTACTGATAAAAGCGACAACACGGATGAGTTGCACAAGTAGTACGTTGAGTGAAGAAAGCCAAACACAGACACAGACACACACACAGACACACACACACACACACACACACACACACACACAAAATCATACAGCATGTTTCTGGGCTGACAGAAGTGTTCCATATCTTGTTTGTGGTGGTGGTTGCATGGGTATATAAAGTTGTTGAAACCCATCCAACTGAACATTTAAGATCAATGTTGCTTATCGAATTTAAATTAGACCTCAATAAAAATAATCTTCCTTTGCGAAATGCTATTAACATACCCTTTGCATAGTCTCAGGTGTCAAATGCTTGAAAATAACCTTCCTGTCCCATCTCATCCCTTAGAATGGCACATGAGATAAATCCCAGAAGAATTCAAAGGCAAACACCAACAAAGGTACAAAACAAAATGCAACTGAACCAAGGAAGAAACTGGGTAAGTCCTGGGGCCCCGCCAAGTGGTACTGAGGTTAACCTGTGCTGGCTGTTTGGCCAACAACAGACACCTCTTCTCATGTGACCTGGAAAGAGGTCAGTGACAATTCAGCTTTATTGGCTCCTGGAGTTTACTCAGAGAGAATTTAGTAGGAGTTGACCCTTATAGTCTTTTGTGTAGTAACCTTGAACTACGGATTCAGCATCTGGTGAGAACCTGCCTCCTGGTTCACAGACAGTAGAGAAGAGTCCCTTCCCTGAATTCCTATTGTATTCTTCGCTGCACCATACAGCTCAGCATTTATTTTATATTGATATAGTATTTATTAGGCAGCCAATATAATGAAGTGGTTAAAAGCATGATCTTTGTAGTCAGAGACCTGAGTGCTAATTCTGTGACTCATTATGTGTCTAAATTTGGACAAGGCACTCAACATCCCTAAGGTTCAGTAACCTTTTGTGCTAGACGGGAGGTTTTCGAGCAGGAAGGATGAACAGGGATGTACTAGCCAAACTTACCAATCGGTTTCACCCTCTTGGCAGGAGTGAGCGGTTGGTAGGGGAGAGCAGGGCTGTTGTGCTAATCGCAAGAAAATACCAGCAGTGGGGACAAGGCATTCTCCCCCGAGGCATTTGTATGCAATTGCATCATTTTCAAAGCTTGTCCATCTATATCACCGACTGTGAAACAGGTGCTATTATACAGACTTTAAAGATTTATTTGTTTGTTTGTTTGTTTATTTATTTGCCAGAGAGAGAGAGAGAGGGACCACAAGTAGGCAGAGAGGCATGCAGAGGGAGAGGGGGAAGCAGACTCCCTGTTGAGCAGAGAGCCCGATGCGGAACTCGATCCCAGGACCCTGAGATCACGACCTGAGCTGAAGGCAGAGGCTTTAACCCACCCAGGCACCCCTACACACTTTATAAATACAGAAAATAAGGATCAAGATCTGTGTCTATGCCAACATAAAGCTGACAACAAGGAGCTACACCTTCTATGAGTAAACAAAGGGCTTTCAATAATTTTAATATAATGGCTACTATGGGCAAATATTTTTCATTTTTATTGAAGAACTAAATACATAAAAATGCAATCAGTAAACATTTTGATAAATTTTGACCAGTGGAACATACCCAAGTAGCCATCACCCAAATTAAGAAACTGCACAATCCCAGCACATGCAAAGACCAAGCTCTTTCTCAGCCTCATGCCCCTTTAGTCAATGGAACAACCCCTCAGAAATGACTGTATTTTGACTTCTGCTGTAGACTGAATGTTTTTGTCCTCCTCCAAATTTGTATGTTGAAACCCTCCGCAGTATGATGGTATTTGGATGTAGGCCCTTTGGAATTGATCGGAACAAATGCCCTTATAAAGGAGACCACAGGGAGCCGGTTTTGAACTGCTTATAAATGGAATCACATGGAATCACACATGAGCATGTGTCCATTGCTTTCGTTCAGTTTTGTGAGATTCATTCGGGTTGTCGTGACTGCTACATCCTCATTGCCGTACGGTCTCCCACTGAGGGGACAGACACAGTGGGTCTCGCCATCCTCTGTGGAGGGGCATTGGGGTAGTTCCCAGTGGGGGACTTTTATGATTTGTGCTGCTGGTAACATGTATGTCTGTTGGTGACCAAATCTACATGTTTCTGTTTGGTGGAGCTTCTGGGTGCCAGGTTGTGAGTACATTCAGCTGGTGCAGACCCTGTCAGACCCATTCTGATGGCGCTGGGGCACAGTTCACCTTCATTTTTATTTCAGTACCAATTGTTGTCAGTCCTTTTCTTTTCTTTCCTTTCCTTTCCTTTTTCTTTCTTTCTCCTTTCTTCCTTCATTTATTTTTTTGACTACAGCTTGAATTTTCTTTCCCTTCACACAGTGGCTGAGACACTTTTATCCGATTTTTTCTCTTTCTTAAAATTGCCCATCCTATGGGTATTTAAGAGGGCATGTATTGCATGGAGCCCTGGGTGTTACCCAAAAGCAATGAATCATGGAACACTACACCAAAAACTAATGATGTACTGTATGGTGACTAACATAACATAATTTAAAAAATTATTTTAAAAAATTGCCCATCCTAGGGGTGATTCTGATGAGTTCTTTCTTGTCTTTTCCAGCTCATCTTTCCTTTGTTTCCTTTCCCTTGTTGTTACTTTCTGTCCCTCTTACCTGTCCTCCACAGGCCCCTTGAGGTTTGCTCCTCCAGGTGACTCTGAACATTCATCAGAGTATCCAGCCCTGAGGATCTCAGCCGTGTGTAGATCCTCGGAGGCCCTGGGTTCAAATTTTCTCCCCTCTCTAGTCTAGTCTCATTCATGGCATCCTGAATTTCTTCTTCCATAGGCCAGGCCACAAAACTCTCAGGGATCAAGAATAGTTAACCATTCTTGAGAGTTTACAGTAGCCAGAAACCTCACAATATTCCAACACCCTGCACAAAAATCCTAGCGTTTACAGGTGAGGACATGGAGACATAGTTAAGCAAATTTCCCAGTTCAAAACATTAGTAACTGACAGAAGCAGGATTCAAACAGCTCATCTAAGCCCAGAGTACATGCTCCTAGGACTTTGGTGAATTTATGAGGCTACAAAATCCTACAGTCCCTATTGTCTGTTCCATTCATCTGATGGTTATATTTAGATCCTTGCATCCTTAGCTATCCTTTTATTTCCAGCACGATGATTTTGAATCTTTAGGCTCTCTTATCCAATTCTGTAGCGCATTTAAAGAGGGGAAATATTGACCAAAAACAGATAAAAGTAACATAAAGCTCCAGTGTGAGAAAGAATAGCATGAAGTGAAAAGACCGATGACAAACTAAAGAAAGAGTAGAATAGATGACAAAGATTTAACATCTTACTACATGAACTCCTTTTATAAATCCATAAGGAAAAAGGCAAGCAACCAATTAGTTAAATAATCTTTTAAAGGATAACATAAGAGTAAAGTAAGTAATTCACATTAGTGGAGATGACTAACTCCAAAAAGTTTTCCTTCATTGGGAATCAAGTGAATGAGAATTAAAATGATTTTTTTACTTTTTTAAAGATTTTATTTATCTGAGATTGAGAGAGAGAGAAAGAGAGCAATATATCGAGAGAGGGCACCAGCTGGGAAGAGAGGGAGGTGTAAGAAGCCTGATGCAGGGCTTGATCCCAGGATACAGGGATTATGACCTGAGACAAAGACAGAAGCTTAACTGACTGAGCCACCCAGGCCCCCCTGATTTTTTACATTTTTAAAATTAAAAAAAAAATTTTTTTTTTTAAGATTTTATTTCTTTATTTGACAGAGAGATCACAAGTAGGCAGAGAGGCAGGCAGAGAGAAAGGAGGAAGCAGGCTCCCTGCTGAGCAGAGAGCCCGATGCGGGGCTGGATCCCAGGACCCTGAGATCATGACCTGAGCCGAAGGCAGAGGCTTTAACCCACTGAGCCACCCAGGCGCCCCTGATTTTTTACTTTTAACAGAGGTGGCTTGTCAAGAAGAGCATAACCCACTTTCAGATGGTTGGGACTCAGATGGAGAGTAGGTCTCCACATCGGGGGCTGAACAGCTCTGGCATGTGGGGAGACAAAGGGATTCCCACTCCAATTCCCATCTTTCCTGCTTTGGGACTCAGTGTCTCCGCCATCTCATAGATAAAGTTACTGGGGTCTGGCCCAGCCCCAGTGAGTGTGGATCCTGCTCTAGGGGTGTCCTTGTGTTTGTTTCACCTAAACATAAGGATGTATCAGCGTATGTCTTAATGTGAAACTATATACTTTATACTTTCTTTATGCCTTCCAATACTATTTATCTATTTATTTTGCAAGGACTATGTGTTAATTTTAAAGTTTCTTAAAGAAAGCTATTTATGTCTTGGGAAAACAAGAGTGTGTATCACCCATTTGGGGAGGCAATATCAGAGTCTCATCCTCATTGAAGTCTAATGGTAGGGGTTCAATAGTTTGTGGGCAAAGCGCTACATTTCTAAGAAACCATTTATCATTCACTCAAGTTTTCTTATAAAACTCAATTTTCTGACAGTGTATTTCTGGCATGAATTAATCATGTCTGGACTTTGTTATCAGTGAATCTTGCTTCCCTTCCTCCCTTTTTGTCCTGAGGATAGAGGACGGCCTACAAATCAGCCTTCTAGGCTTAACCTGCAGGATTACCTGTCCCATCTAGATCCCAGCCGGACCGTGTGCATTTCGACCGTCAGGTGCCCAGCCTTTTAGATGACCTATTAGAAATCTGCCTTGCATGCTGATGGAACTCCTGGCAGAAATCTCACTGTGACCTCAGACCCCAGACTCCTCCCCTCTGACTCCTCTCCTGGTTTCTCCACTTTCAGCTGTGAGTTTCCTAATCTTCATAGTAGACTCTTCGTAATAAATATATTGTCTATCATCTATTGAGTGTTTATATTAGCCAGGAATTGACATATGTCTTTTATTTTAATCCTCCCAGCAATATTTTTAGATAAATATAATTACTATTTTACAGATAAAAAAAACAAGGACATCAAGAGGAGCACAGCCAGGATTCAAAGTCACATCTGTCTAGCTTTCTTCTGATCTGGAATCTTTCTCCCCTCAGGTTTTCTTTTGCCAGGAGAAACTCCTGACTTTGCTCTCGGCTAAAGGCCAAACTGCAAACACCATCAGGTGATTTGCTCTCTCTTGCGTCATGCCGGAGAGAGAGAGCCGTGAACGGTTTCTTTGCATTGTTCTCTGCTTAGATACTTAATATGCTCAGACCTGCCCACTAGTCATTTCCTGAATGTTTACTTTCAACACCTGTCAATACAGAGCAGCCCAATGAAGAGACCCTCCCCCCATGTATCCCCAGTAATGTCTAGCATCAAATCTGTTTCAAGTTTGAGTGACAAGATACTTTGTGCTTCTCTTGATGGAAAGATTTGGCCCTACCAGAGTGTGTTTGTTTTAAGAGAACAGTGTATCTCAGCAAATCCTCAATGCAAGAGAATTTTCCTTTTTTTTTTAAAGATCTTTAAAATTTATTTATTTATTTGTTTGTTTGTTTGTTTCTATTTTTGAGGCGAGAGAGAGGGCATGTGAGCAGGGGGAGGGGCAGAGGCAGAAAAAGAGAATCCCAAGCAGACTCAGAGAGCCCGATGCGGGGCTTGATCTCACGACTGGGAGATCATGACCTGAACTGATACCAAGAGTTGGACACTCAGGCGCCCCCAACACAAGAAAACTTTCTAAAAGGAAGAAATTCAGAACAGGGGTAGAAGGTGACACAGCTAGTCCTTGTTTTACAAAAAAGGAAGCAGAGTCTCAGAAAAATTGGCTTAGCCAAAAGTAAAATGCAAAATGTGAAAATGAAGCTCTACTGTCTAATCATTGACTCCAAGCCTCCCCCTCTTTCTGCCCCTACCTGGTGCCCATCTTCCTCAGCCAGGGGCCTGCCCTGAAGCTCTGCTTCCCCAGATCCTCACGCTTGTGGGAAAGCTGCTTCCTCAGGGCTCCCCTCCACCCCTCCAATGCTTTATACCATCTAGGCTCACAAGGAACCCCCTGGATGAGTAAAAGTGTTGTCAACACTCTACCATTGCAATATTTTGGGTGTGATTATTATTTTATGAACTAAAATGCTCAGCTCTTCATTACCAATCTCCCTCAATTTTCCACCAAGAATATGCTCGCTACAATACTTCTAAATTCCATCGACTATTTCATCCACACGTTCACCTAGTATGTGTCAAAGCATAAGGAACCCTAGGTCCTAGGGAGAGAAAGAGCCCCCCTACTCCATAGAACAAGGGGGTTAATTTTATAAAATGATTTGTTGCAAATTCCCTGGATTCTCCTTGACTTCCAAGCTTACTCTCTCTCACCCTTCTGGCAACTGTTGGACAGTCTATAGTTCACAAGAACAAATCCTGCTACCCTGGTGAGCTGGCCTCAGCTGATGCTCCACCTTGCGCGTGCGCACTAGCTTCGTGTTCTGCCCTCCGCAGCGTTCACGGCTCTCATGACCCAAGGGCGTCGAGCCAAATCGCTGCTGATCCGGTCCAACGGAGTAATTTCGCTTTCATACTCCGTGCCTTCTGCTCTGGGGCTCGTGTGCTGTCACAGTGCCCACAGTTCGCACCCTGCTTTGGGGGGGGGGGTTGCACAGACTTGCGCCCACTCGCTGCTTCCACTACTGACCCCAAATCCTCCTGCCTTAAGGACAGGCGGAGGGGCCCGGGCATAGTCACAAAGGGCACCTGATTTTGTGTTTGCCTCCTAGTACCTAGAACAATCTTTAGTGTATGGTGGGAGCTCAACAAATATGTCTTGAAGGAAGGAATGAGGGAGCCGAATACTGACGTGACTCGGGTAAGGGACCTGGTTGAGAAGAGAACTAGACGGGAACCGCTCTCTAAATCCCAGATCGGCGCCCACCCTCGGTTTACCGTAGCCTTCTACCAGAGGAAAAAGGAAAAAGCCTTCTCATTCCTTGGATGAGAACAAGGGAAGGAAGAGAATGTAGAAGAGAAAGCATAAGTAAAATTGGGGGTGGAATGTGTCGCTGGCATAACAGCAAGACCAGAGCTGGCCCTTCCTGGGTCTAAAGTAGTCTTCTCCAAGGAAGATGACTTGTATTTATGCATAAATGATCTGTTGCCCGAATTCTCACCCCTGGAGCAGGCCTGGACGAACATTTGACTCTGGGCATAGTAAAAGTAGCTTAAAATTCATGTTTATAAAACTTAAATGTGGCCATTTACCTTATATCCCACCTCTAGTTATCAAGATTTTTTTTTAATCTCATTTAAAAAATAAGTATGACCTTTTCCTACCCATCCCAGCAAGGTCGATGTCTCTTAAGAACTCACTGTTTTTATTGCTATTACTTTAAACATCTTCAGTGGATCAAGCATATTATTGATTAGTTATTTTGATTTAATTAGCATGCATCAAATAATACTCAGAAACCCCAGTGGAAATTTGAGGCATTTTGTTTCAGAATGCGACTTAGATTTTGTTTTGTTTTGTTTTCTTTTGTTCACAAAGTATTAGCTATATTGTTGACCAAGACTGTGGCCTGGGGTAGAGAAACGGTGTTATTAAAAAAAACAATGACATAGGGACAGGAGGGTCTGTCAGAGTTTGACAAAATGGTTCTGGAAATTATCTTTAGATTTTTTATTTAAAGGGAAAATTTTTATACTGAAATCTATAAAGAAATAAATACTTCCTATGATTCAATATACAGTTATTTTATATTTTTTATCTTAGTACATAGTTATTCAACATTAGCTAAATGGGTGTATTTTCTAAGAAATCTCAGATTATCAAAAACCATAAACAGGTAAGAGTGAGCGAGGCTGGAGAGGGGCGGCTGGGAGGAGGAGAGGGAGAGAAAATTTTCATTCCGGAAATACTACTATGTACCTTTAGGTTTTGTCCTTTATGAATGTGTCTCTTCCTATCAAAAATAGATCACATTTAAACTTAAAACCATGATTTTAAAAAATATTTTAATGGGAACAGACAGTTGTAGACTCACAGTAGAGCAGGCTTTTTTCCTATAGTAATTTCAATAATAACTGTGTCTTTTTAGCCGCAAGTGTATTTGGTTACTGCAGCTTTAAAAAAACATGGAGGGAGAAAAAAAAACATGGAGGATCAAGAACTACAAGAACAAACACAGACTCTTCCTTCCTTGCCCTTTACCCTACATAGTCAGAACCCTCTGAAGTCCTACCACTTCTGCTCTGCACTTCTGTTTGCAGCTCCAACCGAAATAGCCAGGGTAAGCAGCAGCTTTTTCTCTATTCTGATGATGCTAGTTCTGATCAGTTCTAATTGTTACTAAGAGTGGTTCATATAAATTATGTTCCACAATTAGGAAATTGTGCTCTATCCGGTTCTTATTATGGACACTAGCTATGGGAGATGTAATTTCCCAAATTACTTTTCTAAACAATTTTTTCCAGGTGTGTATACACATATTTTTACATAGAAGTTATTTTTTTGTTTTGCTTTATTTTTACCCCAAAAAAGGATCACAGTAAATATACTACTTTCGACATATTTTTATTTTTATTTTTATTTTTTTTAAAGATTTTATTTATTTATTTGACAGAGAGAGAGCGATCACAAGTAGGCAGAGAGGCAGGCTCCCTGCTGAGCAGAGAGCCCGATGCGGGGCTCGATCCCAGGACCCTGAGATCACGACCTGAGCCGAAGGCAGAGGCTTTAACCCACTGAGCCACCCAGGTGCCCCTCGATATATTTTTAAACCCCATGATGCATTTGGAGACTCTTTCACGGTAATGTAGATCTACACTATCTTTTTAATTCATCACGTCCCATTTTGTCTCCCCACAATAATAGTTTAATTAATCCCCCAAAGATGTGTATTTATTTTCTTTTGAAGAAATAAATACTTCAGGAATTTGCTTCTTTCATTACACAGGGCAGTTCTATCTTTTCAGTACCTTGACAGTGTTAGTATATGAACTATTAAAACGGACGTCATTTCATTAGCATTTAAAGATAGACACTCTGGCCAGTGAAGGTTGAGATTCCTATAGGCCATAGCAACCCTGGGAGATTTTTGCCTTTGCTGAAGCTATGACAAACCCAGGAGTAACTGAGGTCCACCCAAGGAAGGCAGGCATTGTTCGTGACTCAGCATTCTCAGATCTTCATTTAATCAAGTGCAAGGCATTGTGCTAAGGAAGAGGGAGAAACTAAACTGGGTCACTGTAATGGCCGGGGACACTTACAATCCAGCAGGGAAATATACATGCATAAGGCATGCCAAAACAAGTATGATCCGAGAAAGACTAGTATGGAAGACCAAAAAAGTACATAAACAAAAGTGTTCTAAGAAACACAGAAGAACAGGGGCGCCTGGGTGGCTCAGTGGGTTAAAGCCTCTGCCTTCAGCTCAGGTCGTGATCTCGGGTCCTGGGATCGAGCCCCACATCGGGGTCTCTGCTCGGCGGGGAGCCTGCTTCCCCCTCTTCCTCTGCCTGCCTCTCTGCCTACTTGTGGTCCCTCTCTCTCTGTCAAATAAGTAAATAAAAAATCTTAAAAAAAAGAAAGAAGAAAGAAAGAAAGAAACACAGAAGAACAGATTAAATTAGGCTGGGGAAGGTACCGTGGAGCTGCTCTCAGAAGAGCAGTGGGATTGCAACCCAGAGAAGAGAGGGAAGTGGCTCTAAGCAGTTACAAGAGGCCAGGCTGTTGCCATCGGCTTGATTCAAGCTGCTCAGAGCCGTGAAGCCTTTCTCCTGTTCTCACTCAGTCCTCTTTAGTTCTCTCCTCGGAGGCTGCTCTGTTTCTGGGCGCGCCCAGATGATCTTCAGACTTTACAAACCGGTTGTGCAGAGCCTGGCGTTTCAACAAGAAACAAAGTGCTGAGTAACAACGTGAAGTCAGTCCGTTGCTTGCCAAGAGCTGGGAGGCCTGGGTGGTTTCCCAATCTTAAAGAGGCAGAAAAATATTAAAGCCAGACTCCCAGGGCAAAACCTGGATGGATTTACCAAACCAGAAAACGCTATGTGCTCATAGATTGAGAGCAGCAGTACCACCTGAGATCACTGTCATTCGTGCCCAGGTCAGATGCTGAATGTAGCTCTCAATCATTTTGCCTTTCTTCCATGACAGACTAACATATCCCTACGTGGCTTACTTTTGTGAAGAATCTTTCATGCCCCATAGAACAGAGATACTTTTCAGTCAGTCCTGGGTCAAAGGGGAAAAGTTGAAGAGACCGCAACAGGAAATGATTCTCCTACGAAGAATTCAGGGTATAAGTGAATGAGTCTGGCACAAGGGATGAGTTTGAGGTGTCCCGAAAACAATAGGGCCCACTGCCAGCTCCAATGGTGAAGCCCCAGTCTGATGGAAGGTACCAGTGCTCCAGAGGAGATCACATCCGGACCCATCACACCTGTGTCACAAGTCTTCTACCAGCTCAGCGAGCATTCAACATCCCGGGGCCTTCTGTCTGATGACTCATGTTTGACCACTTGTTCTAGGAACCGGGTAATAAATATTTGGGACGACCAGGGAGTCTATAACTGCAGTGACAGACAGGGCAGCCCAAGGAGGACTGGGGCCAACTTAGGAACTTGTTTTAATCTTCGCTTAAAATTTAAAAAATTTTAAAAATATGATTATAAAAATCATACGTACTCCTGATGGAATATTTGGAAAATCAGAAATATATAGCATTGGAAGAAACCACCACTGACAAATGCTGAGTGTATTTATTTTCATTCTGTGTTCCCTGCACGCACAAATGTATAAAATGAGGAGGACATGATACATACATTGTTTTATGTTAATTTTTATCTAACATTAGGCTATAGTCCTTTCCCATGTTATGAAGTATTATTATAAACATTGTCTTTAGGCTGCATAATATTACATTCTACCGTGTAACGATGACAGTTTATTTAAACACTCCACTTCTTGGGGCACTTACATTGTTTCCAGAATTTTTTATTTTTATAAATAACACTGTAATAAATATCTGTACATATAAATATTTTACTATAATCGAATGTGTTTCCTTAGAATTCATGTCAACAAGTAGAATTAATGAGTAAAAGAGTGGGCTCAAATTTTTTTTTAATTTATTTATTTTAGAGAGAGGGAGAGCGCACGTAAGTGGGGGGAGGGGCAGAGGGAGACAATCTTCAAGCCAACTCCCCGCTGAGTGTGGAGCCCCACATGGGACTCTGTCTCACAACCCATGAGATCACAACCTGAACCGGAACCAAGAGTTGGTCGTTCAACCACCCAGGCACCTCTCTAATTTTTTCTTTTAGTTCTAAACAGATAAGCCATTCTGTATGAGCAATATATTTCGAGGTCTGCTCATCCAGCAGGTCTCTCTGAATCACTCTGTGGGGGAGTCAGGGATTTCATGCTCTTACTCAGTAGTCTTATTCTGTACATTTTACCTGTAGTCCCTGAGCTTCCTCACACCCTACTCAAGACTTGGGTCTAGCCAGTGTTCTCCCATAGCTGATCACCTTTTTCACTTGAAGGATTTTAAAACTATTCGACTCAGTGGGTCCCTCTTCTTCTTCCCTGGCACTTTACATCCAAATGATTTGAAGGAACGGGTTCTCTGAGCCATGGGATTAAATTCTCTATTTACTGATCTTACTACCTGCCTGTCTCTACACAACCATATCTGTCTTCTCCTCTTTAAATATCATGTATAGGTTGTCAACACCCAAATTAATATCTCTAGCTCAAATTTCTACCCTGTGCTCTGACTGGAAATCCAGTTGCCTACATGACAGCTCTATCTGGATGTCTAACAAGCATCTCAAACTTAGTGTGTCTAATACTAAACTGCTGATCTTTCCTGCACCTCTTTTTCCTGTAGTCTCCTGCGTATAAATCAATGACAATACCACCGTTTTACTTTCTCATGCCAAAAAAACCTTGGAGTTCTTTTTCTCTGTCTCTCACATCCAAACCATCAGCAAATATTTGCCTCCTTTCTGACTGGATTACTGCGATAATCTCCTCACTGGTCTCACTGATTTTCAGTCTATTTCTCAGTACAATAGTCAGAACGGTCCTATTAAAACCTAAGGCAGATCACGTGACCTCCCGGCTCCGCCCCAGCAAAAGCTTCCATTTCACTTCCAGTAGAAGACAAAGTCTTTATAACGCCCAGACACAATCTGCCCCCACCTGCCTCTTCACTCATCTTACTCCACGGTCCTACTGTTTTCTCCTTTGTTCTCTGCCGCAGCCACACTAGCTATCTTGCTGTTCTCAGGACATTCCAGGCACTTTCCGTTCCCAGGGTCAGTGTACTTCCCATGCCTCCTGCCTCCCTCCCAGATTTCTGCAGGGCTCGCTCCCTGCCTCCTTCAGGTCTGCCTACACGACCTTTACTGACCATAATATTTTAATTTCCAACTCCTGCCCCAACACTCCATCGCTCCTTTCCTACCTTACTTTTCTCTGTCACCAACAGACCGTGTTTATTGGGTTTATTGTCTGTCTTCGCCCACGGAAGGGAGAAAACTTTTGTCCGTTTTGTTCATTTCTGTGTTCTCAGCACCTCTGTTAGTGCCTGGCACATAGCTGGCGCTTCAGAACTACTTGCTGAATAAAGTAAAAGTAAACTATGAAACAGCATAGGTAGGGAGTTCTGGGTCAGCAGCGTGAGAGCGTGGGAGGCACCAACATGTCTCCACTGGACATTCTGAGTCTTATAGAGTCTGGGCCAAAAGGACACAAGAGTCAGAATTACTGCAGGTCAGTCAATGAGGCCAGTGAGTCCCAGATATTCTCAGGTATTTTTGTAAATTTTACATGTTACGCAAATTTCCAAACTTCTGTATGCTAAAGCA
>CM053604.1:52643929-52703362 GCA_028646535.1 Procyon lotor
GCCCCGTGGAATCACTTCATTCAAGAACCACCGGCCCTTACAGGTCCTTGTCTCAGAGTCTTTTTTCAAAGGAAGTTCAAACAAAGACAAAGATCTACAAAGTATGGAGCATGGAACGTGTGTAAAAGTTGGAATGCTTGTAGAAAAACAAACTAGAAATAGCTGCTAAGTCCTTCAAATATTGTTCTGGAGCTTGAGTGAAAAGTAAGAACGAGAAACATGCATTTCCATTTTTTTCTTATCAAATTAAGTAAGGAGAAAGACAATGTTAAAACAGTAGTCTGTATTGTGGCTGTGTAAGAGAATATTCTTCTCTTTAGGCGTGTACAACTTACTCTTGAAAGTTCAGAAAAAATTATGTATGTATGTATATGCTGGTATGTAAAGAGACAGGGAGGGGGCAGGGAGAGTTTCTGAACAAAGAGTATATGGATGTTCTTGTACTAGTCATGGAACTTTTCTGTAATGAAATTAGTTCCAAATAAAAAGGTTTTAAAAAAACTATTATAAAGTTTCTTTTCGAAAACAGCTAACTTCAGTCATACAACTTCAGGGTCAGCAGACTTTTTTCTTTTTACTGCCTACCTATAAAAAAATTTCCTGATGATGCTGACCAGTTAATATTCTTAAAGCTTCCACATTTGGGCTCACTAAAAAAAAAAAAAAAAAGTAGAGGAAACATTCACTCGGAAGCGATTATAAATAGACACACTTTCCCCACTTGAAAACAAAAGGTAATGTTGGCTCTTGCCTTTAAAATCTTGGCTGCCCCTTCCCTTATCTTGATGACCTGGTTTGCAGAGGCACTGTGAAAATTCATTAGAAAATGGTAAAACAGCTGAGATGCGGGGTTCAAAGGTCATACACTGCCATAATTTCTTGCCCGAGGTTTCTAGGAAACTTTGGTCAGGAAATCTCTTACTGAGTTCGTGAGCAAAGATAATACAGTAATACGGTGGGGAGCTGCTCTGTTAGTGAACAAAAGGTACACTTTCCAGCCACTTGAGCAGATGCGTGTGGGGCAGCCCCAGCTTGTTAGGGCTGGAAGAACTTTTCCAACTGATAATATACAATTCATTCACTTGCCAGAGTTCTGCTATCGGGGCAGCTCACAGCTGTCACCTGCTCTCACTGCTCATTTGCAACTTTCATTGTTTTTAAATGATACCTGCTCAGTTATCATCCATCTATGCTTAAATACATTCAGCACCAGGCAGCTCATTCCACCTGAAAGAGCACTATTAAAGTCCGTGTCCTTGTGTACATGTTGATCTTCTTTGAATTATTCTTTTTTAATAGTAATAAAAAAAATTACGGAGAATTGAAATGACAATCAGTAGGAAAACCGTTCATTTGCTGAAATTCTAAGTATTATTAAAAAGAGTAAGTTGGATCTATATATATCTATTTGAAAAATGGCTACATCGTTAAGCAGAAATAAGAGATTATCAAATAATTTACATAGTGTTCTGATTTTTGTACAAAAAAACTATAGTTTATAGCCATCTGCAAAAAAAAAAGTAGTCTAGAAGAATAAATTCCAACCAATTTCACATTGTTAACAGTGGTTTCCTGTGGGGAGGATGGTGGAAACAACTTACTCCCACTTTTCCACCCCCAACTGGAAGAAGAGTTTCCTTTACACTTCTGACCTCTTGGCCCTTGTTCCTATTTCAGTCCTTGGAGGTGTCAGGGTCACATGATGGAGCAAGCTTATTCTCTCCAACTCTTATTTCCAGGTAAGGAGCAGGCTTTAGAGAAATGTGGCTCTTGTAGATGGGTAGATGGGTAGGTTTGCAGGAGAAGTCAACAGGTGTGAGTCATGTCGTGTCTTTCCTTCTGCTGGGAATCAGACCCCAGCAGAACCCACTCCTCTGCCCTTCCATTCTGAGCTGTAAGTTTTATGGGGGTGGACCTTCCTAGGTTGTCTAGTATTCTGATGACCGGGGCAGTTGAGTGCTATCCTACGGTTTGGTATTAGCAAGACCCACAGCTGTCTTCCCACTAGGCCGCATTCTATAGTAATTCTAACCCTAACAAAGCTGACATTTCGATGTCTATCTGCTTGACTCTTTATCTCCTTGGTTCTGATCTTGGATGAGTAGTAAGTATCATTCACTGGAAGCCCTCAAATGTGAAAGTCCTATTCTCTTCGTATTTTTTGCTTATATATTGTTTGAATTTTTTGTAATAATGAGCATGGAGAATAGATACCTCTTGACCTAGAGATTTAAGGTCGTAAAACCTGTATCCTATATCCTCACAGTTTTTACCTAGTATTAGTATTAGGAACTCCTGTCTCCTCTTTGATTTGTATTGTCTTTATACTTCAGTTGCTTAAAGCAACCACAGAGCCATCCAGGCTTAGAAGGGGTACTTTGCCATTCCCTTGGTCATTGGTCACTAATTCTCTTGTTTTGGTTTGGCTTTTTTTTAAGATTTTATTTATTTGACAGAGAGAAACGCAGCGAAAGAGGGAACACAAGCAGAGGGAATGGTAGCGGGAGAAGCAGGCTCCCTGCCAAGCAGAGAGCCCGATGCAGGGCTCAATCCCAGGACTCTGGTGGTGAAAGAGACTCATTGCTCTTAACATATAAATATCTCAGGTAACTTCCATGCTAAACTAGAAAAGCCCCCCTATTTTCTACAGCAATCATCCCTTCACAACCAAACATCCACCCTTTTTACCTTCTAAATCACCACTCAACCCAGGTGACTCTCAGTCTTTTCTGAGTGATTTGAAGTTACTCCTGTAAATGATGCTAATTAGAAAAATCCAGTAGTCTCTTTTCAGGCCCAGTCCTGATCTCTGTAATGAACCTGACACTGATGGCCATCCCCTCTTTCTTGAGTTCTAGACACTATTGCCTTCCAATTTCACACCACTCCTCAAAGTTGCCTCTCGTAATTTCTCCGTAGGCACTGCTCCTTAAGCACAGTCATTATCCTGCTTAAATTATTCATTGTCTCTTTAGAGCAGTGGTTCACAACCCAGTTGTCTATTGGAATCACCTGGGGAGATTTTAAAAGCTATCTAAGCCCAGGCCCCATCCCAGATGAATTGAATCAGAATTAGGAGGGATTGGCCAGGATTTAAAAACCACCAGAGATGACCCTTGCCTTTTTGTCGGACTGAATCTCTTTTCCCTTACCTGGTGATCTAGCTAGATGAAATGGAGTTCTTCAACACTTGTGTTCTCTCTTTTTATTTTTTTTTTAAGATTTTTATTTTTATTTATTTGACAGAGAGAAATCACAAGGAGGCAGAGAGAGAGAGGAGGAAGGAGACTCTCTGCTGAGCAGAGAGCCCAATGGGGGCTCGATCCCAGGACCCTGAGATCAAGACCTGAGCCAAAGGCAGAGGCTTTAACCTACTGAGCCACCCAGGCATCCCTTCTCTTTTTAGATTGTACTTGTCAGTTTAAGTATCACCTCCCCTGTGAAGCCTTCTCTAGCTCTACATTTCCAACCTTACCCTGTTTTTTCCCCCCTACTGTCCAATTCTTTTGACTTGATAGAGGGGGTTTAGTTTGGTTCCCACCGGTAAAACTGCAGGCGTGCCCCGATCAAGGGGCCAGGTGGGGGTGGGGGGTGGGAGGTGGGAGGTGTGGGGGTGGTAGTTTGTACAGAGTGGTGGTAACTCATATCCCTTCCAAAACCTTCACATCCATGTGCACGCACACACACACACACACACACACACACACACACACACACACCTCTTGCAAACAAAAGTTAACTCTTCAATTACTTTGGATTGTAAAGAAGGGGGAAAAAAGCATTTGGGAAAGAGATAAACAGTGTAGAAGGATTGTTTTATAATTCAAGAATCAAAAGAAGGAAGGATGGGGTAGATTGGGGTAATAGAGGAAGAGCTTGTTTTTTGGCATGGGGCCTGAGGTGACTGAAATGAGAAGTTTGGGGCAGACAGGGAGAAAAATTCGTGGGTCACATAGCCGGTGGGTGGAAGGTAGCTGTCTATAGCTTCTTTTTTTTCTGTTTTGTTTTGTTTTACTAAACTTTACATATTTTAAAAAAGATTTTATTTATTTATTTGGCAGAGAGAGAGGGGGGAAGCAGGCTCCCTGCTGAGCAGAGAATGGAAAACTGATTATGAGAAGCTGCAAACAGGGGTGCCTGGCTGGCTCAGTCAGAAGGGCATGTGACTCGATCTGGTGGTTGTAAGTTTGAGCCCCATGCTGAGTTTAGAGATTACTAAAAAAATAAACTTAAAAAAATAAATACGTAGGGGTGTCTGGGTGGCTCAGTGGGTTAAAGGGATGATCGCTGTAGAAAATAGGGGGGCTTTTCTAGTTTAGCATGGAAGTTACCTGAGATATTTATATGTTGAGAGCAATGAGTCTCTTTCACCACCAGCACGGATGAAAGTGATTTCTATATTCTTTATCACAGAAAGCCCAATATGAGTGTGCCCCCTGACGTGATCACCAACGTGACTTATCCTATAAGAGTGCACCACCACTCTTGCCACTGAGGTAAGAACATACCATCCTTAGAACAAGTAGGTTTTCCATTCAGCCCAATGAGAACCATGAGATCATGACCTGAGCCGAAGGCAGAGGCTTTAACCCACTGAGCCACCCAGACACCCCTACGTATTTATTTTTTTAAGTTTATTTATTTATTTTTTAGTAATCTCTAAACCCAGCATGGGGCTCAAACTTACAACCACCAGATCAAGAGTCACATGCCCTTCTGCCGGAGCCAGCCAGGCACCCCTGTTTGCAGCTTCTCATAATCAGTTCTTGATTTTGAACTAGGATTAATATTAAGGTCACTGGTCTGTTGTTTGTGGTAACTTCTTTCTAGTTTCAAGGGTTTCCTGTTCTCCGGATTGTTCCAAAGAAAATCTGTCATGTGATCTCTTGCTTGCTATCTTGCTGTCTTGATCTCATTGGCAAGCTATTTTAGTATCTTGAAACAGAGAATTATAATGGTTGCCTACCAAACACCTATTTCCATTTAGTCTATAAATAACATCTTTCTCAAACAGCTATGCACTTTGAAGAAACCAGATTCCCATTGCTACCTCCTAATCACTATCAGTTTAGAAACTCTGTGTAGCATTCCCCAAGGGACTATTATTGGGCTGGGGTGTACCTAACCCAAGATCAGATTGGTTAGGGTATATGGTTTCTCTTCTTTTGCACATATAGAAGAACATTTGTAGCCCAGTGACTACCGACAGCCATCTTCGAGCAAAGAGAAAAATAAAGGGTTAACGCCATTCCTGGGGATAGCAAAGCAGAGGGATGCAAAGACTCCAAATCTTTGATGACATCACCGAGTCATTAAATCAGCCAAATTTGGATCCTGCCCTACCTCCGGACTCTTTGTTATATGAGAAAATAAATGTTGTTATCATTGAAGCCATTTCAAGTGAGAGTTTCTGTAATTGTAGCCAAAAGCATCTTAACATTCATCTGGATGTAACTTAAAAAGATTAAAAGCCTTAAACTCACTTAAATTAGATGATTAACTCCTCATAATTTCCTCAACCTTCTTGAATCTTGGCCTTACATCCCTCTTTCTAATACTTGTTCTAGAGCTCTACATTCAAATATCACGGAGATGTACAAACCAGTACCACTATTTTTGGCTCCTAAACCTTCCAGGAGAGAGAGTGAGAATTCATGTAAGAACTAAGTCCCATTCTCAAGAGTTGGAAGGGAATTGAGATTGTTTTAACTTATCCAGTATAGCAAGTGAGTCAGATTTATTATTATAATTATTATTATTTTTACTAAAATAACATATACATCTGAGAGAGTTCTAGAATAGAATCCCCAAATGGTAGGACTATACAAATTGGATGAGGGAAAAAAAGTTAATTTGTCATCTAGTGTGTGAATGTTTTACTGTCGTTAGAAAAAAAAAGTCTTACTACCACAACCCTGTGTTCTGTGTTCTTTTCCTGTTCTTCAAAGGAAAATCGAGAATAGTTTTTGCAGCTACAATAGATTGTATCTGTTAGTTCCTAAAAGTTTTATAGGAGAGCAGCAGGAAAGAATCATTTCCAAATGATCTTGCAATTGGAAGAATATCATCACTTTATCTCTCGTCCAGAGGTGGCTTTTCAAATATTGAAATTAGAAAGCTTTTTAAGAAAGATAATATAAAAGAAACAAATTGATACTTTGTTAATGATTTATCGCCTTTCCTGAATTTTTGCCAACATGAGTCACTATTACAGTGGTTTTCAAAGCTTTCAGAAAAAAAGAAAACACAAAAACTAAAGAACAACTGTAAAATTATAAACTGATCAAATTAACTAAAACACAGAAAAGAGATGGGGCCCCTGGGTGGCTCAATAGGCTAAAGCCTCTGCCTTCAGTTCAGGTCATGATCTCAGGGTCCTGGGATCGAGCCCCTCATCGGGCTCTCTGCTCTGCAGGGGGCCTGCTTCCCCCTCCCTCACCTGCCTACTTGTGATCTCTCTCTCTGTCAAATAAATAAATAAAAATCTTAAAAAAAAAATAGGAAAGAGAAAGTTTAAATGATTCTTCTGGTAAGGCATATAAACCTAAATTAAAGTATTTCATGTGGACAAATTTTGCACACAATCAAGGAAACGTATGTTTTGAATGATTTGCACATGTCAGCATTAAAAGATTAAATACCTTACAGTCTTCTTTCAATTGAAATGATAACAATGCATTCAGAAACTGGCTTGCAGAACCACTCTTCATCTTCAAGCAAGAGGACGCTGCAGTAAGATTAGGCTCTTCCCCACCTCCCTGAGTCAGTTAAACTTCCTCTAGTTTCTCTCTATCCGATCAACGTTTTATTTCCGTTAGAGTAATACGCATCACTATCTGAAATGCCCTGATCTGCTTGCTGTCTAATTCCGCTAGAATGTAAACTGGACAAGAGCAGTCATCTATCTCAGTGAGGTGATATGCTGCCGGATTCCTAGTAAGATACCTAGAACATTCTATCCCCTTTAGGGGGAGTACATACATGGAGGAGCAAATCAATGAATCTCCGTTAAAGTATGTTTTCATTTACAGAGGAAAAGACAAGACTCTATGTAGTAGATTCTGATTCAATGAATTAGGAAAGTTTTCACTGAGAAGTATTAATGATGTGACATTGTTAACAGGTAGGTGTGTATACTTAGGAGCTCATTATAAAAAAGGAATGCTAGATGTATACTGTTTCCTTACATTTGAGAATTTTTACAGCATGATTTGGATTATTTTAAATCTTCCTAAACTTGAGGTGTTTCCTTACTAAGGATTCAAATGCCATCTCAAGAATGCTTCTGACCAGGGGATGCCTGGGTGGCTCAGTTGTTAAGCGTCTGCCTTTGGCTTAGGCCCTGATCTGGGTCCTGGGATCGAGTCCTGAATCTGGCTCCCTGCTCAGGGCGGAGCCTGCTTCCCCCTCTCCCTCTGCCTACCTCTCTGTCTACTTGGGCTCTCTATCTCTCTGTCAAATAAATAAATAAAATCTTTAAAAAAAAAAAAGAATGCCTCTGATCAGAGAATTTTGCCCCAGCTTGAGACCTGAGACCACAATACCAAAAGCAATTCTTCTCATTGTCCTAACTACTTTTCCACATGTAGCTACTCAAAATCTCTAAATATTGTGAAAACTTGCTAACCTCAGACCATCTCAGTTTGTTCAGACTGCTAAAACAAAATACCACAAACCGACTAGCTTACAAACAACAAACATTTACTTCTCATAGTTTTGGAGGCTGGGCAATCCAAGAGTAAGAAGCTGGCAGATTCCGCATCTGGTGAGAGCCCACTTCCTAGGTGGCTGCCTTTCATCTGTAAGCTCATATGGTGGAAGGTTCTGGGGATCTCCCTGGGGGCTCTATTATAAGGGCACTGATCCCATCAGTGAGGGCTCTGCCCACATGACCTAATCACCTCTCACAGACCCCATGTCCCAATACTATCCTTTTGGGGGTAGGATTTCAACATATGAATTTTGCAAGGAGACAAACATTTAGATCCTAGTTCAGACAGACAAAAAGCAGCAGAGGCAAGAATTGAAACCTGAGGTATCTAACTGCAAAGCCCGTTTTTTTTTTTCCAGTATAAGATGTTTTCCAGTAGACCATGTTTTGATAACATGTCAGACATGAAAAGTAAGATCGAAAGAAGGAAGAGTTTAGAATCTGTTGAAAGGAGGAAACTGGATTTACAAGATCACCCGCTTTTCATAGGTCTTGAAATTTGAAAGTCACATTAATAAGGGTCTGGGTGCTGTCAAGCAAAAGTCAGTATCAAGTAATGGCTACAAACGGCATATATGATATTCCATCCTGGGAGGGTACCATCTCCATGAACAATTCTTATTGAAGAAACCACCGAATGGCGTATGAGGTGTTATAAGAAGAAATTAACCCAAGGATTTGAAGCAATAATTTTGATACTCAGAAGATCTTATTTCTTGAGTTAGTCACAATTAACTGGAAAGCTCAAATGTGTCAACAGGATGTTAGCATGAAACAATTCTGATATGGATCTTTGTCAAGGAAATTTCTTTCTCCCTATTTCCATGCATTGGAAACCAAATATATGATTACTAAGAATTTATTCAAGGTGTAAAAAGTGGCAAAAGGCTGAACTGGCAACTGTAGATACTGAAATTAAATGACCGATAATTGCTCTCTCACCTTGTACATTTAGAGTAGTATTTTGTTTCCTCTGTGAGATTCTTACTGCATGTAATATAAATGAAAATAAAAATGGCTTGAAATACATGAGAAGTCATAAGGTCACTTGGAACCCTTGTGATAAGCTTTGAAATGTGGTGTCAAAAAATATGGGAATTTTTAAAAAATTTCACCTATTGACATTTGTTTCAAACCTTTTCCAGCACAGACCAATACCTGATGTACTTACTGCTTTATTTTTCTCAATGCAAATATAAAAAAGGGGCTTCAGGGGCACCTGGGTGGCTCAGTGGGTTAAAGCCTCTGCCTTCAGCTCAGGTCATGATCTCAGGGTCCTGGGATCGAGCCCCACTCGGTCCTGGGAATCTCCGCTCAGCAAGGGGTCTGCTTCCCCCTCTCTCTCTGCCTGCCTCTCTGCCTACTTGTGATCTCTCTCCCTCTGTCAAATAAATAAATAAATCTTAAAAAAAAAAAAAGGGCTTCAGTTAAAACAAGACACACTGCCCCCCAAAATTGAGATTTTCAAAATTTTGGGCTGGTTCTATTATAAAGTCTAAAACTTTTGCTTGGACTTCTAGCGGGTCTGAGAGCATGGACAACTTTGCATTTATGCACAGTGTTTCCAGGTACCTTTTTGGCCAAAGCTGGGACTAACTGTCTCCTAATGAATACTAATACTTTCTACAATGCAATCTGTTTTACCACCTGTTGTTTAAATATTCTATTTTCTGTCACAGTTGCTAGAAAATTACTCTGTTTACATTTACAGTTCACACAGTTCCTGAGTCTCTCATGACAAGGAAATCAATTCTATAGCTACATTAATAGAAACTATTAAACACTTTGTGTTTAAGTTCTAAATCTGATTGGTAGCTGTTGGAGGGCGAGCTAAGTGATGCGGAAGAGGGAAATAGGAAGTATCTAAGCTTCCACTGGTCAAAGCCATCCACACACAGAGTTGTTTGGTGGCCTGCAGGACATAAATTGTTCCTGGTGATAGTCACAGGGAGCAGGCAGATGTTTTCGGCCTCACACGATTGCATTTCTTGGCCTCTTCCATTCTACCTCTTTAACTATAAGGTCAAAGAACGGAGGAGCCTGCAGGACAAAAGTCTTTACTGAAATAGACTTGATTCATCTGGTAAAGGGAAGCTGGTGCCGTCCTGGATAGAAGCAAGCAAGCAATGCTCGCGAAAAATACATATTTAAATTTTGAAAGGCTGTTCTTGGGTCTTTCATCTTCCTACTTTTCTTTGAAAATCATGCTTTCTGTAAATACAATAGCGCATCATGAAAAGTGACATAATACAAATACTAAATTATACATTCCTATTAGGAAATGCAATGCTGTGGCTAACTTTTTAGTTCTGGAAAAACACTTTTTATTTTAGATGGAAAAAAAAATGTGTGCATTTATGAAACAGACAGAAAAGACCCCATCTCAAAAATAGGTACCAATATTTAGGAGACACAGAGAAATTAAAACCCAGGGCTGTGCCTACATCATTACAAATACTCATTTAATTACATGAATTCAGTTAACAAACTAAATTCCATGAAAATCAGTAAAAGCCTCTTTATTTTTCTTTTCAGTCCTGAGGTGGAATAAACAGTTGATAAGTTGAGGATATTTAAAAATTCTTAATATGATCTTTTAAATAAATATTTATTGTTATTCTATTTAATCACAAAAGTAATGCATGCCCATTAAGGGAAATTTGGAAAATATGAAAAAAAAATTAAAAAACCAAGTCAAATTACCTGCAAATCCATCTTTGAAGTTATCATCACCAATACTTTTGTAATGTGTGTCTTCTGGACTTTCCTATGCATAAATTATATATATATGTTTAAACAAAACTGTATGCACTGTTTTGTCACTCATTTTTCCCCTTCAATATTATCACAGTTTTCTCTTATTCTGCTACATTTAATCTTCTCATGATTGATCTAAAAATTGTTGACAACGTTTTGTTATTATAAATATAGCTGCAATAAATGTCTTTGTAAATAAATTTGTATATTGACTTTCCATTATTTCATTAGGGAAACATTAGCACTGGATTCGAAGAGAAACAGCTAGCCTTTAGAAACCTCGAAATAAATTATACTCTCACAGAGAGTGATAAGAAGGCTACTTTTCCAATGCTCCAGCTAACACAGGGTATTATCAAACACCTGTTTTCTTTCATATGTAGACAAAGCATAATCTAACAAGTACAAGAGGTGAATAAGCATATATATTTCTTTCTAAATGGTCCAGAGATTTCCCTGGAGTTTCCATTATGTTTGAATATGATGTCAGCCAAAACCAAGTCTTCAAAAGCAGGAGAGAGGGACTAAATTAACATAATTTGGGTCACCATGTCCATAACTTCCCTTGTCTGACTCATTTGTTCCTTGTATACTCATGTGTCTTAGCTTTGAGGCTGCCTTTGTTTTGAGTTATTCAGTAAATTACAAAAGTCAGAGCAGCAGCAAAAGAAGTGAGTTGGAACACAGTACTGAGGAGGAATCTTCTATCTCTACAAAATTCAATCTTTTATTAAAGTATATTTGTCTATTTATCCATAAGACTAAAAAGTTATGATTCGTTCAATCTTTGATTACCCACAACAAAATAAGTCTATTCAAAACAAAAACAAATTAGTTTCCTAAAAAAATTCCAAAGGAATTATACTATCACAGATATCAAAAAATCTTTTCTGCAAGAACCAGAGAGTAAATATTTTCGGCTGGCCTTGCAGGCCATATGGCGTCTCGCACAATTATTCAACTCTGCTCTTACAGCATGAAAACAGTCAGGGACTATAGGTAAGCAAATGAGTGTGACTCTGTTCCAATAAAACTTTATTTACAAAAATAGGCAACTGGGTGGATTTGACCTTCAGGCTGTCATTTGCTGACCCCTGTTCTATCCTACTGTTTGATTATCAAGAAAAAATACAGTGAGGAATGTTTGTATAATTATCCTCCTGAAATAAAATCATTGTTTACATGAAGTGGAATAATTCTTTACATTAAGATATAATTTTTAGGGGCACCTGGGTGGCTCAGTCGTTAAGCGTCTGCCTTCGGCTCAGGTTGTGATCCCAGGGTCCTGGGATCGAGCCCCACATCGAGCCCCACATTGGGCTCCCTGCTCGGTGGGAAGCCTGCTTCTCCCATTACCATTCCCTCTGCTTGTGTTCCCTCTCTTGCTGTGTTTCTCTCTGTCAAATAAATAAAATCTTTTAAAAAAAAAGATATAATTTTTATTAAGCATCTATTAAGCGATAGGGATTGCTTGAAGCCACTGACCTTCTAAGGAAGGGCCATTGCTTTGGCAGAAGGGACATAGAAGGGAAGAGTCAAAGAAAAAGGCTAATGTTGAAAGAGTCTCCACAGGGCTTCCTTTGCCTCACCTAAATAGAACTTAATACCGAAGCTCTTCTGAAGCACTTTAGAGATTATAAATCTTCATCGATAAGAACAAAGACCTCAAAGCAAAAACAAAGCTTGCTTTGTGCATAGGCATAACTCTCCCATTACCAGGCAGTGAAGAATAGTTATTATCATCTTGATCATTGTGTTATTAGTGAGTATTGGCAGGTTTGTTTTACCTTATTATTCATTTTGGTACTTATTTCGTGGATATTTTTCAAATATTAGCTATCCTAGCTAGCTGGTAAGGGCAAAATAGCAAAGGAGTGACGAAATGCTTAAAAGTGCCTTCAGGGGGTACATGAGGACAAAGGAAATGTTCAAGTGACAAGTCAGAATGAACATGTAGTTCCTTAATAAGACAACTTGATTTAGATGTGTCCCATTGTGTACACTTTTATAGTGTCACTGGCTTTTGGAATAAAAGAACTTCTGTATCAAAGGGCTAACCTGTTCAAAAGTTCAGAAGAGCCTTGGTATTATTTTCCTCCATGACACAAGCCCTTCTGCCTGTTTAAGCCTATGTTACAGATTAATGGTGGCCGCAGTTCCTTTGATATTGCTACTGGGAAATGGGCGCTAGAACGCTCTCCTATTCTCTAATAGAATACAGTGGAAGTGACATCATGCCTATTTCCAGGCCTGGGCTTGAAAGCCCAACCGTTTTCATTTTCTGCCTCTTGGAACACTTGCTCTTGGAGCTCTGAGCAGCTGAGTAAGAAGTCCAGCCACCCTACTGAAGAGTAGAAAGTCAACTCTCCTGAAACATAGAGATGGCCTGATACTACATGCAGAAAAAGAGCGACACAGCCCTCCAGCCATCCCACCAAAGCACCAGACATGCAGATAAAGTCATTTTGGATCCTTCAGACCAGCTCCATTACCAGTATATCGAACAGAAAAATCACCCAGCTACCCCTTTCCAAATCTCATGACTCATAACATTGTGAGATATAATAAAAGGTTTGTTATTTTAATCCACTACATTTTGGTATAGTTGGTAACAGCAAGAGGTAACTGGAGCAGCATGTGTGAATGACAGACATCAAGAGATACTTATATGCATTCTGTAGCAATAACTTATTTGGTGCTTCTCCCTTTGGTTTTCTGGTTACTTTCAGTAAAATACACACCGCTGGCTCTTATCACTCCATGGCTAGAGTCGTCTGAAAGTTAGAGTTCACTTCCTAAACAATGAATTTCATCAAGAAATTCCCAACATTGTTGTTGATTCATGATTAACAACTAAAAAATTACTTTTGAAAATTTGTAAAGGCTGCCACGGAACCAGTGTGAATTGGCAGGCAGATCTTAAAAATAAACAATAGAACAAAGAGCTGAATTTAATATTAATTTCATAGCCAAATCTAAGTTAATTACCTTATTCAGTGATTTCCAATCCCAGTTTTAAAATACTTCAGCATCATTAGTGCATTCAAGCAATCGCAAAGTTCTCCATAGTATCTCAAGAAATTGCACTTTTCTTTCATTCAAATTAGAATAAAGATGCAAAACATGTCGAATGGCAGAAATTTGGGGGAGGAGCAACTGGTAGTTTCCATGCATAAATAAAATCCTTCAGAACATAGAATATGTATCGTAAGCATAAGTAATAGATTTGTTTATATACTTGGTATTTCCATTTGGCATTCTCATGTATATAATTCCACAGCAACATGCTATGCTCTCAGGTAATAGCAAGGAATTTTGTTGGATGTAATTACCTGGCTTCTCATCTCAAGACATTCGCTGGTTAACTCATGAGAACACACGTATTTTTTTAACATGAAGAAAAGGTTTATAATGACAATTTTTGTCTGTAGAAATTACTACCATAGCCTGGCATGGCATAGTATTTTCTCAGAAAGAGTGAAATAGGATTTGATTCCTCAGAATAGTAACATGTGTTAACTGGATTTTAAAAGGTCTTTGTAAATAAGTTTGGGAAAAAGTTAGGAAGGATAAATATGTTTCCTTTCCAGAATTTTCTGGGAACCTTGAATGTGCTAACTTCTGTGAATCTCTGAGGGATCCCACGGTATGCTACATTTTTTGGAAAAGCATTTTGGAGAATGAGTGAAACACTCTGTGAAATGCTGGCAGTGTGGAAAGAGTCTGGAATTTGGAGACCATAGGCCTTGTTATAATCCTGATCTTCCACTTACTGGCTGAACGAGCAATTGACCCACTTTTAGAGCTCATCTTATGTAAAATGAGGATAACCATGCACTAACTAGTACTTCACAGAGTTCTTATGAGTAATAAATGAGAAACTTTAAGTAAATGTGACTAATTCAATGCCTGGCATACAGAAGGCCCCAGTGACAGAATGTTGGAGCAATGACGTCCTTTGCACAATGTTTTTAGTTTTTTAAGGCCCTAGTGAGAGGCTCACATGCTTATGAATTCTGGTGCTGATTTCTCACTAACCTCCAAATCTTTACCTGGGTCAAATGAGCCTAGACCAAATTTTCCTGCAGCCTCACAACAGATTGTAGCAATGACCACAGGACTTGATTTATTGTCTGCTGAGTTGAAGGTCAACTTGGTTTTGTAATTTAACCCATTTTACAGTTGGACGACTAAGCCTAGGGATTTTGAAGTTACTTCCTCCAGAAAATAAAACCCTGGGGCAACTGGGTGGCTTAGTCAGTTAGACTTCTGCCTTCAGCTCAGATCATGATCCCAGGGTCCTGGGATCCAGCCCTGCCGCAGGGTCCCTGCTCAGCAGGGAATCTGCTTCTCCCTCTCCTTTTGCCACTCCCCCTGCTTGTGCTTTCTTTTTCTCTCTCTTTCTCTCAAATAAGTAAAATCTTTAAAAAGAAGAGAAGAGGAAGGGAGGGGATGAGAGGGAAGGGGAGAGGAGGGGAGGAGAGGAGAGGAGGGGAGAGGAGAGGAGGGGAGGGGAGGGGAGGGGAGGGGAGAGGAGAGGAGAGGAAAAGAAAACAAAACCTGGAGGTGAAAGCTATCTTAGAGCTGAGAGCTGGTACCAGAAACTCTAGACATGGTTTACTTAATCTCTTTGGCCCTTTGTTTTCTCACTTATAAATAAAAATAACTGCCCCATAGGAATATTATTGAGGATTATATTTGATAATATGTATGGTAGGTACATTCATAGGATAAGATATAGTAATAAGGGTAGCAAGCCATTCTACACTGCATCAAAAGAGATTTTTCATAGAAGTATCTAATATTAAAATTAAAGGATCTATTTTCGATTACCTAGTCCAATAGTCCAATTGCCTCCTTTTCTAGAACTTAAAAAAAAAAAAAAGGGCTTAGAGGGATGAAGGAATTCAGCCAAGGACATAGAGTTCTTTGTGGCCATGTCAGGCAGGTTATAATAGCTTCCTTCGAATATTCAAAAAAAGGAAAATAGATTTGTCCTGTGCAAACCTAAGGAATAAAAATCAGTGGTAAAACTAGAGGAGATCAGGTAGAGAAGAAATGTCTAACAATCTCTGTGTTCCACTGTTGAAATAGGCTATCTTGGGCTGCCACTTTCCCCTCTATTTATATTTTGAAACTAGCTTTAGGAAAATGAGGCAGGCCAGATGTGTAGTTATCACACTCTGGGCTGAGTGCATTGGGGATTAATCATATGCATCATGGCTTGACCACACGGTTAACACATTGCCTAAGATAGGCCCAGACCTATGACAGAGCCAGCTCTGGAATTTGTATTTAGCAGGAATATAATGAGCAGGTCTCATTGGAAGAAAAGACTCGAAGCTATAATTTCTTAGCCCTTTACATAAGATGGAGAAAATGCCAAGTATTCATATTAAAGAACAGAGTTTCTAGGAGATTATAGGGAGGTTAAATTCCTTTAACCCAGTTGGCATCGCCACTGGGTATATATAGATGTGTGGCTCAACTCTCCTGGATGGTTAACCACAATTTTAGAATCTGCAATTTTCTGTTATCTGTACCGACAGTCCTTTTTATTTATGTGGATAATTGAAAATTGACTATAATTATGAAATCTGACAACCTCAAGACAACTCACTGAGCACTACTCTTTAGAAACAATGTGAATTGAAATATTCCACCCACTAGACAACCCAAGTTATATTTGCTCATGGTTAAAGAATGTGCCATCAATCATGATACGCCAAACCAAGAAGAAAAAAAAGAAAAACAACCAAAAAAAACCTCAGCAAAAACAACAACAAAGAAAGTTCTCTCTTAGACACAGTTTGTGTGAGACACGATTGACATTAGCAACAAAAGAGAAGTGAGAGGTAATTTGAGGAAGTAAACTAAAGTTCAGCAAAGGCTGGGATATTTCTGTGGAACCTCTTAAAAGGGGAACTCCAGATCTGCCTTCCATTTGTTCAGATGTGGACCTGAGTTTGCATATTTTGTGATTTCAGAGTGTATTCTGACTAAAACAGCAAAAATACTTAGTATAAATGGTTAATGAAGCTAATAGTCAAGTGGGCACATCCTGTTACAATACGCATAATAATAACAAAGCTAATATTAACCTAGCGCTTACCATGGGCAGGCACTGTGCTAAAACGTCACACCTGAGTTAACTTGTTTAATTCTCCTAACAAGCCTGTGATGTAGGTGCTTTTCTTAACCCCATTTTCAGAAACCTGAAATTGAAAGAAATTGACTATTTTCCACAGCTGATAAGTGTCCCACTTGGGATTTGAATCATGGTTTTCCGACCCCAGACTCACACTCTTCATTGTTGGACTGTAGGGTGATGTATGCTCTGTGGTCCATTTACCCTGGCAACGTCTGAAAGAAACCTACTCAGAAATAAGTTATTTTTGCATCAGGGTCATGACAGGTAAAAGGTCTAAGGATGATAGGCTTTAACCAGGAGGTGTGGCATAAATTGAAACATAAGTAGGAAAACCTCCTAACCATTGTTTCATTTACAATGATACTTAAACATGTCTCACAGGTGCTGCTAAGGAAACCCTTCAAAGGCCCAGCCTATCTGTTGCTATTCTCCTTTCTTTTTTCTTTGCTTTGCTTTTTCTTTGCTTTGCTTTTCCTTTCTTTTCTTTTCTTTTCTTTTCTTTTCTTTTCTTTTCTTTTCTTTTCTTTTCTTTTCTTTAGATTTATTATATATTTTGGACAGAGAGAGCACATGAGCAAGAGGAGGAAGAGGGAGAGAGAAAATCTGAAGACTCCATGCTGAGCACAGAGCTCGACGTGGGGCTCGATCCCACAATCGCTAGATCATGACCTGAACAGAAACCAAGAGTTGGACACTTAACGGACTGAACCGCCCAGGTACCCTGCAGTTCTAACTTTCTTAAGCTCGAGGAAAGTTGGGTCCAGGGTCAGTCATATAGATGTATAAGTCAGGTGGATATTGAAGGTACCAAAAAGGACAAATCTTTTGTCCCCAGAATTGCCAGCTGGTGCGAAATTCTCACCACTACTATTACTTGGATAAAGCCTCCTATATTACAATATAAATATGTTTTTGAAAATATGAATACACTTATCCTTTAGCATTCACTGTAGACCAATGAGTTGTAATGTTAGGAAAGAGAAGTGGGCTTCAAGGGAATGAGATGATGGTAGGGAAAATTTGATGGGAAAAGAGAGTTAGGTCACTGTGGTGGTTTCCAAACACAAGGCTGAAGTTTCAAGTTGATCCAAGATGAAGTTTTCATTAATGCATGATGAAATCTGAGCAATAAGGACAATGTAGTATATTCTTAAATTAATATTACAAATTCTGATAATCATGTCTTCTTTTTCAAATGGTGCTCTGTCATTTCCTTTATGAAAGGATTGTGATAGTTGATGGAGATTGTTTTTTTTCTTTCATGTCTTGAATTGGTAAAAGAAAAACCTAGCAAATTTTTATTAATTTTTAATGTGTACAAGTGCATGTGCTAAGTGTTTCACATTCAACATTTTATTTAATCTTCACAAAGACTATATGAGGAATATACTTTGATAATCTCTGTATTATAGATGAAGACTTTCAGGCCTAAAGGATAAATAACTTACCCAAGGTTACATGGCTAATGAGTGACAGAATTAACTTGTCCTCCTTATTCCTCCCATTTAGGGCAGGCATACTAGGGCCTTTGTGAGAGTGATGGGAGCTAAAGACAGAGAAGTGAAGTACAGAATATGAATTTTACCTACTTAACTTTGCTCAAGGCTTCTCAGAACTTTGCTTGCAAAAGTGTTTCCCCTGATAGTCAGCATTTATAAACCAACATCATAAAATCCTAGAAGGCTTAGGGCAAAACAAGTCTTAAAGTTTATCTTCCTTTCAGCAAATGAGAAAACCTAGGGCTAGTGTATGACTTAAAATTCTAAATACTTGCAAATCACTAGCACTCAGAAATGTTTACTTAAAGCAAAAGACATAACATAGCCATTATTGCTAATGTAGGAAAAGAAAATAGACAAAGAATAAAGCCTGACAAACCAGCAAAGTAAAAACTCCATTTAAGCCAAATCAATCATCCATGACAAATGAAGAATAGTAAATAGGAAAAAAGACTCCAGAATACAGTTAATTTCAGCTCACTATTTTGTATATAGTAAACATTGAACAAATAATCACTGCTAAAAGAATGAATGAATGCCAAATTTTATACTGCTCGTCACAACATGTATCTTTTCTTGTGCTGGAAATACACATTGAAGACTTATGAAGATGCTTAACCATGAAATAACCTACGGGGCTAAACTTTGATTAATTGAGTGTGCTTGCTGTTAAACAGAGATATGAAATGAAAATATGCAAATATTCTAATTTGGGTATATTATACCCATGTAGTGAGTAAATCTTAAGAATTAATTTCTTGGGGCGCTTGGGTGGCTCAGTGGGTTAAAGCCTCTGCCTTCAGCTCAGGTCATGATCTCAGAGTCCTGGAATCAAGCCCCACATCGGGCTCTCTGCTCAGCAGGGAGTCTGCTTCTCCCTCTCTCTCTGCCTGCCTCTCTGCCTACTTGTGATTTCTCTCTCTCTGCTGAATAAATAAATAAAATCTTAAAAAAAAATAAAAAAATAAAAAAAATAAAAAAGAATTAATTTCTTTCATGTGGCATTTTCCCTATCTCCCAACATTGGAAAACATTTTACATTACTGAACCCCCTTGCCACCACCAAACCCAACTAAGTCCAGAATTATGCTTTCTTCAGGAAGTTCTCATCAACCTCAGCAGGTAGCTCTCTTGTGTTCCCTCTGGAACACACCTCCAAGGATTAGAATAAAGACTAAAGCATAGGTTCAGCATTTCCAAGTCCTTTTGTATTCCTAAGTGGCATCTTATGTTGATTAGAAAGAAAATAGGTGGACAGTTGATTAAATTCCTTTTTTTAGTGTTAAGGGGGACAGAAACAGAATAGTGTTCTCAGCTCTAAGCTCTCTGCTTCAGGAAATCCCATTATAACTTTATATCTCTAAGCCAAAGAGCTAAGAAAGACCATATAAGGCGTTTCAGAGACAAGCATTGGAGTAGGGACATTGAGAAGCCCTTATCTACCTTGTAGACTAAGAGACAAACTGTTATAGAGGGAAATCAGGTACCACATTGAATAGTTTCCCATCATCACTTAGGTTTGCATAACAAACGTGACCACACTAATTTGACTCCTGAGAATGGATGGATGGGCTAGTAATTCTCAAGAGACCTCTTCATTAATTAGAGATCCAAGATCATGCTCAGCTTCCCTCATCCATGGAGGGAAGTTGAATGTCCTGGTGGCAATGCTGGAATCTATTGCTGACTTTCAGAAACCATTTCACCTACAAAGGTGAGCACCCCCAAAGCTGAAAGGAGATGGGAGAAGGGAGGTTCAAAGTTTCCCTTTATTTTCATTCTTTATAAACCTGCTCAGTTAAAATGGTGGCTATTCCTCTGTCAAGGAGCTAAATTATCTGTGGAAGTTCTAGTGACTATCAAGCTCTAATTTCTGCTTCTGGCCTCTCATTCTAAAATGGGGGCTTCCTGGGGTGCCTGCTGGCTCAGTCAGTAGCGCACAGAACCCTTAATCTCTGGGTTGTAGGTTTGACCCCCATGTTGGGTGTAGAGATTACTAAAAAATAAAAAGGAGGTTTCCTGGAGCTCCGTGAAGAAGCAGTATACCACGGAGGATCATGAGCCTGAACATGTGACTCCCATGGCTGTCTACGCAGGGCCAGCAACCCTTTCGAGAGACTCCGGAAGTGAATGCATCAGATCAATTTTTAACTTGGGTTATAGGGTCTTAGAGAATTACCTCTCAGCTGGGAAGCTGGACTTATCGCCTCATTTGTTCAGCAACAATGTATTAAGCACCTGTTTTGTGAAAACAGGAAGGATGGGATCACTGCAGTTTGAGAAGCCGCAAAGTGAAACTGGAATTTGGGATTGTGGCAGATGACCAGCATAGCTCCACAGGCCCCACTGAGCATGGGGCCAAGGGATCCCTCACCTATACCCCTGCCCCACACTTTTCTCATCCCTTCAAAAGGAAATGACCAATTTAGCATCATTATTAATTTTACTGGATTTTTTTCCTCCTGATTATTTCTAAGCTAAGGTCTAATTACATAGATTTGTGATAGACCTACTGTATAAGAGATATCAAAGCTAACACTGTTGGGATATGTATTAGCCAATAAAAATGAGGTCTGTTTTAAATCAATTAAAAAACAAAGACCTTGTCTTAATTTTCTCTTTGGCTTCCAGTGCACAGCACAATGCCTGTCCCGCAGTAGATACTTTGCAAACATTTATTGCATCGAAAAAAATTCCTATAGTGAGGAATTTTTACCTTGCAGTTTGCTTGGCTGGATGCAACTATTTGAGTGGATGCAAATATTTTCTCATTTGAAATGTTTTTGAACCAGTGAATTGTATACTAGTCAGAAAACGGACTAGCAACAAAGTAACAATTGATTTATTTAATTTTTAAACCAGGAAAATCCGCCCACTCAGGCAGCAATATTCAGTCATCCAGTCTACTGACTATTCGCTTACTTTAATGCCAAAATTTCAGCTTCTGTTGGAGTAGTCATCAAGAGCGTTCACCTGAAACTACTCTAAAACTATTGACTCCATGATCTTTGCCTTTTGTCTCAACTTCCCTGGTTATAAGACCGATGTTATAATTGCATATTTCCTAGGAATAGATAGGAGGCTTGTGAGCTACCAATTAGATATAATTATACACATGCAGTTACTCTTACTTTCAATACCAATGACTCAATATGCAAATGTGTTGAAATCAGTAGTATATTATAGGCAATAAAGTACTGAATTTTTAAAATGATGTATTCTAAACACATGTTCAGATTTAAGACTATCTCAATCCCATCCATTCTCACTCATTCTCATTGGCATTTGAGTTAATTTTCCTGCGTGAGAAAGAGCAAAGCAGAGTTATACCCAGATACACACATACTCACACAAGGAGTCTCACTGGCCACTGGTGGACTTACGGGAGTGTGTGACACACATGAACATCATTAGTCACATGCATCATGGTGGAGAAAAAGTTTCAAATTCCTGTTCTATAGTCATAGTCTTTCACTGTTAATTATAATCACTTTTAGAAAATTTCCATTTAAACATGCTACAGTGTGACTGCCCGCTATTAGAAATAAGGCAAGAGTTTCCTTGGTGACATTATTTAGCAATGCACCTAACCACCTACATTCCTTAGTCCCTTTTTCTGCCTTTATTTTTCTCGATGACACTTACCGCCATCTGACATACATGTTTTATATTTTAATTATCTGTTTATATCTTCCTTCTAGAATATAAAAACTCCACGAGGGTGAGGATATTTATTTTGTTGTCTGCTGTTTCCCCATCCTCTAGAATAGTGAGTGCCTGGCACATAATAGGCACTCAGTAAATATTCATTGAATGAATAAATAAATAGAATGGAAATTTTGTTCTACTGAGCAACTCTTATGAAGAAACTGTAATAATTTTTTCTGTTTTAGACTGTCAGTTTCTTTTATTAAAATAAAATTTGGATGATGAATGAAATAAAATCACTCAACAATCTAAAACACAATAGTTAGTCCAAGAATAAAAACAGTTGTGATGGAAGAGAAATCATCTAATAAAGTGATTCTTTTCTCTGTTTGACAAATTAGAGAAGAACACAACATTTTTCAAAGGCTTGAATATGTTATATAGTCCAAGAGCTTCTGAAGAAAAGAATATTTCTCAAATAAACATTGTCTAGAGGAAAACTAATCATCAATTATCAGATTAGACTAAACAATAGAGTAGTAATTCTTCTAAATAAGAGTAATAAAACATTACTTAATACTATAGTATTAAGAAGGATAAAACTAAATGAATCCATTTTTAATTGCTTGCTAGAAGTGAAAAGATTATAAAGTTTCTTTTTGTTTTACTAAATGAAATCCTAAGCTTGAATAATATTACTGCTGAACCTGAATTGGCTTATGCAATATATTGGTTTCTTTACTTTTAATTAAGCTTTTAATTTTGAGATAATTGTCAACTCATATGCAGCTGTAAGAATAATACAGAGAGATTGGATGTATCCTTTACTCAACATCTTGTAAAAACTACAGTATAATATCACTGCTGGAATATTGACATTGACACTGATGCAGTCTATATATATAATTCCATTACAAGGAACCCTCATGTTGTTCTCTTATAGCCATACCTACTTCCCTTTACCGCCACTCCTCCAACTCCTAAAAACCACTATGTTCTACATTTTTATAATTCTGTCATTACCAGAATGTTTTATATATATATATATATATTTGTTTGCTCTAGGGTTATAGTATGTAACCTTCTGGGATTGGCTTTTTTTTTTCACTCAGCGTAAGTCTCTGGACATTCATATAAGTTGTTGAGTATAAAAAGAGCACCTCCCTTTTCATTGAGTAGTATTCTGTGTTACCACTACAATTAGTTTAAACATTCACATGTTAAAGGATGTCAGGTTGTTTTCAGTTTGGAGCTCTTATGAATAAATATTCATGCGTAGGTTTTTATATGAACATAAGTCTTCAACTCTCTGGGATAAATGCTCAGGAGTGCAACTGCTGGTTGTATAGTAGTTACATGCGTAGTTTTTAAAGAAACAGCTGAACTGTTTTCCAGAGTGGCTATACCATTTTATACAACCACCAGCAATGTATGAGTAATCCACTTTGTATTCTTACCGACATTCGGTGGTGTTACTAATTTTTAATTTTAGCCATTCTGATAGTTATGTATTCATACTTGATACAACAGTTTAATAGTTTAACTGCACCTTTCCCTGATGGCTGATGATATTGTGTATCTTTTTACATGCATTTTAATATACTTTTGGTGAAATGTCTGTTTATATCTTTTGCCATTTTCCAATCGGACTGTTTATATTTTCACTACTGAATTTGGAAAATTCTTTGTATATTCTAGATTCAGTTTTTTGTTGCATGTGTGGTTTATAAATTTTTTTTCCAGTCTGAAGCTTATCTTTTCGCACTCCTTTTTTTTTTAAAAGATTATTTATTTTTTTGACAGAGAGGTATCACAAGTAGGCAGAGAGGCAGGCAGAGAGAGTGGGGGAAGCACGCTCCCTGCTGAGCAGAGAGCCGGATGCAGGGCTCGATCCCAGGACCCTGGGATCATGACCCAAGCCAAAGGCAGAAGTTTTAACCCACTGAGCCACCCAGGAGCCCCTCTTTTCACACTCTTAACAGGGTTTTTCACAAGCAAAAATCCAAGTCACCAATTTTTCTTTGATTGATCATGCTTTTGTTATCGAATGTATGAACCCTTTGCTTAGCCCTAATATTTTATCCTACTTTTTTCCTAAAAGTTTTGTAGTTTTAAGTTTTACATTTGGGGTACTTGAGTGCCTCAGTTGGTAAAGCTCAGGTCATGCTCCCGGAGTCAAAAGATCGAGTCCCGCATTGGGCTCCCTGCTCAGTGGGGAGTTTGCTTCTCCCTCTGACCCTGCCCCCATCTTGTGCTCTCTCTTGCTCATTCTCTTTCTCTCAGATAAATAAATAAAAGCTTAAAAAATTATATTTGAACCCAAGATCCATTTTGAGTTATTTATTTTTTTTTAAAGATTTTATTTATTTATTTGACAGAGAGAGAGATCACAAGTAGGCAGAGAGTCAGCCAGAGAGAGAAGGGGAAGCAGGCTCCCTGCTGAGCAGAGAGCCCGATGTGGGGCTTGATCCCAGGACCCTGAGATCATGACCTGAGCCGAAGGCAGAGGCTTTAACCCACTGAACCACACAGGCGCCCCATTTTGAGTTAATTTTTATATATGGTGTGAGACTTACCTTCCTGTATGTCCCTTTATCCTCCCTTGTTTACAGTATGGATATCTTAAATATTTTCTATGTAGAACCACCCAGGTTTTAATTTTTGGCTTTAATCATCAATGTGAATTTAGAAAACTCAAGAGGAAAAGGGAAACCTATTGTATTTACCTATATTTTTGCTTACCATGTTCTTCTGATATTCTAAGTTTTCTTTTATTTTCCCTTCTTCTTTTTTTTTTTTTTTAAAGATTTTATTTATTTATTTGACAGAGAGAAAGATATCACAAGTAGGCAGAGAGGCAGGCAGAGAGAGAGGGGGAAGCAGGCTCCCCGCTGAGCAGAGAGCCAGATGCGGGGCTCGATCCCAGGACCCTGAGATCATGACCTGAGCTGAAGGCAGAGGCTTAACCCACGGAGCCACCCAGGTGCCCCTATTTTTCCCTTCTGTTTTGGGAACTTCCTTTAGCTATTCTCTCAGAATGGTGACAGATTCTTTTAGTTTTCCTTTATCTGAGAGTTTCTTGATTTCCCCTTAATTCTTGAAGGATATTTTTGGTAGGTATAGGATTCTGGATCGACAAGTCTTTTCTTTCAGCACTTAAAAGAATTCCCTCCTTTCTCAATGGTTTCTGATGAGAAATTTGCTGCCATTTGAATTATTTTTCCTCTAGAGGTAAAGTATCATTTTTCTCTGGCTGCCTTTAAATTTTGTTTCTAGTTTTCAGAAGTTTAATTTTAATGTGCTGTGGTGTGGATTTGTTTGGACTTTTTTTGTTTGGGTTTTCTCAGCTTCTTGAATCTGTATGTTTTGCCTCTTCCAAGTTTTCATTCATTATTTCTCTAGGTCCATTCCCAGTCCCACTTTCTCCCTCCTCTCCTTCTGATGCCACAAATCTTTTTTTTTTTTTTTTTTTTTAAGATTTTATTTACTTATTTGTCAGAGAGAGAGAGAGCATAAGCCGGGGACGCTGCAGGCAGGGCAGGCAGAGGGAGAAGCAGACTCCCCATCAAGCAAGGAGCCTGATATGGGACTCGATCCCAGGACCCTGGGATCATGACCTGAGCCAAAGGCAGTGGCTTAACCAACTGAGCCACCCAGGTGCCCCAACAAATCTTTTGTTTTGATCCCACTGGCCCTGGCCCCTGAGATTCTGTTCACTTTTTAAAATAAGTTTTTTCTATGTTATTCAGGTTCTAATTTCCAATTTATGAATTCTTTCCTCTGTCTCTTCCATTCTGCTGTTGAACTTATCCACTGAGTTTTTTATTCTATTTATTACATTTTTTTGACAATTTTCTAAAATTGTAAAATTACCAATTGGTTCTTTTTTATATCTTCTATTGAATTTTCAAGGTCTTCTAATATTTTGTTTGTTTCATGTGTGTTTATAATTGCTCAATGAAGCTTTTTATCATGGCTACTTTAAAATCTTTCTTAGATAATTCTAACATTTCTGTCACCTTAATGTTGGTATCTATTGGTTGTCCTTTTTTTATCTGAGTTTGGGATTCATTCATTTAATGGAGGTTCATTCATTACTGAACCTTTGAAAAACAATATTGGTTTGAGCTCTTTGTTGTTGATTTTTTAAAAGGAAAGTGATTTTTTAGAATGAAATATGAATATTTTTGTATTATAAGATTCTGAATCTTATTTAAACTCTTTGCTTTAATTGACTTTCTCTGAAATCACCCAGGCAGGAGAACAGTGAACATCATGTCCATACAGGTAGGGGGAAGTAGAAGTCAATATTCCCTATTTAGCATCTGTTGTCATCTTGTCATCTGATGGGAGCAGGCTCCTCATGAATGCTGGCAGGAGTAGGATTTTTATCCTCCCATATGATCTCCCCTGGCATCACAGGGGGCAGCATTATTCCACCTGAGCACCTATAAAAGTGTTGACTCTTTGCTAGACTTCCTCTGACACAACCTCAGTGGTGGCAGGAAAGAGCGTCTTATTGTGGGTGGGTGGGAATGGAAATCCAAAGTCCCCATGTCATCTCCACTGACATTATAAGGGGGCTCATTACAGGTCAGTGGGGATGAAAGTCCCGGCTCCTCAGTTGGCCTTTTCTGACACCAACTGGGGGATTGTCATCTCCTTATAGCTGATAAGGAGAGAAGTCTTTGTCCCCAGCCTAGCCTTTGCTAGTCTGGGTTGGGGTGGGACTACAATATTTTCTGTTGTGTTTGGTACCACGGAAAAGTAGAGAAGCTTGGAAGCAGAGAAATTAATGTCTGAAAAAATTTTTTCTTGCTAGGGTGACACTTTCTTTTGGTTTGAGAGAGTAGGCTTTTGGTGAGGCTTTTTTGTCTGTGGCCATTGACATCCTGGGTTGCTTGCTTCTTCAGCTCCAAACCTAGAATATATGAGGCAAAAGAAAACTCAGTGAGCTCACCACCATGTTGTCCCTCAGGTCTCAAAGTCCCTAGTTAGTCAGCTTTCTCTCCACCTTTCTGTCTTTTTATGTTCATTTTATATTTTAAGTCCAGGGAGAAGTAGAGAAATAGTGATAGAAAAATCTCTACTTTATCTTTCCGGAAATAGAAGCTTATACAATACATTTTGTTCTATAAATATGTCAAATAAAAAAGCAGATCGTCATTATTGAATCTTCTGAAACAATGATATTTAGATCTGTGTTGTCCAATACAGTAGCCACTAGCCATATGGGAATATTTAAATTTAAATAGTTAAAATTTCACAAAATAAAAATTCAGTTCTTCAATTGCACTAGCAACATTTTGAGTGCTTACTAATAGCCACGTGTGCTTAGTGGCTTCATATAGGACTGTGCAGATTCAGAATATTTGGAACATCTCAGAAAGTCTATAGGACAAGGGTGAGCCAGACACTGAACAAAAATGGCTCAGGATACTACTAAATGTCGATGTAAAAAATGGTCAGGAAGAAAAATATGAGCATATGGGTAAATAAATGATTCTGTGAATTCGAGGGATGGAAAGGGTATATATGTATTCACAAGGCAAATTTGCAAAAGGGACACCAACCTACTACCATCATGTGGACTGAATTTTTAGTGATTTTAGCTGCATGGATCCATTCCCAAGACAATTCCTTTTTCTATGAATTGATGCAATTTGGAACAGTAAATGCTGATTGATACAGTAGCTGAGATTAACATGTACTTACCCTGACATTACCTGTTATATTACATTCAGATATCATCTGACTTTGGCTAATGTTGGACACATTCATTTAACATCATTTTATTTGAAAGGGGGGTATGTGTGATTTATAGAATTCAGTTTTTTTAAAACAATAAGCTGAAATGATATAGAGGCAACTTTAGCAAAAAAGTTTAACTTCAGGGCAGCAAAGCATAAGCAAAGATAAAATATAGGCACATAAAATTAAAGTGGCTAAAAACCATAAAGAGTTCAGAACTAGAGCTTCTAGTTATTTAGTTCACTCAACAATTATTTGCAAAATGCATATATTTTTAAAAGATTTATTTATTTATTTATTTTACAGAGAGAGGGAGAGAGAGACAGAGAGACAGAGAGACAGAGAGTGTGTGCAAACTCAGGGAGGAGCAGAGGAAGAGGGAGAGGGGAAGCAGAACTTTGCTGAGCAGGGGAGCCCCACAATGTGGATTATGAGATCCCACAATGTGGACTCTGAGATTATGCCCTAAGCAGAAACTGAGAGTAAGACATGTAACTGACTGAGCCACCCAGGCACCCTGTAAAATGCATAGTATTAGAGTTCAACCATCAGTTTCTCAGATAAGAAATTGAGCTACAGAGAAATTGGCTTCATTACTTATTGGAAAAGTAAGGAAAAATACTTGGGCCATTTTTTTGCATCCTGTTTATGTCATACGGCCATCAGATGTCTGTCATGGTCATACCAGTCATATTGGACCCCCAGTTATTTGAAAAAATACCTTGCACTTTCTGCCCATATGGTTAACTTACAGTTTTTCTTCATTAATTCATTCTACATATATTTGTCAGTCACCTTCAATGAGCCAGAAAATTCTAGCACCAAAGTGCATTCAGTGGACTAAATAAAGATCCCTGTCTGAGTACTCACATTCTAGGTAAATAGAAATAAATACAATAAAAAATTAGAAGATGAGTACTGCAGAGAAAAGAAAAAGCAGAACAGGTTAAAAGGGAATGAAATGGGAAGTATGGAGCAGACTAAGTTTCTCTTACAGGATCCATCATCATCATCTATTGCATCTCAGCTCATCTCAAATGTTACCTCCTTTACAATGCCATCCTCGGTACCTTAGTTAAAATGCATCTCTCCTACTAGGCTCCTCTGGCACTTCCGGTCTCTATTACAGCACTCAGCAATCTTCCTTGCGTTAGTATGGATATATCTGTCTTTTCTTTAAACTCTGATTCCTTAATAAAGAGAACATGCCTTATTAATCATTTTATCCCTTGCAGAACCACACATAATGGTTGGTTTCATAAGTGTTTGTTAAACAATGAAGACTGAATTGAACACAAATTGACAAAGATCCAGATTATTTATAAAAGGTACTCTTAATGTAAGGATTCAAAAATATAAGTTACACGTGTAGATACTGGGTGCCAATTCTCTGTTCACAATTATTTTCTTCCCTTCTACTAATATCCACTGGGCTAGAGAGATGGTAATGTGTGTTTGGAGGAAGTCTTTATTTTCTGCTTTTGCTGAATTTCTAGTAGAAATACCACATATTAACATGGCCAACAAATCGAGCAAAATAGTGTCATCATCAAGAACTTAAATTTGTCTTCAGAGTATTATGCATTGACCATAGAACCTACTAGATTAAGTGTTCTGCTTTAGAATTTAGGCAAATTAACTAATATTACTATCTTCACATAATATCATGGTTTCATATGAGAAAACATGATTATGTGAAATTGTCAATCTTTATTTTTCTTTTTGTTAATAAACAAAAACCACAGAAATCATCTCGCTATATTCTTCTCTATTTCATTCATAAAACATACTGCTTTATATGACAAAAACCAGTAGAACTTGTTGGTTAAGAAGTAGTATTTCTTAAACATAATAACATACTATTTTGAAAGGGCTATTATAAACAACATTCACTATGTAATAAAGCGTAACTGTGAAGCTGATTTTGATGACATATTCTGTAAGTATCCTATTCATAGGTATGAATAAAAGACTCCCCCTAAATAATCATATAACAAAAAGTGCAAGTAGTTTTTATATTTTACTTCTTTTTAAAAATCAGGTTTAGAATTTAAAGATTTGGTTAGTGCATAATTAGAAAATATTTAAAAATTCTTAGTAATTCAGACAGATTGAATTAGTTATTAGTGTTGCTTTTTGAATAGAGATGTGACAACATGAAATATTAATGACTGCTCTACTAGAATTGCTAATGATGGATTTTTCTGATGAAAAATTTAAAAGAAACCTCTTTTAAAGAAGAGAATCTGTTTGTCTTCTTGATATTTATATTGAACTGAAACATTGATGTTTTCTCCTTTTAAAAAATTTTTTTAAAGTAAGCTCTACACCCAAACATGGGACTTGAACTCATGACCCTGAGATCAAGAGTTGTATGCTCAACCACCTGAGCCAACCAAGTGTCCTGATGTTTCTCTTAAAGGTACTTATTTTTATCCCAAATATTCATATAGTATGAAGTATGTGTTTCATACATATAGAACATATATAGAACATATTTCAATTAAATTTTATCCCTGATGTGCAGGGAATTACTATAGAGCAATCATTAGAGACACTGAAATTATTCATTATGATTATTATGGGAAAGTTTATGGGTCATAGGTGAGAAAGTTAACCATGGTGGAAGAGATGATGCACTGGTCAGAAGCAGAACAAATGTAAAGAATGCATAGGATGATCATGAACATGAGAAAACATGCCTATAGTGACTAGATTTAAAGTTTGTTTGGCTTAGAGTTTGAATCTTATGTCTTATTTCTTTTTTTAAAAAATATTTATTTATTTATTTTTTATTTAATTAATTTATTTATTTGACAGAAAGGTGAGAGGTCACAAGTAGGCAGAGAGGCAGGCAGAGAGAGAAGGGGAATCAGGCTCCCCACTGGGCAGAGAGCCTGATGCGGGGCTCGATCCCAGGACCCTAAGCTCATGACCTGAGCCAAAGGCAGAGGCTTTAACCCACTGAGACACCTAGGCGCCCCTTATGTCTTATTTCTATTTACTTATGTGCCTGGTATATGTTATGTGCATGTGTATGTATATACAAGCCTGCAATTAGTGACTATTTAATTAATTTAATTACTTACGTAGGACTGTGAAGTTGCTAAAGTTACTCTTTGTCTGAGGCTATGTGTAAATGCTATCAAAACAAGTGATAAATTCAACAAAAATCAAAATTGTTATATGAAATGATTTGAGACAATTTTAGCTGTTTGACTTGATTTTTCAAGGTTTTGATCATCAATTTTTTGCTGTATTATTATAAGAAACTTTAAAATTTAAGGGTCAAATCAATAGTTGGTTAATCCTCTTCGATACTAAAACTGGCATTAATATCTCTCATAATTATTTTGATTAAAAGGTATTATTAGGGAGCACCTGGGTGGCTCAGTGGGTTAAAGCCTCTGCCTTCAGCAGAGTCCTGGTCATGATCTCAGGGTCCTGGGAAAGAGCTCCACTTCCGGCTCTCTGCTCTACAGGGAGACTGCTTCTCCCTCTCTCTCTGCCTGCCTCTCTGCCTACTTGTGATCTCTCTCTCTGTCAAATAAATAAATAAATAAAATCTTTAAAGAAAAAAGGTATTATTAGACACATTTTCAAAGATCAAAAATGTTTATGTATGTGTGCAAAATTTGAATTTGGTATGTCAATACAGAATGAACATTTTAGTGCATAGCTGCCTACGTACACAAATACACACACAATTTATAATTTTAGAGCTTATATAAATGTGCTTGTCTATAAAAAGGATACAACATGGGGACTCAACAGAGGGTATTTTATTTGCATAAAAATGACAAGAATTTCAATAAAATGTTAATAACATATTAATTTACTTTAGCTCTACTATCTCCTTCACTCCTGAATTAAAGTTCTTACTTAGGAGTATAAATTCCTCCTGCATTTTGCAGATGTTCTGACTTGCTACTAGTTTATCAGTAAACATTAGCTGGGTGTTGTCATGGTAAATGGAAAAATGTTTCTAATCTGTCCATGTAAGTAGGCCCACTGCTGTCGGCAGATAAGAGAGAGGAATAAGGCATAGTGATGAAGTATAAAAAATTAAAAGGTTAAAGAAAGAAAAGCATACTTGTCCTTTAAGAATGATTTCCTTGAATACTATTTTTAGAGCAACATGCAAATAACATAATTGAAGAAGGTCTACAAATCAAAATCAAATTGGAAATTTTATAATTTAAGAAGTGGGTACACAAATATAATTTTCATTTTGGCTTGAAATATGCATGAGGGTGTTGTTTGATCTTCACCCAGATGAAAACAAATAATGAAATTACTTTCATATATATCCAGTCACACTTCATAAAGAGTTTTTTTTGAGGACAGATAGGTAATAGGAACTTTTCTTTTACCTTTAAACAACAGTACAGTCAAATTTATCTTTATTTACCTAGCCTCTGGTCAACTGTAACTCTACCCTCAGAGCATCTGTCTTTAATTCCTTTCTGTGAATCCAAAATGCAATTTAAAAAAGATGTATTTTACAATGCCAATTCAACGTGGCATTTATTATTCAAGTACTTTGTCTAATTCAACAAGTGTTTAGCACCCATAATGTGGCTAATTGGGCTCTGTATGCAATGGAATTACTTAAAAATAAAAATACATATACTGTGAATTTTCTTTGACAGTTAAGTCTTATACATACTAGTCAACTAAAGGACACAGTGGCCTAGACTTCACATGCAGACAAAAATGCTACGGTGGTTTAGAGAAATGATGGGTTATTATGAAGTGGGGAAGTTGGGAAAGAACTTCCTAGAGGAGGTAAGTTAAGTTGGGAAAGCAGCATATGTCTAATGCAGATGAGGGAGGCAGGGAAAGACAGTGTTTGGGGTCAGCAAGAACAAAAGGAAAAGGGTGAGATAAATTAGCCAGTAGAAAATGAATAAGCCTCTTAGAGCAGATTTGTGTGCTTTGAGTGGTGGGGGACCAGGCTTCCATTATAGCCTCGGGCTTTGCTTTTAGATTTGCTTCTGGTTTTAGAGTTCTCCCCTCTCACATATCTATGTCTTGATGCTATTACTTAGGACATTCTTTTGCTTGTGTTGTAGTCACCCATTAAATCAGGTGATTGTAAGAAAGAGTAAGACATTCCTACTGGAGTGAGCACTGGGGCCTGAAACAGGATGGCAAGAAATGAAGGTGGTTCAGGGTGGCTGGAGTGAGAGTTGGGAGTAATGATATTCACTGCTCTTGTTAGAGGATACATAGGTAACATTCACACAGTGTTAAGCGTAATGCCTGAGACGTACTAGGTGCTCAATAAATGTTCCTGTTGCTCTTTCAGATGCTCCATTTGATTACATCCCCTTCCAGCCCTGAAATCCCATGATTCTTACCACACTGTTTGAGTTCTTATTACAGATCAGTTCGTTCACTGTTCTACACATGTTCAATAAATGGTCTCTACTACAGATGGCAGAAGACTGGGTAAAACAGGGTGTGGATTTTGATAAAGGATTGAAACAAAAGCTGAATTTAGCTTCAAGCCTTTCTTTCTCTGTCCCTCTATAGTAACTTGAAGACAATTTTGCTTGTGTATGTGAATGTTGTGCAGGTATAGAGCTTCAGCATCGGTTCAACATACTGGGACACAACTCGATATTTTACCATGGGAACTGCTCTCCTGCTCCCCAAACCAGAAGAGCTGCTTTTCTGTCCCCAGAAGTTTCTAAGATCATAACATCAGCTGCATTGCTGGGTGGAGATTTGAAGGCAACATACCATATAAGCACAATCTTAGAGCTCATCATTTCTGTACTGAGTTAATACATGTAATGCACATTAAAATAGCACTGATACATCTCAAGTATCCAAAAAGAACTGGTTCTTATTTTACATTCTGCTGAAATTTTATATAAATGTCCTTGGAAACAGGGTAGGCACAGGGTAGTAGAGCTAGGCCATGGGAGGAAAATACAAAAGGTAGCAAGAAGAGGGAGGGCAGGAATATATCCAAGAGTATGACTGTAATCACACAAAGATATCCCTGCTGTGACCTGTGAGCCCGAGGTGCTGTATATCCAGGGGAACCTCCTTGCCAACTGCACCCCTCTCCCCCACCACTTTAGCTGGGATGGCCATCAAAGTGTCTCTTCTGATGCTGAAGTTGCCTGCCTCTTGCAGTCTTTTTGAAAAGCATGGTCTCTGAAGGGGCAGATATCAGAGGGATAGATGAATCATGAGAGACTATGGACTCTGGGAAACAAACTGAGGGTTTTTATTTATTTTTAAAGATTTTATTTATTTATTTCACACAGAGAGAGAGATCACAAGTAGGCAGAGAGGCAGGCAGAGAGAGGGGGGGAAGCAGGCTCCCTGCTGTGCTGGGAGCCTGATGGGGGGGGCTCCATCCTAGGACCCTGAGACCATGACCTGAGCCGAAGGCAGAGGCTTTAACCCACTGGGCCACCCAGGAACCTCCAAACTGAGGGTTTTAGAGGGGAGGCAGATGGGGGGATGAATTAGTCCGGTGATGGGTTGTATTAAGGAGGGCACATATTGCATGGAGCACTGGGTGTAATATGCAAACATGAATTGTGAAACACTATCTCAAAAGTTAATGATGTACTGTATGGTGACTAACATAACGTAAAAAAAAAATAAAGTAGAATGAAAAAAAAAAGCAGGTTCAAGCTGTAGGCAAAATTCTATCATAAATGAATTTCATGTCAAATAAAAATAAATAAATTTTCCCCCTATTTAGAATATTTGTGAACAGCTTGGTATTTTAAACTACACTGTCAGATTTATTTTTCTTAGATGTATATAAATTTTGACAAGGTATAGTGATGTTGTCGAGTAGTTTTAACAGAAGATAAAATATTGGTGACATTAAAAGACATTTTTTAAGATAACGGAGACATGCACATATTCTTCTAATGGACTTCAGGACTTTTACTTTTTTTGGAAAGCAAAGATATGGGCATTTAACTAGGTATAAAGTAATACTGTTAGGGAAGGAGAATAATTATTTCTAACGGTAAAGCATAAGGAAGCTAATAATGACAGAAGGTACCTCATCAAAGGAAAACATTGACTTGTGAGGAAAAAAATGATTAATCAGGCACCGGAAGAGATGCCTTATAAAGCTAATAATGACACTGGAATAAGCCTTTGATATAAACATATTTTATTTGATCCATGCCAGTTTTTCTCCACACATCTTTGAGAACCACCTTAATGTAAAGTAGATGAGGTCAAAGTAACAAAAAGGGTTATTGTTTCCCACTAGAAGACAAAAGTGCAACAATAATCCCTCCTCCTTCCCACATTGTCAAAATCCGTCCTGTTTAAGGATCTCAGATTCTTTTAGTTGGCTACAGTGATCTGTTGACTTTATCAGAATATTGCAACATGAAACCATGCAAACTGAAGCAATCTATTTAAGAAAAAAAAAGTCTTTATACGGAGACAAACCGTAAGAGACTCTTAATCATAAGAAACAAACTGAGGGTTGCTGGACGGGCAGTGGGTGGGGGGATGGGGTAACTGAGTGATGGGCATTAAGGAGGGCACATGATGTAATGAGCACTGGGTGTTATATAAGATTGATGAATCACTGAATTCTACCCCTGAAACTAATAATATACTATATGTGAATTAATTTAATTTAAATAAAAAATTTAAAAAGCCTTCATTATGTGGCTAGTTTCCAACAATTTTTATAACAGTAGAGCTACAAACATTTGAAATATTGAGATATGTCTAAAAAACTGAAATGTAATTTTAATCTTTTACCTTTATTAAACTATTCTATACCTGTGTACTTACTGTAAGTTCCTCAATGACAGTATTTTAGAGGGTCAGAATCTACATTATTCATGCATTTTTTTCCTAGAGATTTTATTTTCTAGTAGGAAGCCCAATTAGTGTTCATCTGTAACCATGGTTTAAGAATGAGTACAAAACTAAGAGACTAGAATTCTCAGTAGAGGTTTTTCATATATATTAGTATCTCAATTTCTGCCTACAAATTGGTTTAAGGATACTCATCTTCAATTCACAAAGCTGTAGGAAGATACACTGTGACAGTTAATTTCAACATCTTTTGGTGGTAAAGTGTTTGTAAATGTTTGGCATTCTTGCAATTAGTAATACAATGTTTTTGCTTTCTTAGTAAGTAACATGTTAGTAGCTGCCATAGAATATTGTGGAGTTAACATTCTGTCAAGATGAGAGAAAATTTAAATTTTATTACGTTTTTGGTGAAAAATTAAAGAACATATTGCCTGGTGTTAGGAGGGGACTTATACCTTAATTATAAACTTCCATATTAGTAGTCAGGTTATATGAGTTTCTTTGCCACAGTACTTGTAGTAAATTTGTTCCCTGACTGATCATAGGAGACTATATTTATTCTAGTGATTAAGTGTAGTTGCATTAGGCCCAGTTCCCTGACTGATCATAGGAGACTATATTTATTCTTGTGATTAAGTGTAGTTGCATTAGGCCCTATGTTAGGCTGATACCACTTTTGAATTGTATGAAATGACTAAATTTCTCCATTAGTGTGCTTGAAAAATGTAATTCAAATGTTGTAGGAATGAGAGACTCTGCAGTGAATCTCCACAGTAAGGAAAATGGTCAGCTTATTTCTAAATGGAAATCCCCAATTGTCACACCACATCAATCATCTGATATATAATCTGACTTCCATTGAGCTGGAATGTACTTTAAAGGTCAGGTCTCTGGATGAAGAATTTTAGCTTAGTGGGTTATGCAGGAAAAATGCCTAAATCTAGAGCACTGTTTTGGCATTGGTAGAAATAGCTTCTCTTTAAATAGCAGAGGGGAGGAAAACTGTTAAGATTATTAAGCTCAAAGTCTTTTGCCTAAGCACATCTGCCTGTATACCACAAACAAGTTGGACAAAGCAATAGGAGAAGGGATAGAACTACGTCCATCTCCTTTCACAGAACATGCATACTGGAGTCTTGTAGGCACAATTTATTTGGTCTACACTGAAAAAACTTAGGAAATGCTATATTAGAAAAAAATTTTTGGATATCTGGTTTCTCTTAAGAAATTGGAACTCCTGGCCACAGTGGGCCTGTATTCATAACGCTGGGGTTGTGGTGGGGGAAAGCAGGCTGAAGCTGAGAATCGGTGCTTTCTTTACACATTCCTTGTAAGTTGTCATTCTATTACACCCCAGAACGTCTTTACACCCATGCTCATTTTGCCTGCCTCATCCTGGAAGGCACTGAGATTCCTGCAGTTTATGAAATGGATGCATTGAGCATCATCTTCCTTTTTTTTTTTTTAAGGTGGGCAAATCTCTTTGTTAAAGGAGACATAGAAAAAATTCAACGGCTGCTTTCGCTTCCAAACACTCCTCCATCTGCCGTTTTTCAACTTCCTTTCTCAGAATGATCTATAAAGTACGAAACTAAATATCAGAGGATGGACCGTGTAGTCCCAGCTCTACCACTGGCCAGCTGTGTGACCTTGGGCAAGTCCATTAAGTTCTCTTGGCCAAAGCAGATGAATGGTCTGTAAATGCACATAATACCTGTTTCGGATATCTCACACGGCTGTTGCACAGCACACGAGATTTTAAAAAGTACTCCTAAGCAATTTATAACCGCAAAAACGCTTCCCAGCACAAGCGCCTGTTACTGAGTGCGACACGGTGGCTTTAGAAGTTGGGTTACTGGAATCCGCTCTAGTTCCGTGCTGCTCCCACCTCCCACGCTCGGGGTGGGCGAGCGGAAGAAGATTCTCAGGGGAGGTCTGGAAAAGTGTGCCTTAGAAATGCAGCGAGAAGTTCCTTGGCGGGGGTAAAGTTGTTGGCGGCATTTTTAAGCATCCAGAGTGACACACAAACTCCTAGCCGAGATGACAGCCCCTGACACATGGCCGGCGCGGGAACCGGTCCCCCTGCCACCTCCCACCTCCCACCTCGAAGCCGGGGCCCCAGAGGCCTGACCTGAACTCTCCCAGCCGGGACCCAAGACCCGCGACCCGGACCTCGCCCTCTTCCCCAACCCCCACAATCACCTCCCCGCCCCCCCACCCTCTCCACGTGACAAGAGCCGGAACCGTCACTTCCGGCGGCGCGGAAAGCGCGCCTGCGCGGGGCGCCGGGCCTCAGAGAGCGGTTAGCAGCGGCGCCGCACCGCCAACGGCCGCGAGTGGCGAGCGGCGTAGGTCCAACTCCGGCGGCGGCGGTGCGGCGGGCTGCGGTCTTGGGGGTGTGCGGCCGGAGAGGTCCAGCCCACTCCCCGAGGGCCGGCCGCCCCGCCCCCTTCCCCATCTCCCTTCCTGGCGCTCCCCAGCTCCCGGGCTCGCGCTCCCGACGCTTAGTGAGGCGGCTGGGGCGCCCGGGGCACTCGCGGAGGCGGCGGCGTCGACCCCGCACTCGGCCCCGCCCCCTCGCGCCCCGCCCCGTCCCCGCCCTCTCCACCGCCCTCTGCGGGAGCCGGGCAGCTGCAGCGAAGTCGCGGAGCGGGCGGCTGGGCCGGGGCAGTGCGCTCGGGGTGCGCGGGATGTGAGGCTGGCCGGGCCGCACCGCGCGCGGACGCTCGGACGGGCGAGGGGCGGCGACCCCTCGCGGACGACCGGCCGCGCGCCGGGCGGAGGACTCGCTCTCTCGCTCGCCCTTGCGCGCGCCCCGCGCCCCCCAGCGCGCCGGCGGGACCATGAAGAAGTTCTCTCGAATGCCCAAGTCGGAGGGCGGCGGCGGCAGCGGAGCGGCGGGTGGCACGGCCGGCGGGGCCGGGGCCGGCTCCAGCTCTGGCAGCTCGTCCGTGGGGGTCCGGGTGTTCGCGGTCGGCCGCTACCAGGTCACCCTGGAGGAGTCGCTGGCCGAAGGTACGGGCGCCTGGGGAGACTTGGGCAGGCAGGTGAGGGAGGGCTGGGGTGTGGCGGTGGCTCTCCGGGTCCTCGTCCGCTTCTTTCCTCGCCTTCTCGGCTTACTCTTCTTCCCGCTTCTGCCTCCTTTGCTGTGCCAGCAGGGGCTCTTAAAGAGTAGCTCGGGCTTTTCGCTCTTAAGCCGGCTTTTCTCGGCGCTGGCAGCTCTGACCGGTGCACAGTTCTCTCATTACTGAGTTTAAGTCATTTTCATTCCTCTTTGACGCGAGGAAATAAGCAGAAAACGTTCTAACGAGTGATGCGGTGTCATGATTGGACCAGTGACTCATTAGAGGGTCAGATCGTGCAGGATCGAGGCTCTGCTCTGCCAGCTGTGGCTCAGGCGGCTGTAGTGCTTTGGCCTCTACATCCGAGTCTCCGCCCGTGATGCAGCCAGGGTACAGGACCCTGCAATCCCTGAAGTCGAGCTGCGTTTGCTCCTACTCAGTCATTAGTTGAAAAACAGTTTATTTCTATGCGTGCTCCTGTGCATGTGTTGAAGGTGATACTTTGGCCCAAATTCGGTTAGTCGGTTGCTTTGGAGGAGCAGGTAAACTTGAAGTCCATTTATCTTTGTTTTTTAGAATCTTCATCAGACAAGGTGCTATTTATACCCTTTCAATATGTCTCTTTGGTACTTTAAGAGGTGCTAAGAAAGCAGGTTGACTTTCACTTGGGAAATTTTGCGTTCAGTTCTTGATTATCTTTACCAGGCTATGTCAGCAGTTGCAAGTCTGCTTGCAAGAAAGTTTACTCCATTTAAAAAACAAGATCATGTACTTTAGTTTTGTATTTCTTGTGTAATTAGCTTGTAGAAAATACTTTCTCTTATTTATTGCATACTTCATTTGATCTTTGAACTTTTAACTGCACAATATTACAAAATAAATACTTTTAAAAATTCATAAGAAATAATTTGTTGATAAATGGCCCTTTTAAGTTCCAAGGTTAAGAGAAAAGAAACTGAAGAGAGTAGTTTTGGTTCTCCGAAAGTCAGACATTGATGTGGTTTGGATACAGTAAGTAGACTGAGAGATTCCACTTATGTTTTTTGAAATGCCAAAAACAATAGCACATTAGTGCAAAAGAAAAATCTGGAGGTTTTTGTCTATAAAATAAGAAATAAATCTTGAATTATTCAGGGATGGATGTCATTGTTTTACAAGCCATTGCCCCTAGTAATGAGCCTAGCCAAACCTTGGAGAGGTGGGAGAAGGATCCTTAGCTTCTCAAAGGAATGATATGGTGATTGGTTTTGATAGATTTACTGTGCTGTAAAATTTACTAGTTCTTTGTTATACATGGATTTCAAATGTTGGTTTAGATTGAGTTGTGGCTTTTAAGAAGACATGGCTGTTAAGTCACATGCTGTACTTATTTCTTTGAATTGTAGCAACTAATTGAAGTGTGGCTTGAGTAGTATTACGCTCACTTCATTTCACAAAATCCCAGATGGGTTTTTTTATTCAGTGAAAGGAAAACATTGACGTTTCATCAAACTAGACTTTGGATTTGTGGCTTCTGTCACTGCTCTAAGCATATCCTATCATTATCCTAAGCAAGTCATTTTCAAGAAAATTTAAGTAATTTTGGAAAATAAAAATAAAAATGAAGAATTTAAAAGGGGGGGTGCTCAACCACAAAAAATTAAAAAGAAATTAAGGACTAATGTCACTATTAGAGTTTTGCTATAAATTTTGCCATTTTTCTTGGGAAAATCCATAATCAAGAGCTAGGATGAAGCAGGAGCTAAAGAAACTGTTTGGAAGGTGAGACTTCCCCACCCAACACTCCAGCTCTTAGATTAGACTTTTATTTCATCTTCTCTGGAGGGGAACGGAGACTTTCTTCCCTTGTGTATTTCTTTTCTCTTTACACACACAACTGAATTTACCTATATTCAGTTTACTTTTTTATCCTGACAGTTTCTTCTTACTTCAAATGCTTAATACCCTTTCTTTTCCAAATAATTTAGACAATTTAGACAAGATGTTTAAGCGCAAAGTCTGGTTCACACTTAAGAACGATCATTCAATAATTGACAGATACATTTGCTGAATTACAAGATTAGGGAAAGTGGTGTGGAAAGGCATTAGAGTTTAGACTACCTGAATTGGGCAGAGGTGTACCATTTATTGGGATAAGGGATAGAAATGAAGACCAAAAAAAAGAACTTGGTAGGTTTCACTTTTTTTTTTTTTTTTTTGCTTTGGGTCCTTGTTGTTTAAACAGGGCCAAGACTGTAGGTGCTGTGCCCTGAGGTGTTTTTGCCATGCTGCTGAAAACATAGTCATCTTGTTCAGAATGATCTCTGCAGTGTCTTTGAGTCTTCAGTAAATCTGCTGTTCTTTCTCTCTGTCTCATATTCTCTCTTCTCTTTCTCTTTCTAAGTATATTTATATTTACGTATTTGCTTCTCACTGTTCAGAGTAGTTATGTTCTATAAAGTCACTGAACAGTAAGTACTGAACCATTGCCCTTGAGAAATACAGGCGTAAGGTCCTGCAAGCCCCTGTTCCTAACATTTTTGTCAACCAGTCAATATATAACCTTGTTTTATGTGGCTTTCTGTTTAAAGATCTTATTTAATATATATTGTTGACTCATTAAAACTGAACTTACAGCTAATAGCGCTGTAACTCATGTCTAAATAAAGCTTATGTAAAACATTATTTTCTCTGTAAGGGATATCACAGCCTTCTTTAGCCTAGGAATACTAGAAGACACTTTGGCACTATGCTTGGGGTCATTTTAAACAATGAAATCAATAAAAAGCACAAAAATGAAAAAAACATGGCACTAAGCAAACTTCAGAAAGGGCCCTTGTTTATAAACAAGGCAGAACGGTATCTTGTTGTGTCCAGCTGGCCTTCTCAAAAATTTCAGCACTATGCTCATGTCTGCAAATGATCTTGAAAAAGCCATTTTGTTGGGGCACCTGGGTGGCTCAGTCGTTGAGCTTTAGCCTTCGGCTCAGGCCATGATCCCAGGGTCCTAGGATCAAGCCCTGCATCAAGCTCTCTGCTCAGCGGGAAGCTTGCTTCTTCCTCTTACTCCCCCTGCTTGTATTCCCTCTCTTGCTGGGTCTCTCTCTGTCAAATAAACAAATAAATAAAATCTTAAAAAAAAAAAGAGAAAATGCCATTTTATTGATTTTGGGAATACAGATAAATATTTAGTGACTACATGAATTTATAAATATGGAATACCCAAATAAAGACAATCAACTATGTATGTATATATGTATGTGTATTATGTCCATATATGTATATGTATTATGCATGTATATGTATACATGCAATATATAATACATGCATAGTATTTATGAATATAAATATAAGGTCACATGTAAATACATGATACATATTATATATTTGATTAAGGAAATAAACAGATTCTCAGATATACTTACATTGTATAAACTGTTGGAGTAGTTTCTTCTCTGAAATATATACTTTGTATCATAGTTTCTAGTTAAGTATGTGTATGTTGGAAATGCTTGTTACACCTTGTACCTTTTTAATTCTTGCTCAAAGTTTAGAGAGCTTTGAGGGTTTTCCTGCTCATATCGTGGAGCATTTTCTTTTTCTTTTTTTTTTCCAAAAACAGTTTAGTTTCAGGAGTGCATGCTAACCAGATTCAATTGGGCCTATAGAAATTAGATAGAGCCATATGTAAATTTTGGCTTGAAAAAGAGTCAAATTGTCAAGCATATATATTTCAGTGTACTCTTTAAAGTTTCTAACAAAACATAGGGCTGGCTTTTTGGTCAGATGCTAGTTAGAGGATTTAACATTGGTTGATAATGGGAAGAAGTTGGTTCTTAATGTGTTTGGTTCTCAATGTTCTAAATGTGTTTGGTACAAAGTGCTTAAATAAATGGGGAGCCAGGAGACTGGGACACTATCCATAGTTTGTTGAGGTAATCTAATCATGAGGTTCTGGGGGCTGGATAGGAATGGTATTTTGAATATGACTGCATGCGTAAGGATGAAACTTTCTGTCATGGGCATGGGGGTTGTTTGTACTGTCAGTACAGGTAATTGGGAGGCTAGGAATTTACTACAGAGTTCTGTAGAAGGAGCTCAGTAGCTCTCAGAGTTAACTGCTTAGATTAGGGTAAGGTAATTTAGGCTAAGTGTTAACCACTTCGCACTGTTAATTTTACAGGAAGGTAGTAAAATACATTTGATTTTGCCATATAAATCAATCTGAAAATGATGGATTTAGGCATGCTTTTTCATTTGCAGAAATTTTCTATGGCTACCCAGTAACTTGTAATTTAGTTTCTGAGAGAGGACAAAGAAAGCAGAAGGGGAGGATTTAACAAAAATAATGACAACTGTTACTACTCCCTAACTATTTATTAAATGCCTTTTGTATGCCATGCTCCACTATTTATACAGTGGAAAACGAAACATATTTCTTTGTCCTTGTTGAGTTTGCAGTCTAATATGGAAGATAAATGTAAACAAAAATCAAGTCATGTAGATAATATAATAACCATCATGAGAAGAAAGCACAGGGTTTAATGAGAGAATAACTGATTCAGTTTATATTGAAGGATCAAGGAAGACCTTTTTTTGATATTTTACCAGGAATCTCAAGTATGAGAAAAATTAGGTAAAGGCAGAGGTGTGAAGGTGGGGGTGGTGTGGAGGATGTCACGAAGAGAGAAGTCTCTATGTGAGGAACAGTTTCAGGAACTGAAATATGCCCAGAGCTGGGGACTGTAATGATTGAATCACTTGGAGGAAGGACCCAAGATGATGTTGGAAAAGTGACCAGGATCCAGGACTTTAGGATTTTAGATTTTATCTGAAAATGCAGTGGGAAGCTACTAAAGGATTGGGGCAGTTATATGCTCTGATTTGCATTTTACAAGATCATGGTAATTGCTCTATAGAGACTGGTTGAGAGGTATACAGGTTAGATGATTAGTTAAGATGGTGGCAGTGGAAATGGAGGCGAATGTTTAAATGGGAAGACCTGGTGATGGATTGGATTGGGGGAGAGGGTATGGTAGGAACTGTGAAGAATGACTTGCTTATGCAGCTCTTGGTTTAGAGGTAACATTTGCGGAGATGGGGAAGAGTAGAGAAGGCACACTTTTTTTTTTTTTTGGGAGGGAAAGAGTTAGGAGATGTCCAGGAGTTCCAGACATGTTTAGTTGAGATATCTGGGAGGGAATAAACCTCAAGTGGGAAGCTGAATATGTGGTCTGGTGCTCAGCAAAGGTGTCTGGGCTTAGAGATTGGTATTTTTGGTAAGTGAACATTTGGCTTTATTGAAAGCCCTGGGAGAGGATAATGTAGGGAGAGAGTATAGAATGAGAAGGCTTTCACTGAAGGACTGTGGTAGAACATTCATCTTAAACATCAGTGTTCATCAGAATCATTTGGAGGGCTGTGTAGCCCCAGATTGCTGAGCCTGACCCCCAAGGTTTGATTCCGTATGTCTGGGTGAGGCCCATAATTTTCATTTCTAACAACTTGCTCACTGATGTTACTGGTCCAGAAACCATACCTTGAGAACCACTGATTTAGAGTAAAAAGGAGCTTCCAGGGAGGTATGAATACCAGGAGAATATGATGCTTTGAAGAGGAGGGAGTAAATTATGTGTCATCTTGATCACATTTTTTGGCCACGCACTCACAATTATTCATGCTTAGTTCTTTTTTTTTTTCTTTCCAGATTTTATTTATTTATTTTTTTTTCCAGATTTTATTTTTAAGTAATCTATATACCCAACATGAGGCTCGAACTCACAACCCCAAGATCAAGAGTCACATGCTCCATGGACTGAGACAGCCAGGCGCCCCCCATGCTTAGTTCTTAACCTACCTTTTAAATCTTAGTCTGGTTATTTCCTCATAGTACTCTGCTCTAGCCACAGTGTGCTCCATTCCTTGTTGCTCTGTGACTGAATGTTTTATTTACCTATCACTACCTTCACCTATGTAAGCCTAGTTGCCTAACTGCTAGTTATGATCACTCCCTTCTTCCTGTGGACATTTGTAGCTATTTATTTGCTTTTTCCCCCTTATCACATTTAATCTTTTGTCTTGAGATACAGTTATGTAAGCATGTGGAAATACTAAGGTGGTTATTGTTCCTGTCTTATTTCCCTTAGCAGATAGTAAAATTTTTGAGGCTAGAAGTACTCTCTATTAATTGCTTTTTGAATCACAAATTGCCTTGTCATATCATGGACCTTCAAATTCTTTTCAAAGGAAATGAATTTTGACTTTTTTTTTTTTTTTTTAAATGAACGCAGATGGAGTTCTTCAATAGAATTTAAGACCTAATTAAAAGTTGAAGAGCACCAACGGAGGGCTCTTTAGTTCTTGTCCCATCAGAGTTCTTATGCTTAGGTCAGGGGACCCTGAATTTTCTACTTTTGTGAAGACAGACTTTTTTTTTAAAAATCTGCACATGCATGTTTATAGCACCTTTATTCTACAGCCAAAAACTAGAAACACGGGTGGTTGGTTGGCTCAGTCAGTTAAGCTTCTGTCTGCTTTCAGCTGAGGTCATGATCCCAGAGTCCTGGGATGGAGCCCCTCATCAGGCTCTCTGCTCGGCAGGGAGCCTGCTTCTCTCTCACCTTCTGCCCCTCCCCCTGGCTGTGCTCTCTCTCTTTCTCTCAAATAAAGAAACAAAAAATCTTAAAAACAAAACGAAACAAAAAACTAGAAACAGGAGGAGTCAGCATCCTGGTAGTGTAAAATGTACCTCGTTTTTTTAACGTGGGATTTTTTTTTTTTTTTAAATTTTAATTCCATCATAGTTAACATACAGTGTTATATTAATTTCAGGTGTGTGGTATAGTGATTCAACAATTACATGTAGGTGAAGACAAACTTTTGGAGATAGTTTGTTTAAGGCTAAGTGTTACTTCAGTTAGCCTCCTTGAAACAGCAAAGATAGAATAACCTGGATGTCCCCTTATAATTATCTTTCTCTTTTGACGTATTTTTCTTTATTTTGCAGAGGTGACTGAATTTAAAGAAGAAAAGTATTGTTACATGCGATTATGAAATTGTTTTATATTATACAATTGATTTTGACAGTGAGCTTTTTGAGGGCAGGGTCTTACTTAACTCCATATCTTTAGTTTCTGTCCAGCAATTTTTGTTGTTGTTGTTGTGGTTGAATTAAACTCTCAGGAAACATTGTTTCCTTTTTTATAAGATGGAGTTAATATTTATTATGAAGATTAATAGGTAATGTGTGCTATTAAGCAAATAATGTAGGATAGTACTTAACAGTGCATGCCAAGTCTTTCAATAAATATGAACCGATTTTAGGTTCAGATTTGGTTATCAGCTTTCAGTCAAATCTGCTTCTGGAATTGTGGTAAATTGCTTGTAAAGTAGGTATTACATTTATCCTGAATTAAGTATCACATTTATATTTGTAAAAAATTTGAGTCATTTTAATTAGATAATTACTGTATGTCATTTAGCATATATGATTTTTTTTTTTTTTTATTTGACAGAGAGAAACACAGTGAGAGAGGGAACACAAGCAGAGGGAACAGTAGTGGGAGAAGCAGGCTTCCTGCTGAGCAGGGAGCCCGATGTGGGGCTCGATCCCAGGACCCTGGGATCATGACCTGAGCTGAAGGCAGACGCTTAATGACTGAGCCACCCAGGCGCCCCAGCATATATGATTTTTAAGTTTCAATCAGCGATGTAGAATTTTACTTTGATAGCAGCATATATTTTGACATGAAATGAAAGTGATTTGTAGCAAAGAACATTACATAGATTCTTACTCTAACACATGCTTTGCTTTTGCGATATGTTATCATTGTAGGGATAGTTCCTTGGTTGTAATTTTGATTGCTGTTTTCCCTAGAGATGGCAGTTTTATTCAAGGACACTAAAGCAATTCCCAATTTTCAATATTTTGAAAAAAGTGTAGTGGAAATTATGCATTTATTTCCAAAAAAAGTGCTAAATTGCACTAACTTCAAATTTCTTTGCTTTTAGCTATAGTCAGCTTTGTTGGGTTAATACTGACTTTCTTATGCTGAGCAGTTTGGAAAGGTTGTCTTTGATTATTTAAAAAAAATAATAGGAATAAGTTAATACTTATTAGCATCTTTCCATTATGGGTTCTGCAGGAGGGAAAAATAGAAAAGGTCCTGGATGTTTGTAGTACGGAACGTACTAGAAGGTGGAACTGTTGCTTGTCCTTACATTGGTTCTGGACATTTAGTGTTCTTTACTGATCTTGTACATTATCTTGGTTCTCGAATTTCACTCATTCTCTACTCCCCCACCTCCCCCCTTTTTTTTTTTGGTCAAGACTTGAAGTAGAACATAAACATTTATTAGAACCTATTTGGTAGCTATCAAAATGATTAAAGGGTTGACTTGGAATTCTGAAATTAAGACTCCTGAGTGGTAATTTCAAAGCTACAGAAAGGTTTCATCACAAGTTGTGACTGTTTATTCCTTGGTTTTATCCTGTATCCATCTGGTGAACCATTTGTATACCCACAAACCTACTGTTTTTAGGAAACTGAGTTGGGAAGTTGAGTGGTTAATGACTGAACTGTTTTAAATAGTTGGGCACTTAGTTAATTTGGAGATTCTCTTGTCTGCGTGTATCATCATTACAAATGAGATCAGTCAGCACATTTCTGCTAACCGTTTCATGTCTCTCTGCAGGAAAGTGGTTATTGCGCTTTTACACAGATATTTTATTTTTGGAATTTTTGGTTTGTTCTCATTTTGTAGAATTCCAGTAAAGTTTAAGGGCATAGTCTGGGATGTAGCCTTTAGAGAGGCATTTTGCAGTGAATATTAAATATGAAACAGTTGTTGCTACCAGTTTGCCTATTTTAATTTTTCATTAAGTCTTCGAAATGGTGCCTTCTTGGAGGCAACTATTAAAAAAAAGGCAAAACTTGGAGCTGGGCCAGCTGATACTCTGTTACGGCACTAACTTGCATTGTGACATTTTGATTCACTTTCCTCAAGAAAAAAATGAAGTGGATAAAGATGAACCTGTAACATCTTTTTCTATTTTAGCATTCTCTAATTCTGTTTGTGTAGTGGATTCTTACTGCTTCTCTTAAGAAGGGAACATGGGAAAGGAGGGATAAGGATAACAGTTTCAGGATTGAGACCATAATGAGGATTATGTTTGATGATCATGCATTTGAGTTCTTTGACAAGCTTCAGTATAGATTAGCAATTTATTTTTTTATCCCGCAGTATGAAATTATTTCTTAATCCTTTCTAGGAAGTTGCCTTATTTAGTACCCTTTAAGATAAGGGGATGGGTGCTCAGATAAAATCCTGTGAAATTTCAGAGTACTATTTAGTTTCAAAGGATATGCCACCTTAATGGATTCTTTTGTCATTTTAATTGTTTGTGTTTTCCAAGTGACTCGTATTTTGGAGGGTATCAGGAAGTAAAGAAATTTTCGTGTTTTTCAAGTTTTATTTTGTAAAGGATAAAGGAATAAGGAAGAGTTATGACAGTACTTTCTCTTAGTTGTGGATAGAAAGTCTACCCATGATAATGTGTGAAGAGTCAGCTCCTTTTTGTTTCCAGTGCCGTTGGCTCTAGTTTGGGTCCTTTTTTTTAAAGATTTTATTTATTTATTTGACAGAGAGAGAGCACAAGCAGAGGGAGCAGGAGGGAGAGGGAGAAAGAAGCAGGCTCCCACTGAGCAGAGAGCCCAACGCGGCTAGACCCCAGGACCCTGGGATCATGACTCAAGCAGAAGGCAGCCTCTTAACTGACTGAGTCACCCAGGTGCCCCTCTGGTTTGGGTCCTTATTATCTCTTGCAGAATTACGTTTTCATGCAGACTGTTCCTTCCCTTTTAGGCTCTTTACTCACCAAATCAACTCTTGTATTCCTCCCAGTTTTTCTTCCTGAAGTGGACTTCTGATCACTTGCCTAACTAAGTGAAGCACAAACTCATTACTCTAGGATTCAAGGCCTTCTGCATTGTTACTCCAACTGCCCTCAGGTCTTAAACTCTCACTCTAACCCTAGGTATGTATTACTGCACATGTAGTTGACATTTCCTGTACTTTGCTCTTGCTTTTTTGTTCCCGTTTTTCAGTTAGTGTTGTTACATTGCCTAGAATGCAGACACCTGCCTCTCCACTGTATTTTAAATGTATCTTGTAGGATGCATTTAAAATACAGTTACTTTCTTGCAATGTTTATTTTTCTATGAAACCCTCTTTGCAACCAAATGAGTGTAATTATGCCTTCCTCTGAGGGTCTGTGTAGTAACTGTTGTTCATATTGCACTTATTTTACACAGCTTTGTTCTATTCTAAGAAAATGTATAATAAAAAATTTCCTCTATTGCAAGATTAAAAGTTCCTTTAAGATTTGACTTGTATCCATCTTATCTCTTATCTCTTACAGTGCTGTACTCATGATAGGTATTCTGTACGTTTGTAAGAGATTAAATTTTTCAACTGAAAAAGCAGCAAGAAGGCCTGTAAACATTTACTATAAAACAATCGGATAACAACCATATTTGACATATCCAACTGTTTGATGTTTAGGAGTAGCTTGGCCCTATTTTTCAAGTTATGTCCTTTTACAGAAACTGAGATAAGTAGAGATATTTGATGAAGATGTAGGTACAACATTATCTAGATTGAAAAAAAAAATATCAGATTTATTTCTGGATTCCTGGAATGTTTCATTTCTATAGTGATTACACAAATAGTACATCTTTGTTTTGTGGGTACTGCATTGCTCTTCTTACTAGGTGTGACTCTCATTAGTGTTGTAGCCTGAATTCCCTTGACCCATGTCATCTTTAAAGAGCCACTACTGTGGGACAGAGGGTAGACAGGCCTAAAGTATGTGCTCTGAATACCTAATCTTAAAGTGACAATGTTGGAAATGCTCAACTGGCAATGGCTTTCTCTTGAGTGGTTGATAGTTACCAAGGCTTAATGGGATAACTGGTATCTAAGAGAATGAGGGATTAGGAAGAAGGGGATCTTATGTCCTCAATGCTATGGGGAAGAAGAAAATACTTGATTGTTACCTTGTGGGACCTCTCTAACTAGTATGTCTAATATTGGAGGTGCTTTTCTCAGTAGAGAGACTTTCAGTTTTCTTTTAGTTTAGGGAATTTGTAAGCCTGGCATAACAGATCTGAGGGAGCAAACCAAGTTTTATGCAGTTTTGTTAAAAACTAATTATCACCTTCAGCATTCTTCTGTTCATTCTTTGGTTTGGGAGAAAGGTTTCCAACACACCACTTCCCCTGCCTAATTGCTGTGTTTACTTATTTTCCCCAATTTTTTGTGGCTTGGTCATTGTTAAGGCCGGCTGGAGCTTTTTACATTTTTAAGTATTCTCTTTTGAATGAGATTGTGTGTGGTTAGTCTAAATTTTGTTATTCATTCTGGAATCACTAAAATATTAGTATTAAATGACTTACACATAATATAGTACAATATTTTACTTAATGAATGTTGTCAGGACTCTTACTAGGGAGTGGGATTATGCATCACTGGCCATGACCCACTTTTTCGTTCTCTGGCCTGCCTAACAGAATCTCTCCTACTGAATGTTAATGGTCTATTCTTTGTATATAAAAAAATGATGGCACTGACTCATGATCAGTAGGACATGTGTTTTGAGTTATTTTTCCAGTAGTAGGATGCGTATATGCTCTCTGTGTAGAGGCCTTTAACGGTCTCTTCTGTGATCAATAACAGAAGTTTATGATAGTTGACTGGTGTTATAAGCAATGTAGATCTGAAAAGAGTTTTTTTGTTTTATTTTCTTACCAGTTAGCCCAGTTCAAATCCTAGTGAATCGTTAACGGGGTTGTTAAATCTGTTAATTTTTTATCTTTTAGCAAACTATTGTTTGTATAATCCAAAGGAGAAATTCTAAGGATCTCAATCCAAATTGATATATATTTTAAAACATACTGAAACTAGCTGTTAGGGATTTTATGTTTTTCACCTCACTGAAGTGGCAATTTAAGAAATGTTGCAAATCCATGGATTTTTAAAAAAAGTATGTGTTTGTGTATGTCACTTTGCTGATTATAGTCTGTCTCTGCGGAATATTGGAAGTGAGTTTGCAAGGTGCTGTATGAATCCGTAGTGTTCAAAGTTGGATGTAACTAATGGCCATAAATTTCTAGCATGAGAAACTCAGATTTACAGATCTAAGGTTCAAATTTGGTCTCACATTAGAGTTGTAGCTGTCTTAGTAAAAGCTACATGCATTTAAAAAAGTTATGATGTGCCAGTATGGATATTGTGGGGTCAGTTCATTGATTTTTGCTTTTTTTTTTTTTTTAAATATTTATTTATTAGAGAGAGATCACAAGTAGGCAGAGAGGCAGGCAGAGAGAGAGGGGGAAGCAGGCTCCCCACTGAGCACAGAGCCCGATGCGGGGCTTGATCCCAGAGCCCGATGCGGGGCTTGATCCCAGGACCCTGAGATCATGATCTGAGCCGAAGGCAGAGGCTTTAACCCGCTGAGCCACCCAGGCGCCCCAATTTTTGCTTTTTGAAAGACTAAATATAGGGATGGAGGTGGTGGGTGGTGTATAAAAATCTAAATTGAGGGTAAGGTCTTCTGGGCTTCCTTCAGAAAATATTCTTAAATGTTATTCTAACTGGTATTGTTTGAGTAACAGTCTTTCTTTTCTTTTATTATTATTATTTTTTTAACGCTCTTTTTTTTTAAATGCTAGTGCATCCCAAACTTACACTCTTAGTGTTGTTTGTGGAGGGAGGAATTGAGGTCTTACGACTTTAACCTAGCACTCTTTCTACTACATGTGGCCTCCTTAATTGGCTCCTGTGCACCTATAGGCATTGGCTTTTGATTGGAGTGGGGACTTCAAGCAGGCTTAAGGGACTAGGGGACTTTTAATATTTTGGAGGCAGCTGGAGTATTCATGGGTGTCTGCAGAGTCTGAGGTGGAAGGAAGTACTCCTAGCCACTTTTGAGTTAGAGCTTTCCTCTTTGTTTTTAACCAAGCCATCAAACCATGTACTGCAGTTGTTTATGATGTCAGGATTCATTTCACAAAGTGTTAAAAAAAAATTACAGAGTTTAAAAAGGCAGTTTTCCCCCAAATAAAATTGCAGCTTCCCCTAAATGGGTCTGTTGTCTCAGCATAGAAATGTTTGATTGTAAATGAAATAATGTATTTGTGGACTGTAAAGTAAGTAGCATAAAATCACATTACTCTAGCTGTACCTAGGAATATCTAGGTACATAGATACCTAGATATCTATTGAATGTACCATAGGAATATCTAGGACCGCCTATAAAAAACAAGGAAAGTGAAAAGAAGAGAATAGCTTCTTATTCTTATTCTCTACTTCCTTCAGTTCCTAGTTCAAGGTTTTGGAACTTTAAGACTTAGTGCTGTAATGTCAAATCCCCTTTTGCATTTCATTTAACAAATTTGTGTTACATGTATTTAAAATAAAAAGGAACAAGGTTTTGTCAGATTTTTATTTTACTAGATCATGGCACAAATGCATTTGACTTACGCCTGGAATACTAAACTTCTGAGTGTTTGCAGGAGAAATGAGTACCTATGACATCATTAAACAATTTTCTTAAAAATGACATCACAATGCTTCTGTGATACATGTGGCATATTTTTATACACATACAGGTGAAAAGTCAGAAGAGTTCTTGATATGTGATTTAAAAATATTGAAGAAAATTTCTAAATCTTTTTCATAAAATACCAGAATTATTCCCATCATTATCAACAAGCATATATCTAGTGTCTCTATTTTTCTGAGTAGGAGAGATTTTTAAAAATTTATTTTATTTTATGTTAATTTTTAAAAAAGATTTTATTTATTTGACATGGAGAAATAGGAGAACAAGCACAAGGTGGAGGGAGGGGGAGTGGCAGAAGGAGAAGCAGGCTCCCTGCTAACAGGGAGCCTGCTCTGGGGCCTGGTCTCAGGACCCTGAGATCATGACCTGAGCCAAAGGCAGATGCTTAACCGACTGAGCCACCCAGGTGCCCCTAGGAGAGCTTTTTTTTAAAAAATTGAGATATAAGTGACATAAACATTAGTTTCAGGTGTACAATGTAATGAATGCATATTTGCACAAATTGCAAAATGATCACAGTAAATCTGGTTAACATCCATCATTCATTTTTAGTGTAGTTACACATTTTTTTCTTGTGATGAGAACTTCTAAGATCTACTCTTTTAGCAACTTTCAACTATAGAATACAGTATTAACTATAGTTGTCATGCTACGCAGTACATCTTGAAGACTTAGAGCTTTTTTTATGTCAAAGTATACCCCCACCTTCTTCTACCTTTCTGATACCTGTTTCTCCTTTACTTCCAGCTTTAGAGGCTGTGTCCTTATCTAATCTGTCCTGTTTCTTTCTCTATCAACTATTTGATTTTTCTTCTGTTTTCTGCTTGTTTTTTTTAATTCTTATTATATCTCATTTCTACTCAGCATCTAAGCCTGTTTGTTTCTCTCATCTTAAAAGGTAAAATAAAAACAAAAATAAAACTTAAGTGATCTTTTGTGTTTCTTTTTCTATCATTAATTGGCTTTTCTAAAAGAATAAGCTTCAGTAATGGTTCTCAAAATATGGCTTGTGGGCCTCAGGAGAAAGGATCCCCAGGGCCCTTTGAGGAGACCTTTCAGGTCAAAATTGTTTTCATGATTCTACCAAGACATAATTGCCTTTTACAGTGTATTGGCATTTGTGTTGATGGTTCAAAAGCAATAGTGGTGGTGGTAAAACTTAGAGTACCTTACCACAAATCAAGACAGTTTGCACTCAGTTTTTTTTTTTTTTTTAAAGCCAGTTTCCCTTAAAAACATCCTTGATAAAGCTGTAAAAATTCTATCAAATCTTGACCCCTTGAGTACATCTTTTTTTTTTTTTTTTTTGGATTGTGGTAAAGTGTGTATAACATAAAATTTACCATTTTAACCATTTTTAAGTTTACAGTTAAGTAAGTGGCTTTAAGTACATTCACATTATTATGTGACCATCTCCACTATTGATGTCTAGAACTTTCTTATTTTCTCTGTTTGAAACTCAGTACCTATTAACCACTAGCTTCCCATATCCCTTTTTCCCCAGCCTGTGGTAAACACTATTTTACTTTCTGTCTTTATGAATTTGAGTATTCTGGGTGCATCTTATAAGTGGAATCACACAATATTTGACCTTTTGTGTCTGGCTTATTTTACTTAGAAATAAAGTTCATCCATGTTGTAGCATATATCAGAATTTCCCATTAAGTCTGAATAATATTCCATTGTATGAATAGATCACATTTTTATGCATCCATCAGTGGGCACATTTGAGTTGTTTCTACCCTTTAGCTATTGTGGATAATGATGCTATGAACATGAGTGCACAAATACCTTTTTAAGTCCCTGTTTTCAGTTCTTTTTGGTATATATCCAGAGGTGGAATTGCTGGCTTATGTGATACTTCTGTGTTTAATTTTTTGAGGAACTACATTCTGTTTTCCACAGTAGCTGCGTTTTTAAAAATTCCCACCAGTAATGCACAAAGGTTCCAATTTTTCCCATCCTCATTAAAACTTGATATTTTGGGTTTTTTTAAACTTTTTATGAAAGTCCATTCTAATGGGTGTGAAGTGGTATATCATCGCAGTTTTGATTTGTATTTTCCTAAATATAAGTGATATTGAACATCTTTTCATGTTTTTATTATTGGCCATTTGTAAGTACACATCTTTTTAATGTGTGAAGAAATGGGAAGTATACATAAAACACGTGTTGCATAATGAAGTGTGGTGATATAATTGAGGAAAAGCAAGTGGGGTGATTGAGTTGTGTCCTAGACCAGCTGCTTTTTACATAGAACACTATTTTTATTTGAAAGAATGACTGACAGACTGATTCATTTAGATTTGGGTATTTGGCAGGCAATTTCTCTATTAAGAAAGGCTGTCACTTCAAGAAAAATACCTGACAGATGTTATTAATGATGGAATTTGAGCTTTCAAAAGAAAATTAGAATTTTGGAAAATTGTATTTGCCATTGTGAACTTGACAGCTTCCCATTACGTAGGCTTTTCTGAGGAGATAGATGACAATGTTAACAAATGTTATTTTCTTTTTAAAAATTTTTGTAATGGAAGATCTCTTTAACTTAGTGAACTGATATTTTCCGACTGTATGATGTTACAAATATATAGGACAGGATTAACCATTGGATTTTAGTTTAACAGTGCAAGAAATTCAGTGATACTTGCAACTAACCTTTAAGAAACTACTGATTGTCATGTTTTGCTGTAATAGCAGAGAAGAATATCTAATTATTTGAAAAGACTATTAAAATAGTCTTCATCTTTCCCTCTCTGTATATGTGAGGCTAGACTTTGTTCATATGCTTCATTAGGCCCAAGCATATCACAGGAGATTTACTGCAGAAATGGTTATGAGAATCCAGCTATTTTCTACTGAGACAAATATTAAAGAGCTTTGCAAAAATGTTAAGTATGCCATTTTTCTCTCTAAATTTTTGTTTTGGAAAAATAATAGCTAATTTTATAAAATTGGTATTTATGTTGACAGGTAATGTCTATGATTACTTTAAATGAGTTAATAAAGATTTAAAAAATTCTCAGTTTTAATTTCTTTTTTAAAAATTTATTTTAGAGAGAGAGTAAGTTCGCTTGAGTGTAAGCATGGCATGGCGTAGCAGGGGAGGGAGAGGGACAGACAGACTCCATGCTGAGTGCGGAGCCCAATGTGGGGTCGATGTCATGACCCTGAGACCATGACCTGTGCCGAAATCAAGAGTCGGACACCTAACCAACTGTACCACCCAGGTGTCCCTCAGTTTTAATTTCTAATATGGTAAATATGGATTGATATAACCCACGTGAGCAAAAGCTCTCTTGGGTCTCCAATGGGATCCTGAGCCCAAAGGGCTCAAGAATTGCTGGATGGTGTATAGTCTGGGAAACTGTTATAGAATCCACTCGCTGTATGTGGCTACTACTTGAAATGTGGCAAGGCTGAATTGAAATGTATCATATATGTAAAATACACATGGGATTTCAAAGCCTTAATGTGAAAAAAAGAATGTAAAAGATATTAATATTTAATATTGCTTACATGTTGAAATAATAGTATTTTGGTTATATTGAATTAAATAAAATGTATTACTAACTCTCACTGTGTTCGTCCTCTAGAAAATTTAAAGTTGCAAATGTGGCTTACGTTATATTGGACATGTAGCAGACAGTATTGGTCTGTAGCATACAGTTTGTGTGGACTCTACACTTTGCAGTTGGGGTAGTTCACCTGGGGTTCATTGACATCCATGTGTGTTTTTCTTAGGCAAGGGATTATGGCTTTCATTGTATTTTCAAAGGGACACATGACCAAAGTAAAGGTAGGAACTGCTGTAGGAATTGGAGACAACTTGTTTGAGTTGCTGCTTGTAGTTACTTGGGTACTATTAGTGGCTTGGATCTGGGGGAGTCTCTTTCTTACTGGTAGGCTGGGCAAAACCTACAGGACGAGGGGTGTAGTGAGATGCATTCTTGGCTTCTGAAGTTGGAACTCTGAATGTTCACACAGAGATGTTTTTATAGAGGGACATCAAGATACTGTAGTACTGTTAGTACTAAATTGCAGGTTGACCTAAGCACCTAATTATCAGACGCAGGATTGTTTGTGTGGGGAAATACTCTGAAAGCCAAAGTGTAGATATGAGCTGTCAGAGCAGAATCCACTACTAAATTGGGGGATTTCCTCCATTTCATGTTGGGAACCTTGATTGAGGAAATTTTTTAGGTTGAGCATTCATAGAGGTTGAAAATAAAATATGTATTATTTGGTTGTACAATATAACCAATACAAAAGCATGTATTAAAATAAAGTGGTAATACATTTCAAAGATGAAGATATAAAATGCTTGCTTACTATTTATCCCTAATCCCTAAGTAGGATGATATAAATAAGCCACTGAATTGAATATGTGAATTAAGTGATTGCATGTTTGCTTGAGTTCGTATGTGATGCTGTTTATGTGATAGATTTCATCTATGAAATCAATGGAATTTTAGGGCCCACTTAAGTGAAAAAAGAATGCTGGATTGAGGGTATCCCAAATGTAATTTGATTTCAACCCTTTGTACCTCAGTGATATTGCCCTTCTTATATTGTTCATCACAATGTGCCACAATAACTTATTTTTGTCTTTCTCCCCGTGAGAGACTGTAAACTCACACATACAGTGTCCTACTTAAAATGTGTTCCAGAAGCTTGCACAGCCACTTATTAAAATTTGTTGGAGGGGCATCTGGGTGGTTAAGCATCTGACTCTTGATTTTGGCTCAGATCATGATCTCAGGGTGGTGAGCTGGAGCCTGCTTAAGATTCTCTCTTTCCCTCTCCTACTGTCCACCCCCATCCCCCACATGGACTCTTTAAAAAAAATTGTTGGAAAAAAATAGTAAGAGCCTGTATCTGATGGTTAGCTAATTGCAGTTTGGGTGAGGTACAGGAGTATGGTAGTTGGCTGAAGAGAGCATTGGAGGCAGTCTGAGAAAGCAGATGATGGGTCGTGGAGTTTTTATTTATTTTTAAAGATATTATTTATTTGACACACAGAGAGATCACAAGTAGGCAGATTGACAGGCAGAGAGGGGAAAGCAGGCTCCCTGCTGAGCAGAGAGCCAGATGCAGCTCGGTCCCAGGACCCTGAGATCATGACCTGAGCTGAAGGCAGAGGCTTTAACCCACTGAGCCAGCCAGACGCCCCGAGTCGTGGAGTTTTAGAATACCAGACTTTATTGAGGTAACTTGGAAAAGTTGAAGATGTAGGTTTTCGTATTAACCTCATGAAGCCAAAGAGTTCCAAGAAGAGGTTAGCATAATGCTGAATTTGGGAAGAAAAGACAAATTTTAATAGCAATGTATAAGAATTGGCTAAAATTTGGTGCTTTTCAATTCTGCTATTTCTGGTGAGAATGAAATTGTGAAATGAGTGAGAGATGATTGAGACCCTAATACTCAGGCTTATAAATGGAGGAGTTTTGAAATGTAGGAAGAGGAGGAAAAAGTAGTTAATCCAGTTATGGAAAAAAAAATAAAACAATTCTAAAATCTGTCTTTTCCACTATTAGGAAAGAAAATGGGGATAAGAGAGTGGGGGAAGATGTCATGTCTGGAAATAAAGGAAAACCAAAAGATAGTGACTTCATCGCAGTCTTATGAATAGGAGTTGTGATGAGGGACCCTTGGGACTGGTGATAGAGCAGCGAAGTTCAAGAGGAATATGAATGTCCCTTTACTTGAATGGCTTTTTTTTTTTTTTTTTAAGATATATTCATTTTTTAAAACATTGTAATTCTGGAGAGTCTTATTTAACATACTGGTTATCAAACTAATAAGTATATAAATCATCTGGATATTTATTAAAATACACATTCCTATTTGGTTCATCTGGATGGGGCTTGAGGTTCTGCATTTAGTCAGCTTTCCAGTAATGCCAGTGCTGCTGTTGTCACAGGTCACATTCTCCTTTAGCCAGTCTCCTAAGATGAGGAGAAAAAAATACCCCCAAAGTGGTCAGATCAGTTGACGAATACAGGTCTTCCTTGACTTACGATGGGGTCAATCCTACAAAATCCATTTTAAGTTGAAAATATCATGTCAAAAATGGATTTAATAGACCTGCCTCCTGAACATTAGAGCTTACTGTGCCTACCTTAAATGTGCTCAGAGCACTTAACATTAGCCGACAGTTGGACAAAATCATCTAACACAAAGCCTGTTTTATAGTAGACTATTAAATATTATGTAATTTGCTGAATATTGTACTGAAAGTGAAAAAAAGAATGGTATATAGAGGTACAGGAAGGTTGTAAGTGTATCAGTTGTTTACCCTCATGATTGCGGCGGCTGACCAGGAGCTGTGGCTCGCTGCCATTGCCAACATCAGGAGAGGGTATTGTACCACATACCACTAGCCTAGGAAAAGCTCACGATTCCAGATTCGATGTATAGTTTCTGCTGAATGCATATTCTTTGGCACCATCGTACAGTTGAAAAATTGTTGAGTTGAACGATTAAGTTGGGGACTGTCTGTATCTGCTTTATTAATGGCCTTCAGATCAGACATTAGTAGATAACATGACTAATGGAAAGGCTCTTAAACTTCGTAGGGTGCTTAGCGAATGGATTCTTGGACTTAAATCACAGAGAATTAATACTAGGTTTGGAGAAGAGTCCAGAAAACTTCAGGTTTAATAAGCATGCCATATAATTCTGCAGTCTGGAATTTTAATTGGCATTTCATGAAAACTCTATATTATCTTGGGATTGTAGGTGAGGGGGAGGTATTGACATATTGAAGGTATTGAGTAGTTCTTTCCAGGAACATAGTGTGTGTCTCCATTTTATTAGAACTTTTATGTTTCTCAGTGAAGCTTTTCTTCATTTGGGTCCTGCAAATTTATAAGCTTAGTCCTTTGTGCTCTATATTATATTGTAAATGGATTGACCTTCTCATCAATACAAAAAGTTTTTATTTTTTTATGATTTTGGGAGAAGATAATTTGCCTTGTTATTAGGAATATATTCTTAATACTTAAGCATGAGGAATCAAAGCTGTAAAAAGACATGGACTCTATGAAGATCTTACGATCTGGTATGTTTTTAAAGAATTGGTTTTCCCAAAATCAGGTAAGTCAGGTCAGTAGAGAAAAATTAAAGTCATAAATGTGAGAATTCTAAGAAATCCTTTAAGATTTCGATTGAAAGAAACAAAGGAAAAAGGGACATAGTACTTCCTGGTTGCCTGTGAGAAACTAGATTTTACTGTTTCAGAGGCTTTTTATCTTTATTACATGTCCTTTAAAGCCAAAAGGGACAGTCCATTAAGTATTTTTTAGGTTATAGGAATAATTTTACAAGCGTTGTTAGGATATATAGAATCTTACCAAGGGAAGAAATAACTGATCTTATTTCTTTTCTTAGCTTTTGTTCTATTGCATTTCTTTTTTTTTTTTTTT
>CM053604.1:52703862-52767681 GCA_028646535.1 Procyon lotor
CAAGCACTATGTTGAATAGCAGTGGAGATAGTGGGCATCCCTGCTGTGTTCCTGATCTCAGGGGAAATGCTGAGAGCTTTTCCCCATTGAGAAGGATATTCGCTGTGGGTGTTCTATTGCATTTCTATAAACCATTTCACTCTGAAAAGAATTTGTTCTTAGAAAAGCTGTGATTGTGTTCTTTCAAAGGTATGACTGTTTCTTATAGTGTCTCCGAACAGATCACTTAAGGTAGGCAATATTATTTGTTTGTTTGTTTGTTTAGGTTAGTTTCAGAGGTAGAATTTAGTGATTCATCCGTTGCAAATAACACCCAGTGCTCATTATATCATGTGCCCTCCTTACTGCTCTTCACCCAATTATCCCCATCCCCGGACCTACCTCCCCTCCAGCAATCCTCAGTTTGTTTCCTAGAGTTCAGCATCTCTTATGGTTTGCCTCCCTCTCAATTTTCATCTTATTTTTCCTTCACTTCCCTTATGTTTGTTTTATTTCCTAAATTTCATATATGAGAGAAATCATATGGTATTTTTCTTTCTCTGACTTATTTCGCTTAGCATAATACCCTCTAGTTCCATCCACATCTGTGTGAATGGCAAGATTTCATTCTTTTTGAGGGGTGAGAAATAGTCCATTATACACACACACACACACACACGTATATATGCACAAACATGTATGTGTGTGTATATAAAGAAGGTGTGACACACACACACACTATATCTTTTTATCCATTTATCTGTTGGACATCTGGGCTCTTTCTGTATTTTGACTATTGTGGACATTGCTGCTATAAACATTGGGGTTCACGTGCCCCTTCAAATCACTATGTTTGTATCTTTGGATAAATACCAACTAGTGCAATTGCTGGGTCATAGGGTAGCCCTATTTTTAACTTGAGGAACCTCTGTACTGTTTTCCAGAGTGACTGCACCAGTTTCTATTCCAGGTAGACAGTATTTTTGAGGAAGTGGGTGCTTGGAATTATTACCGAAGGGTTTCACTGTAGTTCTTATTAACCAAAAGGTGGACATGACAGCTATCATGTTCTTTGAAGTAAAATATATTCTGAAGTAAACTTACATATCTTAAAGATCCACAAGCTGAATGAGATAACTGCAGTCTGCTTATCAGTGCGTTTAAGACAGAACTTGTTCTGTCTGAAATTGTAAATGTCTTTATAGACCATTCTTTTTTTTTTTTTTTTAAAGATTATTTATTTATTTATTTGACAGAGAGAGAGAGAGAGATCACAAATAGGCAGAGAGGTAGGCAGAGAGAGAGGAGGAAGCAGGCTCCCTGCTGAGCAGAGATCCCGATGCACCTGAGCCCAAGGCAGAGGCTTTAACCCACTGAGTCACCCAGGCGCTCCTAGACCATTCTAACAGGTAAAAAAATCAATGGTGAACATTGTTAAATTATTATATATTGACATATTTTAATAGAGACTTCTGTCTAGAGGACTTTCTCTTGCATTGAAATTTAATTTGGAAGCCAGGTACATAGACATTTTAAGGACCAGAATTCAGAAAACATTATGTTGCATATTTCAATAAAAGTAGTAAAACTTAACTTTCTTTTGAATTGCGTGTTTTGTTGAGAATCCAATGAAAGTTGTATACTGTACTTCTTTTTTTGGTGGATATTCTTGTGCTGATTCAAGTATTCCTATGTACATGGGTTTAGAGTTCTATGTACATTTTTTTCTTTTTCTTGATGTGATGGGCTTTTCTATCAAAAGTACATATGATGTTTGTAGGACTGTGTCTAGTGTTATCTCAGAGTATCAGAAGAGCTTAACCAAATTCTTCCTTACTGAGGTGCCGTGGTCATATTGTATGCCATGGATGGTATACATATAGGTATGCCAAGATGATTCCTCCTCAGCCCTTGAAGTGACTCCCGCTTGGTTGGGAGGTTCTTACTGGTTATCTCAGACTGAAAGCGGACTCCCATCATTTTCCCATGGGGCTAGCCAAGTAGTTGGAAAGCACTGATTGGATAAGTAATACTGGATGGTTTTGCATTAGTATGATAAGTACAGATTTAGTCAGTGGAATATTAAGCCCAGGGAACCCTTGGAAGTTAGTGAGAGAGATAAACTCTACTCTGTGACAACCTTATTAATCAGGAAATAGACTTGAACTGTGTTTGAAACAGAGGAATTGCACAAGCTATTCTTTCTTGTTTGTTTTTGGTGACATCAAGATAAGCTGATTTGAAACATTGTATAGTGTGCTTTTCTTAGTCATACCCAGAATGTTTAAATATGTATTTGTTTTCTGAGCCAAGGTTTTGGTATCAGGCCTTGAAGTAATAGATACTGACTCTGTGCTGTTACTTTGGCTCAGTGTTGCGATTTTTCTCCGTAGTCCCCTCCTCCTCCTTCTGAAGTAATTACAGAAGGCGCTGTGTTTACTTGGCACACTTGAGATTGTTTTACAAAGTGCATGCATAAGCATCAACACGTTGGGGCCAGTATAGTGATAAAGGGTAGTGCCAAGAGGAGTCTTGTACAGTGCACTCTATATCTTTGGTGACAAAAAAAAGTTTATCTTACATAGATTGGATATAGAATTACCATGCTTTGTAACTTCCTTGTGAGCATTCATTTATGAAGTTTTTAGTGGTTTTGTTTGCTAGCCACAGGCTGTTTTGTATGATTTTAATTCTCCTTTAATGAACTAAATTAGAGTGTAGTTACGTGTGCAAGTTGTTTAGTGTCAAGGTAGCTTAATTTCCAAGGGTTCTAAAAATGGATTTTGCCTCTGATCATTTCATGTTAATATTTTAAATCTGTATGGCTTGAACTACAATTGTTTTCAAAACTTTGAAATAGAACTGTTTTTATTTAATAAAAATTATAATTTGTGTTATAAAGTAAATATCTAAAATAAAAAATGTCAGACAACTTATTTGTTAATGGGCTGTAGCTTGAATCGCCTTGCTTATATATAAGAATTATCTAAATGTAACACATTAAAATTGTAAACATGTTCGGGAGGATGAATACATTTTAAAAACTTAGTGACCCTTTCAGTGTATTTCAAAACAGTTTTTTTTTTAGTTTATTTATTTTTATTTTTATTTATTTGATAGAGAAAGAGAGGGAGAGAGAAAGAGAGAGAGAGAGACAGTGAGAGTGGAGCACAAGCGTGGGGAGTGTGAGAGGGAGAAACAGGCTCCCTGCTTGGCAGGAAGCCTGATGCGGGGCTTGATCCCAGGACCCCGGGATCACTATCCGAGCTGAAGGCAGATGGTTAACTGACTGAGACACCCAGGCGCCCTCTAAACAGTTTTTTAAAAATAATTTTCTTTTAGTGTTTTTTTCTTGATAGCAGTTAGTCCAAAATATTTTAAGGTGAAGTTGAAACATTCCATAATGCTTAATAAGGTCATTTTCCTTTGCCTAGTATTGATATTTTACCTGTCCTTTATTTCCTCACAGTCTTTTTACATAATGGATCTATTCACAGATTTCCCAGATCTCTATCTTTGTAGACCTATCAAACAGAATATATTTTCAAACTTTTTTTTTTTCAAACTTCTAGAAACCTGGACTTCTCACCAAATCAACAACTTAATCTATTTTGGTTGAAAGGGGAGTCCACACATAGTCACCTAAGGAAGAAACTAGAGATTCATTTGTCATCTTCTTTCTATGAATACCTTTATTACCTATTGCCTGGACTATCGAAGCGTGTGTGTATTAATGTCATAAGTAATAGACAAAGAATTTTTCATAATAAAATAAACCAACAAACAGGATAGGTAAGGCAAAAATTGTTCACCCTTACCTACTTCCATTCCCCTGTTGTCTACTTGTATCCTTGTGAGTGAGACCTTTTTCCTTCATGGTGAAACACCTTCTGATTTGTTTTGTTTCCCGTCTTTTTTTTTTTTTTTTTTTTTAGATTTTACTTATTTGGAAAGAGAGAGAGGGAGAGTATGAGCAGGAGGAGGTGTGGAGGTAGAGAGAGGATCCCAAGCAGACTCCATGCTGAGCATGGAGCCCGGTGCGGGGCTCAATCCCACAACCCTGAGATCATGACCTGAGCCGAAATCAAGAGTTGAGCGCTTAACCGACCGAGTCCCTCAGGCCCCCCTGTTTCCTGCTTTTGTCCTTGTCTCCTCTTCACTCTCTTCCTGAACAATGCTTGCTTATTATTGTCTTTTGCCTTAATTTTTTGTTTGCTTTGTTTTGGCCTGATTAAGGTTCTCTTTCTTTCATTTCAAAGTTATACTTTTTCCCCTGTTCTTTCAGTGGTGGTTCAGCACAAGACTAAAGTTAATCACTGTATGCTTTATAAATACTATGAGGACCCTAGAATGCTTTAACTTCTGTCACCACTGTTAATCTCCTTGTCACTGATGATATTGCCCAGTTTGCACCATTTTCATTTTAATCCACAAGTAAGACTTGCTTATTGTTTTTCAAGTCAGTGTTTAATAGCTTAGTTCATCATTATTTCTTAAATGTCAGACCTTCCATCTATGCTCATTTTCACTTTGACACCCCTTTAAAGTTCCTTTTAGTAAAGGTCATTTTGTTAACCTGAACAGTTTTTATTTCAACTTCATTCTGGAAGGCAGATAGTTTTTTTCTTTCAGTATTTTGAAGATATTAGTTTACTGCCTTCTTACTTTCTTTAACTGTGGACAAGTTGCTAGTTACTCTAATTGCCTTTGTGGATAATCTGCCTTTTCTCAATGGTAACTTTGATATCTTCTCTTGGTGCTATACTCTTTTACTGTGGTGGTATAAGTTTGGCTTTCCCGTTATTTTATAATTCTTGATTTTTCTGAACCTGGTGATTGGTGTCTTTCATCAGTTTCTGGAGAATTCTCAACCATATTTATCCTAATAATGCCTCTTCCCAATTCTTGTAATTGATAGATGTGTATAAAATCTCACTGCATCCTCCAAGTCTCATAACCTTCATTCCTGTTTTCTATTTTTGACCCTTGGTGCTGCACTTTGGTATACCTCAGCACTTGACTGTATTCAGATATATCTCCCCAGTTCACTCTTCCTTTGGGTACGATTCCTCTGCTGTTTACCCTTTTCAGTTACTATACTTTTCATATGAGAAATTCAATTTGTATTGTAAAATTGCCTGGCCAATTTTCTTTTTTTGAACTTGTCAATTTTGATAATCTTTTAATGCCTTTCTGTACTTCCAGTTTCTTATTTTGTTTCTTTAAATGTGTGAAACATTGTTATTTTATGTTCGGTGTTTGGTAATTCCAGTATTCTTTAGTCTTTTCAAGTCTCATTGTGTAGTTTGTTGTTCCTTCTCATTTTTGTGTATAGTGACTAGTTTCTTGAGTGGTCAGTGATTGCCTTCCCCTAAAAAAAAAAAAAAATCCTTGTTTATTGTATGCTTACATATCATAGACTCTCACTGGTTGGAGTTTTTTGAGGTCAGAGTGCCTTCCTCTAAAGAAAATTTGAGTTTACCTCTATCAGACTTTTGGATATACCCATGTGGGGCTACTTTAAATTGTTGGCTTAGAGTGTGTGTGTGCGTGTGTGTTTTGTCATACACGTAGTTGAATTCCCAATCATTGAGAATTAGGATCATGCACAGAAAGTCTTAGGAAACTCTCCCACTTCATCCAGCACTAAGGCCAGGGTATATATCTCTAATGTCCAAGGCAGGGTGTGGATTGGTTTCTATTTCACATTGAGAATGAAGTTCTTTGTGGGTCTAGTCTTGATGCGGTGGTCCCATTGTGACATACTACACTTCTCCGGTGTTGGCCTTTGACTCCAGTGCAGCTTATGGATTTATGTTTTCTTTTTGTTTCTGTCTCCGGGGAATTTTCCTGCTCTATCTCCATGATTTATCTGATTTATCTTAAAATACTTTATCAGTATTTTAAGAACTACTGTATCAGGAAAGTTTTTTTTTTTTGAATCTATGGTCCACCATGTTGGTAGAAACAAATTGTAATTTAAATTTTAACATGGTCAAATTATTAGTTTTTATCTTTTTGAATTTTTTAAATATCCAATTTAAGAAGTTCTTTTCTACCTCAGTCGTACATACATACATTTTCCTACATTTTTAAAAATTTTTAATGTTTGATTTTTCATACATATATCTTTAAGCCATGCAATTTATGTTTGACATGTTATGGGGTAAAGATCAAATTTCCTTATCCACCCCATTTGTTTAGCAAAATGTAATTGACTCATTTATACTTTTCCCAATGATATACAGTGTTTCTGATGTCATTTATCAATTTTTAAAAGTTTTCATATATCAATAGCTCTGTTTTTGAGTTTTCTTTGTTATTCTGTGGTCCTTTGTTTATCTCTGTGCCATGATGATATATCTTATCAGAGTTCATAATTGATAATTAGTAAAGAGACTAACCCCACTTCTTATTCCTTTTAAAAATTGTTAGCTATTGTTAATTTTTTTGAACTACCATGTGAATTTTAGAATCAGCCTATCCAGTTCCATGAAAAACTGCTGATTTTTATATGTATTACAATGGATTTATCAAATAATTTGTGAAAAGTTAAAAACTTTATAATGTAGGACCCTCATTTTCATAAAGAAATTTATGTCTCTTTGGCTTTTATTAAAGTTTTATTATTTCCCTCATAAAGTCTTCAAGAACCTTAATTGATTCCTAGATGCTTTTGTTGTTGTTGTTGTTGTGGTCGTAAATGTTATCTTTATTTTTTTCTGTTTTTCTCTTGGTTGCTCTTGTCTAGGAATGTAGTTACTAGAGAATTATTTTTTATGCAAATCTGATGAATATAAACCTTTGCTTAAAATTGTTCTATGGTTTCCTCATGTTTTGCAGGACAAAGTTCAAACATCTTAACATAATGATCTTAGCAATGATCTTTCATGATTGATACCATGTCTGACTCTTTACCATGCCTCATTTTCCATATTTAATATTTTGCAACCTGTGCTTCAGCTAAATGGGGCTAATTGTGATTCCTTGGACATGTCCTGATTTTTTAAAAATAAGAACTTTATTAGGATATAATTTATATATCCTGAAATTAAATTTATTTAATTTTTTTCTATTCCCTATGCTATACTTTTCATAGCTGTGACTTAATTATTTTATAACTGAAGGTTTGTACCTCTTAATCCCCTTTCTGTATTTTGTTCATCTCCTACCCACTTCTCCTCTTGTAACCACAGTTCTCTGTATTTAAGGGTCTGTTTGTTTTTTAGATTTCACATATAAATGATACTATATGATATGTGTCTTCCTCTGAGTTACTTCACTTAGGGTAATACTGTCGGGGTCCATCCATTTGGTCATAAATGGCAAGATTTTATTCTTTTTTATGGCTGAGTAATATTTAAGTGTGTGTGTGTGTGTGTGTGTGTGTGTGTGTGTGTGTGTATCACATCTTCTTTATCCATTCATCTATTGATGGATGCTTGGGTTGTTTTCATATCTTGGGTGTGGTAAGTAATGCTGCATTAAACATAGTAGTGCATATATCTTTTCGAATTAGTGTTTTCAGTTTCTTTGGGTAAATACTCAGTAGTGGAGTTACTGGGTCGTATGGTATTTCTATTTGTAATTTTTTCAGGAAGCTCTATACTGCTTACCTTAGTGGTTGCAGCAGTTTAAATTACTACCAACAGTGCTTGAGGATTCCCTTTTCTCTATATCCTTGCTAACACTTTTTTATTTCAGTTCAATTTAAAACGTGCAATTTAGTAATTGTTAGGATATTTGAATTCACCACCACTACCTAATTCTAGACCATTTTCATCAACCCAGAAAGAAACCCAATAATCACTAGTATTTCCCATTCTTCCTTACTTGCTCCAAACCTTTGCAGTTAATAATCTCTTTCTTTTCTTTATGGATTTGCCTATTCTGGGCATTTCATATAAATGAAATGATAATGTGGCCTTTGTATCTAGCTTCTTTCACTTAGCATGTCTTCAGGTTTAATCTGTATTTTTAGCATGCATTCATATATCATTTTGTTATGGCTGAGTAGTATTACTTTATATATGTAACATCACGTTTTGTTTAATCATTCATCAGTAGATGGACATATGGTTTGTTTCTGATTTTTGTCTATTGTGAATATGCTATTGTGAACATTTGTATATAAGTTTTCGTATGATATACATTTTTAGTTCTCCTGGATGTATTTTTGGGAATACTGGTAATTCTATTGCTAGTGGTAACTTTGTGTTTAACTTTTTGAAGAACTGCCCAAGTTTTCTATAGTGGCTGTGCCATTTTATATTGTCACTAGTAATTTATGAATGTTTCCAACTTCTCTACATCCTGCTAGTATGTTGTCTGTGTTTTTGATTACAGCCATGCTAGTGGGTATGAAGAGGTATTCTGTTATGGTTTTGATTTGCATTTCTCTAATGACTAATGATGTCAAGGATCTTTTCCTGTGCTTATTGGTCATTTGTATATCTTTGGGGAAATTTCTATTAAAATCTCGCCTTTAAAAATTGGGTTGGGGGCGCCTGGGTGGCTCAGTCGTTAAGCGTCTGCCTTTGGCTCAGGTCATGATCCCAGGGTCCTGGGATCAAGCCCCACATCGGGCTCTCTGTTCAGCAGGGAGCCTGCTTCTCCCGCTCCCATTCCCTCTGTGGTAAGAGTTCTTCATAGATTCTGGATACTAGGTATTTATCAGATACAGTATTAGTAAATATCTTCTTATATTCTTTGGATTATCTTTTGGCTTCCTTAACTGTGTTCTTTTTTTTTAAAGATTTTATTTATTTGAGAGAGAGGGTGAGAAAGAGAGCATGAGAGAGGAGAAGGTCAGAGGGAGAAGCAGACTCCCCATGGAGCTGGGAGCCCGATGTGGGACTCGATCCCGGGACTCTGGGATCATGACCTGAGCCGAAGGCAGTCGCTTAACCAACTAAGCCACCCAGGCGCCCCCTTAACTGTGTTCTTTGAAGCACAAAAATTTTAGATTTTAATGAATTCCAATTTCTTATTTGTGCTTTTGATGTAATGTCTAAAAAAATGTTGCCTAATCCAAGGTCACATGTTTTCTTCTTAGAGTTTTATAATTTTTGTTCTTATGTTTAGGTCTTTCATCCATTTTGAATTAATTTTTGCCTATGGTGTGAGCTACAGGTCCAACCTCATTCATTTATGGGAATATCAAGTTTTCCTAGCACCATTTTTTGAAAGACTGTTCTTTCCTCATTGAATTGTGTTCATTCATATTGAAAATCGTTGAACATAAATGTATGGGCTTATTTCTAGGCCCTCAATTCTGTTCCACTGATCTGTATGTCTTGCCTTATGCCAGCATCACACTGTCTTGATTGCTGTAGCTTTGTAGGTAGTTTTGAAATTGGGAAATAGGAGTCCTCCACGTTTGTTATTTCCAAGATTTGTTTTAATTAGCCGTTTTGTTTGTTTAGTTAGTTGTTTTGTTTAGTTTTGGGTCCCTTGTATTTCTATATAAATTTTAAGATCAGCTTGTTCAGTTCTGCAAAAAAAGGATCTGTTGGGGATAGTGGAGGTATATGTTTATTTTTTTTTTAGATGGGGATTTAGGGAGTATTTGAGGAGTATTAACCACCTTAATTTATTATTTCATTCCATGAATGAAGGATGCTTTTCCATATATTAGGTTTTTAATTTATTTCAGTGGTGTTTTATAGTTTTCAGTATGCAAATCTTTCATGACTTTTGTTAAATTTATTACTATCTTACTGTTTTTGGTGCTATTGTCAATGGAACTGTTTTCTTAAATTCTTTCTCAGATTGTTCATGCTAGTGTAGAGAAATACAGTTGTTTTTGCAGTAATGAATGTTTATCCTGTAACATGCTAAACTTGTTTATCAGCTCTGATAGTTTTTTTGCATGGATTTTTTTAGGCTTTTCTATGTACAAGATCATGGTATCTGCAAATAGAGATAATTTTACTTCTTCAATTTGAATGGTATTTTATTTATTTTTCTAAACAAAGTTACTCTAGCTAAAATCTTGCATACAATATTGAATAGAAGTGGTAAAAGCAAGCATTCATGTCTTGCTTCTGATTGCAAGGGGAAAGCTTTCAGTTTTTCATCAGTATGTATGATGTTAACTGTGCATTTTGGTAGATGCCCTTTATCACATTGAGAAAGTTTCTTTCTATCCTAGTTTGTTGAGTGTTGTTACCATGAAATGGCATATTTTCTCAGTGTTTTTCCTGTATTTATTGAAATGATCTTTTTTTTTTTTTAAGATTTTATTTATTTGACAGAGACACCATAAGAGAGGGAACACAAGCAAAGGGACTGGGAGACCCCCCCTTTCATGGCAGGTTTCCCGCAGAGCAGGGAGCCCCATGTTCAGCTTGATCCCGGGACCCTAGAATCATGACCTGAGTTGAAGGCAGACACCTAACGACTGAGTGCCCAGACACCCCGATCATGTGGTTTCTTTATTAATATGTTTTATTACATAATTGATATTTGAATGTTGAACCAACCTTGCATTCCTGGGATAAATGCCACTTGGTCACAATGTATAGGTTTTTTTTTGTTGTTGTTTGTTTTGTTTTAATTAATATTTCTGGATTTGGTTTGCTAATATTTTGATGATGCTCATATCTGTATTAATAAGGGATATTGATCTATAATTTCTGTTTTTGTGATATGTTTGTTTCATAGAATGGATTAGAATGTGTTCCTTCTATTTTTTGGCAGAATTTTGAAGGGTTGGTATTAATTCATCTTTAAACATTTGATACAATTCCGTAGTGAAGCCATGTGTTCTTGGACTTGACTTTGCTGGAAGTTTTTTTTTGTTACTCAGTCTCTTTATTGGTCTAAATTTTTATTTTCTTCTTGAGTTAGTGTGGTATTTTGTATTTTTGTAGGGATTTATTGATTTCATCCAGGTTATTTAATTTGTTGGCAAAAATTGTTTACCCTATAATCCTTTTTATTTTTGTAATGTTGATAGAACAATTTTTTAGTTTTATTGACTTTCCTTATTAGTTTTTCTATTTCCTATTGAGTTTATTTGTACTCTAAGTTTTATTATTTCCTTCCTTCTACTCTGAGTTTAAAGTATCTACTTTTTCTAGTTTTTAATATGGGGAGTTAAGTTTTTGATTTGAGATCTTTCTTCCTTTTTCATTGTGGTTATCTGCAACTATATGTTTCCCTCCAATAACTGCTTTAACTGCATCCTGTAAGTTTTGGTATGATGTTTCTTCATTTTGATTCATCTTGGAATTATTTTCTCATTTCTTTTGTGAGTCTTTGAGTCATTGGTTTTTTATGAGTATGGTCTTTAACTTCCACATATTTGTGAATTCCTCAAATTTCCTTTTTTGATTTCTAATTTCATTCCATTGTTGTTGGAGAACATTCTCTGTAGGATTTCAGTTTTTAAAAATGTACTGGAACTTGTTTTATGCTCTAACATACGATCTTTCCTGGAGAATGTTTCATATGCATTTGATGAATGTGTATTCTGCTCCTGTTGAGGGGAATGTTCTACAAATGTCTTCCAGGTCTGGTTGGTTAGTAGTGCTCAAGTCTTATTTTCTTGTTGACCTTCTGTCTACTTGTTCTATCCATTATTGAAACTGGGCTATTTAATTCTCCAACTATTGTTGGTTAGTTGTCTGTTTCTCTCTTCAGTTCATTCAGTTTTTGCTTTGTGTATTTTAGCACTTTGTTTTTAAGTGTACCTGTGTTTGTAATTATTATATTTTATTGGTAGATTGACCTTTTCATTATTATAAGAATGCTTTTCCTTGTCTTTAGTAATTACATTTGTCATAAAGCCTCATTTATTGGCTACTAGTTTAGTCATTCTGGCTCTTTCTTTGGTTGCTATTTATATGTTGTATAGTTTACCATCCTTTTACTTTCAACTTATTTGTGTTTTTGAATCTCTCTTTTTTAAAAAAAAATTTTGACTATTGATATTCTCTACTTGGTGAGGCATCATTTTCATACATTCATTCTTTAGACAAGGTTTTTATTAGTTCTTTGAACATATTTGTAGTAGCTGATTCATAGTTTTTGTCTGATATGTTCAACATCTGGGTTTCCCCAGAGGCAGTTTCTCTTGACTGCTTCCCCCCCCCCCCAACATGGCCCATATTTACTATTTTCATGGCTCATAAATTTCTGGTGAAAACTGGACATAAATAGCTTAATGAAGTGATTCTGGAAATCAGATTCCTTCACTCCCCAAAATTTTGTTTTTACTATTTGTTTAGTGACTTTCCTGTACTGATTCTGTAAAGTCTGAATTTTTTATGGGCTGCCACTCAAGTCTTTTCTTTATTAGGTTCGTGGTCAGCTAATGATAGGACAAGTATTTCCTTAAACACCTGGAACCAGTAGGTGTTCCAGCTTTTGCTGAGGGGCTCTTTATGTGTGTTGGCATGAATTCAGTGCTCTGATGCAGTTTACAGCTTTGCTTTAGCCTTTACTTTTTCTTGCTCAGAGTCTCAGTGTCATCCAGAGGTGAGAGGCTAGAGCCTTCTCATCTTTCCTGGGCATACATTCATCCCTTTACATGTATATGGCCTTCTCGATCCCCAGGAATGTGTTGGAGCTTTTCAGTGCCTCATATAGATAGTTCATTTCCAGTTTTTCCTTGTAAGTTTTTTAGTCAGTCTCTCATTATGCTTAACTTGGATAGCTGCCTAAGACAGCTGCAGTGTTATGTAGTTGCTGCTGATTATTTTCAATAAAAGTTCTGGTGATACTGATTTTTGCACATTGAATCTGAGGTCAAAAAAAGACCCAGAGAATGGAGCTTTTCCAGGGAGCTGACTGACAGGTCTAATAGTGACAAATCTTGTGTTTTTTGGTGAGTCTAACCCTGTTTTGTTTCTGCCAGAATCTGCTAGTTTTTGCAGTTGCTGTTTTGAGCTGTATCTTTTCAAGACTACCATGGAGCTGGGAGAGAATGATAGGAATAGGACAAGTTAAAGTGTCATAAAGCTCATTGTTTTTTACTGAGATTCACTTATTTTGAAGAAAAGCTCAAATTGTTGCAAACTTTTGGATATTTTTCAGAGTTGTGAAAAAATTGATTTTTAAAAAAAAGATTTATTTATTTTAGAAAGAGAATGTAAGGGGGGGAGGGGCTGAAGGGGAGAAAGAGAGAGAAGCAGATTCCCTGCTAGGCATGGAGCCGGACACAGGGCTCAACACAGGGTTCTATTCTAGGACCCTGAGACCATGAGCTGAGCTGAAACCAAGAGTTGGCAGCTTAACCAACTGAGCCATCCAGCTTCCCTGAGTTTGATCTTTTTGATAAATAGAAGCTCAGTTTTTGTCCATTGATAAAGGCATTTCTTCTAACACATTTTAGAAATCATTTAAGAAATTTTAGTACCATTTTATTAAATACACAGATTTATTGATCTGTTGTATTGATTTCCATATACTCTTTTTTTTTTTCTTCCTCTGAAAACCTTTGAAACCCATCAAAAACTTTGTTTTCTCACTTCATTTAATTGACTTGTTTAGGGATAACTTATAATTGTATTTGAAATTTTGTCCAGTCTCAAGAAGGGGGAAATTTCCCATGTCGTAGCTACTGAAAAAAATTTATTTATTTATTTTTAAAGATTTTATTTATTTGACAGAGAGAGAGACCATAAGTAGGCAGGCGGTGGGGATGGAGGGAGGAAGCAGGTTCCCTGCTGAGCAGGGAGCTCGGTGTGGGGCTTGATCCCAGGACCTTTAGATCATGACCTGAGTCGAAGGCAGAGGCTTAACCCACTGAGCCACCCAGGTGCCCCACTGAAAAGAATTTATGATGGTCTCTGCAATCTGTTTCCAAAAGACCGTTAGAGAACTATGTTAAATTATGGCAATGATGTGAAAAATCCATGCCAATAATTTTGGTGATGGCATTCATATTTGAGTCCCTGGGCATGTAATATATATGCAAATATATAATTTCTTTTATTTAATATTCTAAAGTGGATCCCAAAGTGTTATTAAGCATTATAGGAAACTACCTATGGTATTGGCCCACTTTATCTTACTGTTACCTAATACCCGGAACACAGGAGTATTATTGATGTTGGTTTCTGAGTTTCTGCCTTGGAAACATTTTATATACATAGTTCTCAGTTATTAAGAAATTCATGATATTTACATTCCTATAGAAATAATCTTATAAATGATGGCTAGCTTCCAAGGGCTGATCCAAGGGCTCATGTAATTGATGCTTTAGGATTCTGAACTGCAAATAGAAGGAACCTATCTCAAATTAGTTTATGAAAAGGGAATTTTATTGGTTGAAAGACAGAAACTTGGTGTCCTGAATTTAGCTGTAACTGAAGGCAATGAGATTTTTTTGTTTATAGTATATAATATGTTATAATTATATTAGCATTTTTGTAATGCCTACACAAAATGTTATCCCATGTAATGTTATTTGCCTAGTTATTTGCATTTTGATAGGAATACAGGTTTCCATATTTTCACTAATTTTGTTATGGTAGAATTTTATAAATAAAACAATGAGGCAAAGAACATGAATATTTTAAGGCTCTTGATATATGATTATGGTGGTAATATTTTAAATCTCCACATCTACCAAGAACATATAAAAATATCATAAAAGATGATTGATTTTAGAACATCCTTGCTAACAAATATAATGGTGCTTTACTCTTAAATAATGATTTTTTGGTGGATTTTTTTTTTGGATACAGGCACACAACTGTTCTCATTGTGGCTATAAATAATGATAAAAGATAAATACTCAGGTATAAATACGGATAAAGAATATATCTCTTGCTTTGTTCTCTTCTCTGGACTTTACACTTGGAAATCTAAATGTCACTTCCATATCTCCGATTGAATGTCCAATAAACATCTCTGACTTAATGTGCCCAAACTGTGCTCTTGATAGTCTGCCCCAAACTTTCCCTGTTTGTCAAGAACTATTCAGAGTTTGAGGTTTTAACCTACTTGTAATCTGACAGGTTAGCCTGCGATAGTTATTATGGATGCTGTCAGAAGAAATGAGACAAAAGATTTTATTGCAGCAATAGCTGTAGCCAGATTATCAGCATATGCTTCAGTTCCCAGAGCGTCAGTTCCCACAGGGCTGTGGAAAAGGGCCCAGGCGATGCCTTTGTATACAGTGGATTGCCTTACAGGAGAGGATCCCTGAGTTAAGGGAACTGGAATCTTTTATGATGTGTATTAAGTCTGTCCAAGAGAAGATGGGGGGGCATTATTATCTTTATTATGCGAGGCAGTAAACTAAACTGCCCTTTGCTCCAAAGGGATATATAGGCTATATCTTCTAAAGCTGTTACTATGCAATTTTGAAAAGATAGTCCAAAACAAAGGTAGTTAGTGCCTCTGCCCACAAGATAAGTAGAAATGAGAAACTCTTGTTGAATTGTTTTCCAGTACAGTCTTTTCCGTCTCAATTAATGGTGATTTCATCCTTCCAGTTCCTCAGTTCAGAAATCTTGAAGACATTTTTAACTCCTCTTTTTCTCTTATATCTCACATCCAATCTGTCAAGAACTCTTGTCCACTCTACCTTCAAAATGTATCTAGAATTTTTTCATTTCTTACTATTCCCATTGCCTTTTTCAATACCACCATCATTTTTCAACAGGATTATTGTGGTAGCCTACTACCTGGCTTTCCTACTTTGAATCTTGCCTTCACTCTAGTCCCCAAACAGTAGCCAGAGTGCTCATATTAAAATATGAGTTCAGGGGCGCCTGGGTGGCTCAGTCGTTAGGCGTTTGCCTTTGGCTCAGGTCATGATCCCAGGGTCCTGGGATCGAGCCCCACATCGGGCTCCCTGCTCGGCAGGAAGCCTGCTTCTCCTGCTACCATTCCCTCTGCTTGTGTTCCCTCTCTTGCTGTGTTTCTCTCTATCAAATAAATAAAATCTTTAAAAAAAAAGTATGAGTTCAGTCATGTCACTCGAATACTTAGAACTCTTCGGTGGCTCCTCATCTTACTTGGAGTGAAAGCCAACATCTTTACTCTCATCCATACATAAGACCTTGCATGGTCTGGCTCTCTTTTATGTCTTTGAAATCTTTTTTTTGTCATCTTTTCTTTGTTCATTTGGCTTAAGCTTTCTGGTCCCTTTGCTGTTCTCCAAACATATCAGCCAGGCTCCCCATCTTAGAGCCTTTGCACACCCTATTTTCTCTACCTGGAATGCACTTGTCCCAATATCCTTATGGCTTATTCCCTCACTTTCCATCTTTACTTAAGTCACCCCAGGCCATCCCCATGCATCTAGATTAAACATTTCAACTTCTCCTCTCCCACCAACCCAATTTTCCAGTCTGCTGGCCATCTCAACTTAATTTTCTTCTTCTCAGGATGTAACACTATCTTCTTTTTTTTTTTTAAAGATTTTATTTATTTATTTGACAGAGGGAGAGAAATCACAAGTAGGCAGAGAGGCAGGCAGAGGGGGGGAAGCAGGCTCCCTGCTGAGCAGAGAGCCCGATGTGGGGTTCGATCCCAGGACCCTAAGATCATGACCTGAGTCGAAGGCAGAGGCCTTAACCCACTGAACCACTCAGGCGCCCCACACTATCTTTTATATAGTATATATTTTATTTATTTATTTTGTTTCAGTCACTGTAGAATGTAAGCTCACAAAGGGCAAGAGGGTTTCTCCGAAATTTTTATAGTTTTGTTTCTAGCACCTAGTACAGTTCTCAGCACTTTGTGAGTAGTTAGTATGTATTGTTGAAAGAATGAATGAATGATTTACTGGTGCAGAAGTGAAATCCTGTTTTCAGATTTTGTATTACATTAGAAGTATAGTGAACAACAAGGGAAAATGATGAATCAGATTCATTGCTTTTTATTCACAGATCAATGTAGTAATTGTAGCTTATCAGAATTACTTTCGGCAGAACCATTTTATTAATGTTAAGTTGTTTGCTTAAATATTTGAGTGTGAGGCAAGGTGCACTCACACATTGATGAAACTGTGATAAAAAAGGTGTTCTTATAGAATTTACACCCAGTTGAGGAGACAGGCATTGGATGAGTATAACAAGTGTAAATACAGTGGCAGGTAAGTTTTTGGAAGTTCTGTTGTAGGGGTTGCAAACTCAGATGCCTGCACAGGCCAGGTGGGGATGTGAGAGTGAAGTGGGCCAGTGAATGCATTGAAATGGTGGAGAGCCGAGAGAGTTTAGATGGACTATAGAGTACATGCCCTGTGTAAAGGCTACACCCACTGACAGCTAAATCTAATTTATGTCATATAGGAATGAGGACCACTGTTTCCTTATTTCCAGGTTTTTTAAGAGAAATTGAAAATGTAGGTTTTCATTTGAAATATCTGCTAAGGCACTGAGCAGTCCAATTAAACATGGTTTTGACTTGAGGCCAGGTGTGGAATGAGGCCATTCTTTATAAGGAATACTGCCTATTAAGTAAAGTTCTATCAAGAAGAAAACTCTGGGAAAGGCATTGTTTTCTCTTGATTATCCATTTAATGTTTTAATGTTTTTCTGTTTTAATGTTTTTCCTTCCATTTGTAACTATATAGCTAGAATTTTCTTCTGATATAACTCACAAGGACAGATGTGGATGTAAAAATCATTAGAAGGTGAGATTTATGGGGGAGGAGGGAGACTCGTGACTCCCATCTTTTCAGTTTTGTGTTATTGGACTAGCTGCTTACCTTCTAAGTGTTTAGTTTATTCCTCATCTATACAACAGGAATATCAGTTAAACTGCCTCATAATGTTATGAGTGGTAAATAAGATAATGTAGTTGGCAGTTCTCTGTATATTGTGAGTTCTGTGTGAATGCTGTGCTCTTGCCTTTTCTTCTCTAACTCCTTCTGTTCCTGCCTAATCAGATGTATCGATTCATTCTTTCATTGCCTTGTACTAGATAGCACTTACTGATATGATAACTTTGACAAAAATATAAGTCAGTTATCCTCTTGAGGAGTATTTTCACTTTTAAAAGAAATCTGTAAAGTCGTTGTCTAACTTAAAGTGATGAAACTGATGGATCCCAGGCCAGTGGGCATTGGTTAGGAGGATCATTCTTCTGGCTCAAATCCCACAGCAAAATAAGTGCCTGTTCCACTTATCTTGAAGATAGTTTTCAAATGACATTGTTTTCTTTGGCAATGGTTGAAACCAGAAGTTGCTGACAGCTTGGTATTTCCCCTATCTTGTTGATTTGCATGATGTATGATGATATACACAATACAGAAAGACCACATGTAATTTTATCCTTCCATCTTTCTTCTTCCATTCCCTAGGAAAACAAACTTGATAGGCGTAAATACTACTAAAGCCCAGTCTTTCATAAACATGAAGTGCTTGTGTGTGTCAAGATGTTGGAGCTGTAGGTATCTAGGATACCATAAACATTTTCTGTGGCGAGAGACTTATGGTGCCTTTGGGGAAGTTGTTAGTCTGTATAATCAGCAGCAGTGTCTTTCTTGTAAAATAATAATTCTCAGTTGTGGTGGTAAGGTTGTTGGATGGCAAGGGAGAGAGGAATTACCTGGAGAAAAACATCCTGTGTTTCTTTTTCCTTTTTTTCCAACTTGGTCATGAAAAATTTAAAATAATATGAAAACTTGAAGGAATAGTATAATGAATAACCATGTGCTCTTCATCTATATTCAACTACTAGTAACATTTTCAATATTTCTTTATAAATTTTTGAAAACATGGATAATTTTGAATAATGACTGTGTATTAGGAGAATTGTTCATTTTCTTAGGTGGGACAGAGGAACTGTGGTTATGGAGGATAATGTATACATTTTAAGGACATAATATGTGTTTAAATACCCATTAAGTACGAGTAAGTAAAATGATACTCTACCTATTGCTTCCTTCCTTCAAACAGTTCACCACCAACAAAAATGTTTTATGGTTTCTTTCACCAACAAAAATGTTTTGTGGTTTCTTTCCAAACTAGAATTTAATCAAGGATGCATTTGATTGTAATGTCTTTTAAAATCTAGAATAGGGGTGCCTTGGTGGCTCAGTTGGTTAAATGTTTGCCTTCAGCTCAGATCATGATGCCAAAGTCCTGGGATTGAGCCAGCATCTGGCTCCCTGCTCAGTGGGGAGTCTGCTTCTCTCTCCCCCTCTGTCACTCCCCATACATGTGCTCTCTCTCTCTTTTCTCTAGAGTAAATAAAACTTAAAAAAAAAAAAAAATCTAGAATAACCCTACTCCCCTCACTTTTTTTACTCTACCTATGGAACACTGTGTCAGACAACTAGCCAGAGTCAAAATGTTGGCCTTTGATTGTTTCTCTGTGCTATCATTTTCCTTATTCTTCTAGCCTCTGTTTCATGTGAGCTGGAGTTGGGCCTTAAGATTTATTAGGTGAAAGGTTTTTAGCAAAAGTACTTTGTAGGGAGTCAGGAAGCACTTAATGTCGATATTAATACAATATTAATGACTCCCAGATTTCTCCCTTATAAGGGAATTTTTTCCTTGTGATGCTTTAGCATCATGGGAATATCCTATTTCTCATCAAACTTCATCTTGAATTTTGGCCTACATTGATGATCCTTACTGAATCAATTTCTTAATATTGTACTTCTCAGTTTTGATACCTTTTCCTCCCAACTCCATTGACAGTCTCTATCATTTTTTTGGGAATGAATAGTGTCTTACAATGTCTTTGGAAATGAGTAGTGTCTTCCTCCTTTTTTTCCAAGAAAGTAGGCTGAGAACCATGGTTATAGGAAACATTTAATGGTAATTTTGTATTTATATAACTTATGCTAACTTGGATTTTCAGTTCTCTGGACAGAAGGTGCTGATTAGGAGCTAAGAAACATTCACTGAATGTAAATTATACCTGATGAAATTAATTTCTTATAGTGACTAGAAAACTTATTACTTGTCAGGTTTTGTTAAAGTGTATCTTAGTTTTAACGAGGCATTTAAAAAATACCTCATTTTTTTTTCATTTCAGGGGAGTTTGGTTACTTCAAAAGTGATTGAACTGTTATGAACATATTTTGATTATTTTGCATTTATTATTGTGTGAAATGTTCATCAAGTTATACCTAATTGAAGAGGCGTATTAATTAACAAAATATCAAGTATGCTATATAGTATGGTCCGGAAGCTGTGAAAGTTTTAAAGAAGTGCAGTACAACTTGTAAGGATGTCTAATTGTATAAACAAATAAAATTTACTAAGTACCTAATTTAGTATTGTATGTCTCCATATTATCTGATGTTAACTTCCAGACCTTTTTGGATTATTGAAAATCCATTTTGAATTATGGTTAGATTTAAAAGTTTCTTGATTGTTGCTTGATATGGCATACTTCTCATCTTCCTAAGTAGAAGAAAAAATAACATCCGTAAGTACTACTTTTAGTAACAACAATTCTCTGACACTAACTGGGTGTCCAGCAGTTCAGTTTAATCCTGACACTACCTAAAGTGCAGACCCACAAATTGATGGCTGAGTCCCAGATGGTTGCCCCTATTTCAAATGCCTGAGGGCCCTCAGCACTTCTGGTGACTGGCTTGACAGCAGATTTCGGGGTTTCCATGACTCCTCTCCAGGTTTGATAATTTGCTAGAATGACTCAGAATTTATGATAGTGCTGTACTCATGATTACCATTTTATTATAAAGGCTCAAATGAACAACCAAGCTGAACAGGTATACAAGGCAAGGGTATAAGGTATGAAGTGTCTCTAGCGCAGGAGCTTCTGTCCACATGGAGGCAGGCTGTGCCACTCTGTCTATACAGGAGTGTGTTCACCAACCAGGTAGTTCTCTCAGTCTTGTTATTCGGAATTTTTATTGAGGCTGCTTTACATAGGCACCGTTGAGTAAACCACTGACCATGTGATTGCACTCAGTCTCTTAAACCCTCTTTTCTCCTCAGAGTTTGGCAGGTGGAATGGAAGTAGAGGCAGGAGGCTGAAAAGTTCCAACCCTCTAGTCATGTAGTAGGTCTTTCTGGGGCCAGTCTCCAGCCTAAAGCTAGCTAGGGGCCCCACCACTATGCACCTCATTAGCGTAACAACACACTTCTGTCAGGGAATGCCACGGGTTTTTGAAGCCTTGTGCCAGGAACTGTGAACAAAGTCCACATATATGTCATATTTTTCATGCATGTAGAGTCAGAGTAACGCTTTTAACAAAATAATTAACTTGTAGGACCTTTCTACCTTGAAATGAATAGGGGAAGGGTTCGTTTAGAGATTATCTTGAGTGACTCGAGAGGGTTGCTTTCCATTAGACACAGATTTCAAGAAACCGAAACATAAAGGAGGTTTATTATGTTTTGAAAAAAAGTTATTTTTAGCCTTCCTTTTTATTTTGTCTTAAATTTGCAAGTCTTTAAAATGAGTATTATTTTACAAAACTAATTTTGGTTTTGAATTATGTATGACATTAATACCTGGATGTAGAAAGGATTTGGGGCATGTTTATGTGGGTAAATGTTGTCTCTTTGAATCTTAACTGTGTTTATATTATTTTGTTAAGGTGTGTGTTTATTTCCATTCTTTGTATTCTTGAAAATATGTAGTGTAATCTAACCTTCATAAGATGGAGTAGTATTAATAGCACAGTAGAAATCATAGTAGTAACCATAATAGCTACCACCTCTGAAATAAGTGGTTTTTAGGCACTTTATATTCATAATCTCTTTCACTCTTTATAGTAGTCCTGTGAGATCTTATTATGTTTGCCAAATGGATGAGGAAACTAGGGCTCAAGTTAACATGCCTTATGTTCATATAATTAGTAAAGGTGGAGTTAATATTTTAATTCCAAGTCTGACGCCAAAAGCCTTGCTCCTCCTCCTCCCTTGCTATGATGGATTCCGAGAAAAAATTTAGTGGAGCGTTTTGTCATCATTCATTGATTCATTCATTCATCTAATAAATAATAATTTTGTGCCCGTTAATTTAGACCAGGCATTTCTCTTTCTTCCATTTATACCTAGTAGTGTTTATTACTTCAAAACCTCTAATCCCCCATAGTGTCTATTATGGATCAAGTCCTGTTGTTTCATTTCTCTGGTTAGTCTTTTCTTTAAAATGATGAATTTGGGGGGCACCTGGGTGGCTCAGTCTTAAGTGTCTGCCTTCAGCTAAGCTCGTGAGCCCGGGGTCCTGGGATCAAGCCCTGCATCAAGCCCCGCCCCAAGTCCTGCTCAGAGGGAAGCCTTTGTCTCCCTCTCCAGCTCCACTCTGCTTGTGTTGCCTCTCTCCCTGTCCCTGTCTCTCTGTCAAATAAATAAATAAATAAAATCTTAAAAAAAAAAAAAGGAGCAAAAGAAAATGAAAAAAAAAAACCCAAAAAATTAAAAAAATAAAACGGTGAATTTGAAATACTTAGTCTTGCTCACTATATAATACCTAGGGATTTTTTTTTTTTTTTGTGCGGTTATCTAATAAGATGTGGATTTTAGCTTGTCTTCTGGACATTTTTATTATTTATTGGCATTATTATTATTAAAAATTTTTACTTATTTATTTGACAGAGAGAGACAGTGAGAGAGGAAATACAAGCAGGGGAAGTGGGAGAGAGAGAAGCAGGCTTCCCGCAGAGCAGGGAGCCTCATGTGGGGCTCGAAACCAGGACCCTGGGATCATAGCCGAAGGCAGACGCGGAACAACTGAGCCACCCAGGCACCCCTATTGGCATTATTCTTAATATTATTTATATAGTTATCTTACAGTGATTGTCTTATTGTGATGACTTTGGAAATAGAAAACTATTGAAGCAAGTATAAAGCTTTCAGATTAATTTCAGCTAGACAATGAAGTATTTGGTAAAATGATGCCATCAGTATATAATATGCTTATTTAAAAGTAGTATGAGCTTAATTGTGCTTACACATTCACTCACTGCCTGTGAGATGGCCAGATAAGGATCTAGGGCTAAAACCACCCCAAACTAGGGCAAATTTGCAACCATTAAAAAAATTTTTTTGTGCCATTTAGGATCTTTTCTTTATCCTGAACCTTCTGAAGTTTCTTGATGATGAGCCTTAATATGGGTCTTTTTTGTGTGTGTGTGCTCACTGAGCTTGGTATTTATTGGGTTAGTACTTTTTTTTAATATTTAAATTTTAATTTAATTTTAATTTTTGAAAGCTTCAAGTATAATGAACATGCATTGTTATATTTGTTTCAGGTATACAATATAGTGATTCAGCAATTCTATACCTTACTCAGTGTTCATTATGATAAGTGTACCCTTTATCCCCTTCACCTTTTTCACCCATCCCCACCCACTTCCCCTCTGGTATCCACCAGGTTGTTGCCTATATTAAGAGTCTGTTTGTCTCTTTTTTTCTTTGTTTGTTTTTGTTTATTAAATTCCACATATGAGTGAGCTGATGGTATTTGTCTTTCTCTGACTGACTTAATCACAGCATTATACCCTCTAGATCCATCCATGTTGTTGCAAATAGCAAGGTTTTATTATTTTTTAGAACAAATATTCCATTGTGTGTGTACATACACACACACACACACACACACACACCACACACATATATATGTATATATATATATATAGAGAGAGAGAGTTAGCTTTTTACTTATGGAAACCTATTTACTTCAAGTTTGGAATATATGTGTGTGTATTATATCTTTGATATACTTTTCTTCTTTCTCTTTCTGGAACTTCTGTTATTGTGATATTAGATCCTTTGGACTGGTCCTTTTATGTTCCTGTCTTTTTCTTTCTTATCTTCTGGCTTCTCGGTTGCCGTTTCCCCTTTTGATCTCTTAGTTTTAACTTGCAAAAATCATTCCTCATTCTCTGAATATCCCTTTTATAGGACCCTGCTCTTATTTGATGACTACAGTATTTTCCTTCTACTCTGAAAATGTTTATAGGTTCATTGGATGATTTCTTTGGCTCCTAGCATCTGTTCAGAGTTCCTTTTTTCCTCTTTGCTTGTTTCCATCTCTTCATGTTGGAGGCTTTCTGTGTCTGATGAACCTTTGATGTCTGGTTTTTGTTTTTTGTCTTTTTTATTTTTTGAGTGAGGCTCTTTAAAGTGATGATTGGAAGGGCTTTGTGTAAATTGTAAGGGTTTCTTGATTCAGGGCTTCACTTCAATGTGCTGAGTCAGAAACCTACTTTGTTTTCAATCTGTGACTGTATCTGTATCTGTATTTTTTTTCATTATCTGTAATTTCAGTATCTGTATTTTTTTAATCCAGTTTCCAAGAAGAGAACTTCTTTGTTGTGATGAGGACGCACTCTGTATATCTGGCTCTTGTAGCTCAACAGTGGTCTTAGATTGAGGTGGAGAATTCTCTTTTCAGTGTGTAGACTTTTATTTAATTCTTCTGTTTTTAGGACTACACCTTTCCCTCCCGGCCTGTCTCCATGCCTACAAATGGTGCCTGGTGTCCCAGATTACTGTTGGTTTAACTCATCTTGCCTGGGGAGGGGGTAGTGTTGGCTTGACTCTGAGGAATGGGGTAGGGAATCTAGAGGTAGGGAACCTAGGGGTCTGATGCTTTTATGAAGACTTTAAGCCAGTCTTCCTATTTCCTCATTGCTATCTCTGCATTCAGAGAGCCCCCCCATAAATCTTTTAGTTTTTCAGGTTTGTGCCATTAGACTAGGCTTGCTTCTTGCTCATCCTTGCTTCCTCCCTTTCCCAATCAAATGCTTGCTTTCTCTGTTCTGTTTAATCCTATACCATGTGTTCCTAAGTTTTTCATCTTCCAAAATTTTGTTGACATGTCTTATCTCTTTCATTCTCTTTGACATTATGGATTTATGGCTTTAAAAATCCTTTTGTTTTTGTCATGGAGGAGTACAGTGGTAAATGCTACCTTTGAGGTCACAATATGTTAATTGGAAATCTCTTGGCTTTGTGTGACTTCTTTTGTATGCCTCTTTTACTGTATAGCTGTGGAAAGTACCTTTCCTTTATCTGTTTTAAGTTGATGAGTTCTTTTCTCATTCATTTAAAAGAAATGTCCTACATTATTTTTCTAAAAATTTCCAATAAAACACACACCCTGTATGACATCCAACACTACAATGGCATATAAAGAAAAAATTAGAGGCACCTGGGTGGCTCAGTTGGTTGAGCATCTGCCTTTGGCTCAGGTTATGATCCTAGAGTCCTGGGATTGAGCCCCGCATCAGGCTCCCTGTTTTGTGGGGATCCTGCTTCTCCCTCTCCTGCTGCTGCTTCCCCTGCTTGTGCTCTCTTACTCTCTTGATCTGTCAAATAAATAAAATCTTTGAAAAGAAAAAAGAAAAAAATTAAGTTCCTCTTCCCCCAATTATATGATTCTGAATCAAGCTTTGGTATGTGTCCCTGCATGCTTTTTTTTACATTCATACAATTATTAAACACGTGTTTTTGAATTTGCAAAATAGATCATCATATTCCAAATGGAACAACTGATAGACTAAATAGGCCTAACTTCTGTATGTTAAGAGAGTTCTATAATGCTCTCCTATGATTGAAAGAAAAAGATAGCCCTTTAGAAAAAGAGAGCAATGATAGGAAGGCAAGTCATGGAAGAGGGGACATAAGTGGCCAGCAAAAAAAGGCAAAGAGTCTCAGTTTCACTGGTAATGAGAAGAATGCAAGACAGAAATAACAATACCATGAATCTTTCCCTATCAAATTGGCAAAATTTTAAGTGTTCTAGTGAGCATGTGACTTTACATTGCTGGTTAAAGTTACTACAGCCTTTCAGGGTTTAACCTGGCAGTATTGAATCTGAAATGTGTTTTTCCTTTGGTGGACTTACCTTGGAAATCTGTGTCACAGGAACAAAGTACTAGTCTTTAAGATGGTTTGTACAGGGGTGTTTAATGCAACATTTATTGTCCATGGCGGCAAGAGACAGATAAAACACCAGACTAACCTGAATGACCATCACTTTGGAGACGATCAAATTATGGTATTTAAATGGTCTAGCATACTTTGCAACTGTTAAAAATAATGAGTTAAGCCATATGTTATTGTAGTCCCTAGAGATGATTCTATTTTTTTGTCAAAAGGTGTGGAGGGAGGAGAGGCAACCTTTATATGGGTACCTATGTTAATTTTATTTATTTATTTATTTATTTATTTATTTACTTACTTACTTATTTAAAAGATTTATTTGAGAGAGAGAGGGCGCTCGTGTGGTTATGGAGGGAGAGGGAGAGAGAGTCAAGCAGACTCTGTGGTGTGGAACCCTTGAGGGGCACAACCCTGAGATTGGGACCTGAGCTAAAACCAAGAGTTGGATGCTTAAATGACAGTGCCACCCAGGTGCCCTGGTATCTTTGTTTTAAACCAGACTCTTGTATAAATATTATCTGATGAAACCTGTGTAAAAATTACCTTAAAAACAAACTTTATCAGTATAAGGTAATTGGAGGATTTCCTGGGTGGCTGACACTTGAGATTAAATGGAGGATTGTTCATGATGATTTATCTCAGGTTGGTTATAATATAAAACTAATATCTTAACCCAGGTCCTTGCTTTCTTGTTTATCTAACCCAGTGGACTACTTAGCGGTGTTATCAGGATTATTTTGTTACTGATGAATTTCTACTCCTTTGGGTGCTCCTAGTTGGTAAATTAACATCTCTACCAGAGGAAGTGCAGGGAAGGTACAGAAACTGGTTTTGTCATTCATGTTTTCCTTTTTTCATGTTATCTTTCTGAATATACTTGAGGAGAGTTACAAATATATGCACCATCAGTAAATGAAAAGTAAGACCCATGAAAGCTTGGAAAAATAATGGCTTTTAATAGGAGGAATAGTTTATCAGGAAGAAAAGTTAGTCTTTAGAAATACATGTCTTTCGTTCATACACAGTTACTGAAGGCATCTGGCATCTCCAGAGCAGTGCTTTCCAAGGTGGTATTCAGTCAGGCGCAATCTACACGGTCATTGTTTTAATATTGTTAACTGAAACAAATTTAGGTTGGCTTCAAGCTACTCCTTCATTTAAATATGATTACTTTTTGTGTTGGGTTGGGGACAAAAGAATTGATATTTAAATTAGGCAACCTGTGCAGTGGTTTCAAGTGTGAACTGCATGTCTTACCTGAAAACAAACTGGGGGAGGCTGATAATCATTGCTTTTCAGAATATATACCCACAAAGGGGAAGGAATTCCTATATTATATGATTTATAGATTACAAAAGATAACAGTAATTTTCGTTCTCGTGTTAAGTTGTGTAAATACACTTTTTTCCCCATTTTACTCTCAGATCAATATCTGTCATTAGTTTTTTTTTATTCTCTTGGGATTCGGGGCACATTTGGAATGCTTATAATACCCGCATGGCCCCATATTTGGAATTATAAATACAGCTTTAGTTTAACAACTGCCTTTGCTTGAACTTGAACAATATATTGAATTGGACATAGAAGTATATAATAAGGGGAATTTGCGGTTAACTGCTAGTTATCTTGTGATATATGTATGTGGTGAGTTGAGAATTGAAGTACATGATAATGTAGTCAAGACTCTAGATAAAAATTCTGAGGGAGTGATGAATGATGAACTTGGATTGGTCATGAAAGACTGCTCTGAGGAAAAATATGTGTTGAAGAATTTGGTAGGTATGGATTGGTGGCAAGCAGATGATGCTCCTCTCTTGGATTACTGTATTTCTTAACTAATTACCACTAAATGTGTTCTTCAAGCAAATACTATTAGCTAATAAATAATCAGGAATTGCTGGAAAATATAGTATTTGGAGAAATATGAATATTCCCTTTCATTCTCAAAGCAGGCACTTATTAATGACCATTATTTACCTTGTTTAGGTATAAATAACAGTTGATGAACACATTATCTCTCTATTTAGAAAACTTAACGTCTGGTGGGATTTAGGTCTAATTTCAGATTAGTGAAATTAGCAAACTTTAACTTTTAGGAATAGGGGTTTTATGAGGAAAATTTAAATTTTTTCCCTACTTTCCCTAATTTATAGGCATAAAGTTACTTTGTTTGTGGGTGGTTGAGGATTGGATATATAGAATCTGTGACTTCTCTAGGAACTTTTTATCTCTGGTTCAGGGGATGTTTAGCTAGGGTGTACATCAGAACCAAGTGGGAGACTACTGCCCATGCCCCCAGTTAATAACCAGTTTATATTATTATGTATTTGTAAGAACATATGCCTAAATAGAATAATATAAAGTGTAGGGGGGATATACAAACACACCCCCACACACACACACACGCAGACATATGTATATATACATATATATATGCACACACACTAGGCCTGACTTAGGCTTTCTGATTCAGATGTGGGTCAGAACTTGGAAATCCATTCACGATAAATTCATTCTCTCTCTCTCTGTTACCAGCTCAACAGGCAATGTTGATGTGTGGCTCTGTTTGGGAAGCACTGTTCTAGGGGAATCTCTAGAGAAATATCTCACAACAAATGTTTTTTTTTTTTTAAGATTTTATTTATTTATTTGACAGAGAGATAACACAAGTAGGCAGAGAGGCAGGCAGAGAGAGAGAGGGGGAAGCAGGCTCCTCGCCGAGTGAAGACCCGGATGTGGGGCTCGATCCCAGGACCCTGAGATCACGACCTGAGCCAAAGGCAGAGGCTTTAACCTACTGAGCCACCCAGTCGCCCCAACAAATACTGTTTAAATAATTTATCTTGACCTATACTCGTACTACCTCCATATCTAGACCTAAACTTTTAGTATTTTTTTTAAATTTTTTTAAATCAAATAAAAATTTGAATAGTGGAATGGTACTTTATTAGTGCTACTAATTTCTTAATGTTTGCATATGAAATTAATGTTAAGTGAACTTCTTTTAAAAAAATTCCCTGCATTGTTAGAGCTTTTACTTCAAGGAACTTTCCCAAATAGCATCTTTTTCTTTCCTGGTAACCACCTTGAGAGCTGGGTGGTTTGATTTTCCCTACATTATATACATGGAAATCCAAATCTACAAGGTGGGAGTTTTACAGTTTCTTGGAATTGCACTTGGGGGATACGAAGACTCTGGATTGAATCCGTACTGATTCTGGAGTGTCTTAGAAACTCTTTCCCCCCTATCATTTATCCCTAGTAGTTTACTTTTCCTTTGACTGTTTTGTGTTGAATCAGAGTGCAGGTGCTTTATCATTGCTCAGGATGTTGCTTTATAAGGGCTACCAAACTGATAAAAGTGACCATTTTTTGTTTTAAATTACATTAAGCAACATAATATCCTTTGCCAGGATGAGCTTTAAAGACTTGAGGTGGAGTCTTTGTTTATATGTAACAGAAGTAATTGTTCTTTAGAATACCTAGCAATGTGTTTTGGATTTGCTTTCTGAAATACAGTTAACAGACTGTCCAAATAACTGGCATAAATGATGAGGACATTCATATCATATAAGACTTCTGGAAGGAGATGGTTCTAGAGTTGTCTAAATTAGTAGCCTAAGTGTGTCAGTGTTCTAGATCATTTTTGCTCCAATCCTTTTGGTCCATCGTAGCCACAGATAGCTACAGTAGGTCTAAGCATCATATGCATATATAACAAAATCCAAAAGCTAACAGAAGAGCTTGGCCTTCTTCACAGGTCTCTCTCTTTTTTTCTGGGTGGACAGTCTTTCCCTAGCATCCCCAGCCAATTTTCCTTTATGTCCCATAGCAAAATTGGTTACATATCCAGCCCTAAATCAGATACTGACAAGAGGAAATGAGATTCATTATCGCCGTATAACAGTGTTGGTTCATCCCCTGGAATTGGAGGGGAACCCACCCATCTGATCCTGTTGATACCTCGGATAACATTAGTGTTTTGTTATCACAGAGAGGAGGAGGCTAGTGGGTAGACAATCACTAATGTGTGCCAAACTATAGTAATGCAGTTATAGAGACATTTTTCACATGTTACATAAGAGGCAAAATGAAATTTTCGTATTTTAACCTTTTTTTTTTTTTTTAAAGATTTTTATTTATTTGTCAGAGAGCGAGAGAGAGAGGACAAGCAGGGGGAGTGGCAGGCAGAGCAGGCAGAGGGAGAAGCAGGCTTCCCGCTGAGTAAGGAGCCCGATATGGGACTTGATTCTAGGACCCTGAGATCACGACCCGAGCCGAAGGCAGTGGCTTAACCGACTGAGCCACCCAGGCGCCCCCGTATTTTAACCTTTAAAAGAGAAACATTTATTTGAGAAGCATGTTATTCTCTATGTGCTACGTTGTGACTGTCATAGGAAGCCAATGTTTTGGCTTTTAATCTAATTAAGATAGTTGCTTGCTATTATTTTTGTCTTATATGCAGTTTATTTCTGAGATTAAGCCCCTCAGTGATATACATCATTTTGATAGTTTCTGATTCTTTGTAATTTACCGGTACTCGTTCTCTTAGGTGGATTCTCCACGGTTTTCCTGGTGCGGACACATGGTGGAATCCGCCATGCACTGAAACGAATGTATGTCAATAGCATGCCAGACCTCAACATTTGTAAAAGGGAAATTACAATTATGGTAAGTGAAAGTGTAATTCCATTTGAAAAATTTGCTGTATTTGCATCTTTTGGTTTTGCACTATAACATTAACCAGCTTTAGGCAAGCTGCTTACTGGTTTATGCATGTCTAGAAAATGCATACAATACTTTCAGGGGTATTCTTTATAGTTCTTAGAGCTAACTGTAGTCAACTCCTCCTTTATCTTCTCTTCCTTATTATAGTTTCATGGGCAAACTACTCTGCTTTTTCTTTTCCCCCCTCTTTTTAAAATACATTTTAATTGTGAAATATCTTGAGAATAGAAAAATTAGAGAATTATGTAATAAATACCAGTTTATGCACTACCCAACTTAAGAATTAAAATCTTGGGGCGCCTGGGTGGCTCAGTGGGTTAAAGCCTCTGCCTTCGGCTCAGGTCATGATCTCAGGGTCCTGGGATCGAGCCCCACATTGGGCTCTCTGCTCAGCAGGGAGCCTGCCTCTCCCTCTCTCTCTTTCTGCCTCTCTCTCTACCTGTGATCTCTCTCCTCTCTGTCAAATAAATAAATAAATGAATAAACGAACGAACGAACGAATGAATGAATAAATAAATAAATAAAATCTTTAAAAAAAAAATTAAAATCTTACAGATACAGTTAAAGCTTTCTGTATATTCCTTCCTAGCCATATCTGTGTGCTGTTCTCATCCAAAAAGAAACCATTGTCTTGAATTTGGTGTTTACCTTCCTCATGGTGTTTAATACATTCAGCACGTGTCTGTCTTCAACAACAACAATTTGTTTTGCTTTTTATTTTTGAAACCATGCTGTAAAGTTTATTGTTGTTATTACTTTTTTGGGGAGTGTACTCTGCAATATATGGAAAGGGAAAAATTCTTTTTAAATATTAGGAAAAGTAAAAAATATTTTAATAGGTTATTAAAGAATTTTCAGTAACTTGGTTAACTAAACAGTTAAAAAAAAGTACAAAATAAAAACTCTCTTTTTTTCTAGGTTATCTTATTCTCACTGCTCTGGATGGCTTCCTGTTTTTCTCCTCTTCCTTTTCCCCAATTCATCCTTTTCTTCTCCTTTTCTTCTTCCTTTCCCCTTTTTCCTCCATCTTCTCTTTTTCCTCCCCCTCCTCTTCCTTGACCTTTTCTTCCTCTCCCTTCTCCCCCATCCTTCTCCTGCTTCCTCCACTTCTTTCTTATCCTCTCTCCCTCCTCCCCCTTTTTCTACCTTTTCCTCCCCCTCATCTTCTTTTTCTTCCTCCCCCATTTTCTCCCCCTCTTCTTCTTTTCCCTCTTCCCCCTTCTCCAGCCATCTCTTCTTTCTTCTCTCCTTCTTCCCCCCTCTTCCTCCTCCCCTTCTCTTTTACTTTGTTCTCTTCCTCCTCTCATCTACTGTTTATCAAGTGCTAATATATATTTAAAATTTTTGTTTTTGTTTTTGTTTTAAAGATTTTTATTTATATATTCGACAGAGGAAGAGAGATCACAAATAGGCAGGCAGGCAGAGGGGGGGGGAAGCAGGCTCCCCAGTGAGCAGAGAGCCCCATGCGGGGCTCTATCTCAGGACCCTGAGATCATGACCTGAGCCGAAGGCAGAGGCTTAACCCACTGAGCCACCCAGGCGCCCCTAAAATTTTTGTTTTATTGAAATCAAATTTCATAATATAAAATTGAAATCAAATTTCATAATATAAAAAAAGCTGTTTTATTTATTTCATTATTTATTTACTTATTACAATCAGTTATTTTAAAGCAAACAGTTCAGGCATTTAGTGCATGCATGATGTGCAGTCACCACCTCTGCCTAGTTCTGAAGCTTTTCATCACTCAAAAAAAAAAAAAAAAAAATCCCCTGCCTAGCAAGCAGTTACTCCCATTCCTACCTTGTTCTAGGCCCTGGCAACCACCCATTGTGTTATGTCTCTATGGATTTACCTGTTCTGGATATTTCATGTAAATGGAGTCACGCAATATGTGACCTTTTGTGTCTGGCTTCATTCACTTAGCATGTTTTTGAGGTTCATCTACATGGTATGTGTGTATCTATCTGTTTATCACAATTTGTTTATTCATCTTTTTTATTTTTTTAAAGATTTTATTTATTTATTTGACAGAGAGAGAGATCACAAGTAGGCAGAGGGGGATGCAGAGAGAGAGGGGGAAGCAGGCTCCCCACTGAGCAGAGAGCCCCATGCAGGGCTCAGTCCCAGGACCCTGAGATCATGACCTGAGCCGAAGGCAGAGGCTTTAACCCACTGAGCCACCCAGGCACCTTTGTTTATTCTTCTTTTGATGGACTTTTTAAAAAAACCATTGATGGACATTTGGGCTGCTTCTACTTTTTGGCTGTTGTGAATACTGCTGCTATGAATATGTGTGTATATATATTTGAGTATTTTCAGTTTTTTGAATTTATATTTAGGAGCAGAATTGCTGGGTTATGGAAATTGTGTGTGCTTTTTTTTTTTTTTTAAGGAACCACTAAACTGTTTTCTAAAGCAGATGAATCACTTTATGTTCACACCAGTAGTGTATGAGAATTCTAGTTTTCCCACATCCATGTAAACACTTGTTAATATCATTCCTACTTTCAACTGCTTTGAGAGAGATTTCCTATTTTATGTCAACTTCTTTATCAACATATTTTTGATCCCTTTTGTTCAGAGATAGGTACATTTATACAACATGATTATCTGATTCTGCTTTTATTCTTCCTATTCCCTAGTTAGACTAGAGTTGATTAGGCTTTGAGACTTGGTTTTTAACAGCTTTTTAGAAAGGCTCCGTCAAAAGGGTGAAGAGATTTACTACAAGATAATAGGGGTTCTTAGACTAAGTTCTTGAACTTGAGTTTAGACATGGTACTGTTGTATCATAATTCTTCCTTTCCTTTCAATAGAATTTGTGTAATTTTGATATGTAAAATATAGTCATCATTAGCAGCAACACTCAAAATCTCTGCTTTTGAACACAGAATTTAGGGAGATTAGTTCTTTAGAGCAGTGGCTTCCAACCTTTTTTGTTGCCCATCTGCTATTATATTTGTGTATTTATGAATTATTCACATGTCTATGTGAATAACCAGCCTTTTTTGTTGCCCATCTACTATTATATTTGTGTATTTATGAATTATTCACATATCTAGCTGCCAAATTACATGGTTAAAATTGGGTTTATTATTAATGATAGTGGATGTAAATTTATTTTAAAAAGTATTGTTGATAATTATTTTTTAGTTTCCAGACTGACCTACTTAGATGATTATTTTTAACATCATTACATTGCTGATCATTATCTTGTACCAGGAACAAAAGTGTCAGATTTGCCATTTTTTTTTTCTTAATTCCTTGTACTTGTATTATTAGTATTATCTTTACCTGTGGTTTCTTAATAGAAATTTTTTTAGCTACTTGTTCGTTTTGTAGGTTATTTAGTTAACAGTATATACATTCATGAATCCACTTAACTAGGTGCACATAAATTGTAGTATGTTGCAGGCAAAACAAACAAATGAGAATATATTTGTTAGTTCTAATAAATATTAATATTTATTAATTATAATTATATAGATTATAACTATATATAGATTAAATGTAGTCTAATAAATATTAAGCTCTAATAAATATTAGAGATTAATTAAAAATTTTTTTTGCTAAAAATAAAAGTTGCGGTGTTATATTCTTGAGTCCCAAAGGACTATCATGCACACTTTTGGAGACTGTTTTGAGTGAACCATCTCTTTCTTCCTGATTGAATTTAAAAATTAGTGTTCATTGAATATTTGCCTTTTAGAAAAATGGTAGCCACATGTAAGTAAACTTTTCATTGAAACTGTAGAAACTTTTTTGAAATATGTCGGATTCCATATTTATGCTTATTTACATTTTGAAATTATTTAAATATATTAATTTAGACCTTACAACCATTGCTAATAGAACTTGAAAATACATGTTTTTCAATCATTATTATTTTTCAGAAAGAGCTGTCTGGTCACAAAAATATTGTGAGTTATTTGGATTGTGCTGTTAATTCAATTAGTGATAATGTATGGGAAGTGCTTATCTTAATGGAATATTGTCGAGGTAAGTATTTTCCTCTATTTGCTTTATAATGAAAAAAAAAAAGTTGTCCTTAAAATGGTTTACCAGGCATCTTGATTTCTGACTGTAGCAGCTGTCACCTGATTGTAGACACTTACTGTAATCTCTGCTTTAATTATCTAATTAAGAAATACTGTTAAGAAATACTTAACATCTAGTCATCCTTGCTGCAGTAATGATAGGAGCATGTAAGTGACAATTAGAAAAATGGAAAAATGCTATTGGTTTAAAGCAAGAAATCCGAGCAGATGAAGAGGAGTTGCACATCATCCTCCCTATATGTTTCTGTTATAGTACAATAAAGAAGATCATAATTATCAGTATTAGTGTTGTAAGATTTTTTCCAGCACTCTACCATGTTAATTTTCAATATATTAAGTTTAATAAATTTAGATGCATTTTGATCTGTAATATTTATAAACTTGCATAGTCTTTTGGGGGTTGTTTTGTAAATATCAGAAGGTTAAAATTATATTTTATTTGGATCTGATGGTATTTCAAAGAAATATTTATTTTTGTATTGTATGCCTTAATAATAATTTTAAAACTTTTTAATTTAAGTGTTTGAAGGGACAATTAATTCATTTCCAGCAAACTTGCTTTTTTTTAAAAATCTGACTGTATCTGGCAATTTGAGCTATAGGGAGCCTTGGTTTATATTTAGATTCTCTTAAGAGAGTTATGATTTTTAATTATGATATTAGAAACACTTGTCATTTCCTGAATGATGGAGGAGGAGGGGGAGGAGGATGGTGGTGGTGTTGGAGAAAATATAGTCTCATTTACTCTAGTTTTGTAGGGAGGGAAAATGAAGTCAATCAATATTATAATATCTATTATGATATACTTGTAACTTATTTCCATATATAATATAAAAAATGAGATGTTTTCCTTGTTTTATTTATATGTCATACTGTAAAACATTGTAATCTCTTTAAGAAGAAGATATTGATGTCTTTTATTCCACTTTCCTGAGTTCTAGCATTTGTGGTGCTCTTAGCTGGATAGAGTAGTTCTTGGCCATGGACATTGGGGAGGGTATGTGCTATGGTAAGTGCTGTGAAATGTGTAAGCCTGATAATTCACAGACATGTACCCTGGGGCAAATAATACATTACAGGTTTAAAAAGAGAAAAAAGAGTAGTCCTTGATAAAGGACTTTTGTAAAGATAGTGCTAGGCTATTTTTTTTTTTTTTTTGCTATTTTTTTTTTTAAAGATAATTGAATCTGGGAGGAGCAAGGTGGCTCAGGAGTAGGAGACATAAATTTCATCTGTTCCCAGGAATTTAGCTAGATAGTTATCAAACCATTCTGAACTCCTACAAACTCAACAGGGGATCAAAGAAAAGAATAGCAGCAATTCTGTGAATGGAAAGGTGTCCACTTTGTGGCAGGTAGAACATGCAGAGAAGTGAATCATTTGAGATTCATTGCAACAGGCCCCTCCCCCAGAAGATCAGCAAGAACATCCAGTCAAGACCAAGTTTACCAAACAATGAGAACTGCAAAGCTCCAGTGCTAGGGGAATACAGCACATAGAATTCATGGCTTTTCCCCATGATTCTTTAGTTTTTCAAAGTTAAATTTTAAAAATTTTATTTTTTTCTTTTTCTATTTTTTTTTTTTTGAATTTTTCCTCTTTCCTATCTTAACCATCAATACCTTTTTAAAAATCTTTTTTATTTTTCATTTTTACAGTCATATTTTACCCCTTCATTGTATTTAACCATACACACACACACACACACACACACACACACACGTTTTTCTTTCCTTAAAATTTTAGGATACAGTTTCTTCTGACAGAGCAAAATACACCCTAAATTTAGTGTATGGCTTTGTTCTGGTCTCTTGCCTGATCACATTCTTTCCCTTCATTTTTTTCTTAAAATTTTTTTCTTTCTTTTTTCAACCAACATCTTATCAATTCTTTTTTAAAAATCTTTTTTAAATTTTCATCTTTACAGTCATATTGCATCCCTTCATCATATTTACCCTTATTTTTATATATATATGTTTTTCTTAAAATTTTGGGAGGCAGTTTCTTCTAAAAGACCAGAATACACCCAAAATCAAGTATGTGGCTCTGTTCTATTCACCTGATCGTGTGTGTGTGTGTGTGTGTGTGTGTGTGTGTGTGTGTATTTTTTTTCTTTTTCCTCTGGTTTCAGGTCTCTTCTGATTTGTTTAGTGTATATTTTTCTGGGGTCACTGTTACCCTTTTAGCATTTTGTTCTCATTCATCTGTTCATCTCTGGACAAAATGACAAAGCAGAAAAACTAACCTCAAAAAAAAGAAGAGGGAGTACAGACTGCTAGGGACCTAATCAATATGGACATTAGTACGATGTCAGAATTAGAGTTCAGAATGACAATTATAAAGATACTAGCAGTGCCTGAAAAAAGCATAGAAGATACTGAAGAATCCCTTTCTAGAGAAATAAAAGAACTAAAATCTAACCAAGCTGAAATCAAAAAAGCTATTAATGAAGTGCAATAAAAAAAATGGAGGATCTAACTGCTAGGATAAATGAGGCAGAAGAGAGAATTAGTGATACAGGAGACCAAATAATGGAAAATAAAAAAAAACCAAGAAAAAGATAAACAACTGCCGGATCATGAGGGGAGAATTCGAGAGATAAGTGATACCATAAGATGAAACAGTAAAATAATTAGAATCCCAGAAGACGAAGAGAGAGAGGGGAAGAAGGTATATTGGAGCAAATTATAGTAGAAACTTACCTAATTTGGAGAAAGAAACAGGCATCAAAATCCAGGAGGAACAGAGAACCCTCTCAAAATCAAAAGAGGTCATCACCCCATCATCTAATAGTAAAACTTATAAGTCTCAGAGGCAAAGAGAAAATCCTGAAAGCAGCTTGGGACAAGAGTTCGGTAACCTACAATGGTAGAAATATTAGATTGGCAGCAGACCTATCCACAGAGACCTGGCAGGCCAGAAAGGACTGGCATGATATATTCAGAGCACTAAAGGAGAAAAATATGCAGCCAAGAATACTATATAAGGCTATCCTGTCATTGAAAATAGAAGAAGAGATAAAAAAAACTTCCAGGACAAACAAAAACTAAAAGAATTTGCAAACACCAAACCAGCTCTATAGGAAATACTGAAAGGGGTCCTCTAAGCAAAGAGAAAGCTTAAAAGTAATATAGACCAGAAAGGAACAGAGACAATATACAGTAATAGTCACCTTATAGACAATATAATGGCACAAAATTCATATCTTTCAATAGTTACCCTGAATGTAAATGGGCTGAGTGCCTCAATCAAAAGATGCAGGGTATCAGAATGGATAAAAAAATAAGACCCATCAATATGCTATCTGCAGGAGACTGATTTTAGACTCAAAAGATACCTCCAGATTTAAAGTGAGGGGGTTGAAAACGATTTACCATGCTAATGGACATCAAAAGAAAACGAGGGTGGCAATCCTTGTATCAGACAAATTAGATTTTAAACCAAAGACTACAATAAGAAATGAAGAAAGACACTATATCATACTTAAAGGGCGAGTTCAACAGGAAGATCTAACAATTTTAAAATATCTATGCCTCTAACATGGGAGCAGCCAGTTATGTAAACCAATTAATAACAAAATCAAAGAAACACATCAACAATAATACAATAATAGCAGGGGACTTTAACATCACCCCTTACCGCAATGAACAGATCATCTAAGCAAAAGATCAACAAGGAAATATAGGCTTTAAGTGACACACTGGACCAGATGGATATCACAGATATGTAGAACATTCCATCCAAAAGCAACAGAATACACATTCTTCTCTAGTGCACATGGAACATTCTCCAGAATAGATCGCGTCCTGGATCACAAATCAGGTCTCAATCGGTACCAAAAGATTGGGATCATTCCCTGCATATTTTCAGACCACAATGCTTTGAAACTAGAACTCAACCATGAGAGGAAAGTTGGAAAGAACTCAAATATTTGGAGGCTAAAGAGCATCCTACTAAAGAATGAATGGATCAACCAGGAAGTTAAGGAAGAATTAAGAAAATTCATGGAAACAAATGAAAATGAAAACACAGCTGTTCAAAATCTTTGGGACACAGCAAAGGTGGTCCTAGTAGGAGAGTATACAGCAATAGAAGCCTTTCTTAAGAAACAAGACAAGTCTCAAGTATACAGCCTAACTCTACACCTAATAGTGCTGGAGAAAGAACAGAAAATAAAGCCTAAATCCAGAAGAAGAAGAGAAATAATAAAAATCAGAGAAGAAATCAGTGAAATAGAAACAAAAAGAATAGTAGAACAGATCAACAGAACTAGGAGCTGGTTCTTTGAAAGAATTAATGAGATTGATAATCACCTGGCCAGACTTACGAGAAAGAAAAGAGAAAGGACCCAAATTAAAATAATCATGAATGAAAGAGGAAGGATCACAACCTACACCAAAGAAATACAAACTATTATAAGAACATATGATGGGCAACTTTATGCCAGTAAATTTGACAATCTGGCAGAAGTGGATACATTCCTAGAGACTTAAAAACCACCAAAACTGAACCAGGAAGAAATAGAAAACCTGAACAAACCCATAACTAGTAAGGAGATTGAAGCAGTTATCAAAAATCTCCCAACACACAAGAGCCCTGGTCCAGATGGCTTCCCAGGGGAATTCTGCCAAACATTTAAAGAATAATTAATACATATTCTCCTGAAACTGTTTCAAAAAATAGAAATGGAAGGAAAACTTATCAACTCATTTTATGAGGCCAGCATCAACTTGATCTCAAAACCGGACAAAGACCCCATCAAAAAGGAGAATTACAGACCAATATCCCTGATGCAGATGGATGCAAAAATTCTCACTAAAATACTAGCCAATAGGATCAAACAGTACATTAAAAGGATTCTTCACCATGACCAAGTGGAATTTATTCCTGAGCTGCAAGGGTGGTTTAACATCTGCAAGTCAATCAATGTGATAGAATACATTAATAAAAGAAAGAGCAAGAGCCATTTGATACTCAGAATAGATGCAGAAAAAGCATTTGATGAAGTACAGCATCGTTTTTTGATCAAAACTCTTCACAGTGTAGGGATAGAGGGTACATACCTCAATATCATAAAAGCCATCCATGAAAAACCCACAGCAAATATCATTCTCAATGAGGAAAAAACTGAGAGCTTTTCCCCTAAGGTCAGGAACACGGCAGGGCTGTCCACTATCACCACTGATTCAGTAGTACTATTCAGTAGTACTAGAAGTCCTAGCCTCAGCAGTCAGACAACAAAAAGAAATAAAAGTAATCCAAATCAGCAAAAAAGTCAAACTGTCACTCTTTGCAGATGATATGGTACTTTATGTGGGAAACCCAAAAGACGCCACTCCAAAACTGCTAGAACTCATTCAGGAATTCAGTAAAGTGTCAGGATATAAAATCAGTGCACAGAAATCAGTTGCATTTCTGTACACCAAGAATAAGACAGAAGACAGAGAAATTAAGGAGTTGATCCCATTTACAGTTGCACCCAAAACCATAAGATACCTAGGAATAAATCTAACCAAAGAGGCAAAGAATCTGTACTCAGAAAAATTGAGGAAGACACAAAGAAATGGAAAAACCTTCCATGCTCATGGATTGGAAGAACAAATATTGTGAAAATGTTTATGCTACCTAGATCAGTCTACACATTCAATGCAATCTCTATCAAAATACCATCAACATTTCAAGGAAATGTTACAAACAATCCTAAAATTTATATGGAACCAGAAAAGACCCTGAATAGCCAGAGGAATATTGAAAAGGAAAACTAAAGTTAGTGGCAGCATAATTCCAGACTTCAAGCTCTATTACAAAGTTTTAATCATCAAGACGGTGTGGTATTGGCACAGAAACAGACACTTAGATAATGGAACAGAATAGATAGCCCAGAAATCGACACTCAACTCTGTGATCAGCAGTCTTTGCAGGAATGAATGTCCAGTGGAAAAAAGACAAGTCTCTTCAACAAATGGTTTTGGGAAAATTGGACAGCCATATTGCAGAAGAATGAAACTGGATCATTTCCTTACACCACACACAAAAATAGACTCAAAATAGATCAAAGACCTCAGTGTGAGACAGGAATCTGTCAAAATCCTCAAGAACACAGGCAGCAACCTTTTCGACCTCAGCTGCAGCAACTTCTTCCTAGAAACATTGCCAAAGACAAGGGAAGCAAGGGCAAAAATGAACTATTGGGACTTCATTAAGATCAAAAGCTTTTGCACAGCAAAGGAGACAGTTAACGAAACCAGAAGACAACCAACAGAATGGGAGAAGATATTTACAAATGACATATCAGCTAAAGGGTTAGTATCCAAAATCTATAAACTTATAAAATTCAACACCCAAAGAATAATCCAATCAAGAAATGGGCAGAAGACACAAACAGACATTTCTGCAAGGAAGACATCCAAATGACCAACAGACACTTAGCATCTGTTGTGAGTTCTGAGGAAAAAATTTCTCAACATCATCAGCATCAGGAAAATACAAATCAGAACCGTAGTGAGGTACATCTCACACCAGTAAGAATGGTTAAAATTAACAAGTCAGGAAACGATAAATGTTGACCAGAATGTGGAGAAAGGGGAACCCTCCCACACTGTTGGTGGAAATGCAAGCTGGTGCAGCCATTCTGGAAAACGTATGGAGGTTCCTCAAAAAGTTGAAAATAGAGCTACCCTATGACCCAGTACTTCACTACTGGGTGTTTACCCTGAGGATTCAAATATAGTGATCTGAAGGGGCACGTTCACCTGAATGTAGCAACAGTGTTCACAATAGCCAAACTATGGAAAGAGCCTAGATGTGCATCAGCTAGATGAATGGAGAAAGATGTGGTATTCCATTCCACACAGTGGAATATTGGAGCAAATTATACTATGCAGCCATCAAAATTGGAATCTTACCATTTGCAATGACATGGATGGAAGTAGAGGGTATTATGCTAAGTGAAATAAATCAGAGAAAGATAATTATCATATAATCTCAATGATATGAGGAATTTGAGAAATAAGACAGGATTATAGGGGAAGGGAGGGTAAAATGAAACAAGACGGAACCAGAGAGGGAGACAAACCATAAGAGACCCTTAATCTCAGGAAACAAACCGAGTGTTGCTGGAGGGAAGGGGGAGTCGTAGGGATGGGGTAGCTGGGTTATGGACATTGGGGAGGATATGTGTTGTGTGGAGTGCTGTGAATTATGTAAGACTGATGAATCAAAGACTGGTACCCCTGAAAGAAATAATACATTATATGTTAATTAAAAAAAAAGATAATTTAATCTGGCATAATCATAACCTTGGATGAGTTTAATTAATAGTCATCCAGAAGACATTTTAAAAGGGGAACCAAATGAATTTCAGTTTTTTGGGGACAAATTGATTTTTTAATTTTTATTTTTTAAAGATTTATTTATTTATTTAAGAGAGAGAGTCATGAAGAGGTCATGACCCTGAGATCATGACCTGAGCCAAAATCAGGAGTTGGATGCTTAACCAAATGAGCCACCCAGGTGCTCCATGGGACAAATTTTAAAGTAGGACTAAGACCTGAGCTATATTTTGAGGAAGGCACGGTTTTGTGTTGTAAAATAGAAAATTTTTAAAAATCTGGCTTGAATTAGCAAGTTGATTCACATGGAATTTTTATTTTTATAAAAGTGTAATTCATATATATGTTTTAAACTATATCTAAATCATTATGCTCTTGTACTATCCCTCTCTTCAGAGGCATCCACTTTAAAAATCCTCGAGATATTTCTCCTCACATTTACTTCCATATTTTTATACTTCATTATATAGGGGAGAATCTGTACTTTTAATGAGATCTTTAGGGTTTGAAAAAGAGGGAATTTAGAGAATCCTGGGAAGTATGTGGTCCTGGGCACGAGGAGGCTCTTGAATGAAAGTTCGCTAGTGCCTCTTTCTGAGTTTATGTTTTGGATAGTATTTCCAAGTAAAGAAGAGGATTTTACTGTTAGAGTTAGTTTTTAGATTAAATTAATAATTGGTGTTTAAATTATTTTGTCATTTAAGTGTGATACATAATAGTCTATAGGTACATTTTCTTTCCTGTACTGTAAAGTTTTTCCCTGGAGTTAATAATTACTCCATTTTTCATTCCCCAATGGAAGTGTAAATCTTTACGCAGTAAACTTAAACATTTAAATACTTGTGTCAATTTTAGTTTTTCTGCCATAGAAACATCCTTTCCGGAGACTTCAGTTTTGCTTAAGTTTGAACAGAATTTAGCTGTCATTCTGGGAATTCTCTTTGTCTTCCTATGTTGGTCTCTCTACTGCTCATGCCTCCCTCCTTAAACTACCTTCTTGCAATAGAGTGCATTTTTTCATTAGCTTTTTGATAATGGATTATGGAAGGAAACATTTTTGAAACCTTGCATACATATTTAATTGTTAATTTGGCTGACTAAAGTGTTGTGGGTTAGAAATAACTTTGATTTAGAATTTTGAAGGTGTTGCTCCATTTTTCCCCTCATATATGCTACTGTTGAGCAATCTGATGCATTATGAGTCTTCAGTTTTTTTTTTTTTAGGTGACCTCTTTTTTTCCATGGACACTTAGAATCTTTCCTTTATCTCCAGCATTCTAAAATATCAGATATATTGCCTTGGTTATGGGTCAATTTTGCTATCTTGATTTCTGGGCACTCAACTTTTTTCTCTCCATTTTCGTTGTTCCTCTCTTTTTTTTCTCTTTAAAAATTCTACTTGTGTTGAGAGCATTCCTTAAATATATCTTTTGGCTTATCTATAAAATTTGGTATTTCTGCTATGTTATTTTTAATTTCTAGGAACTCTTTCTGTTCTCTCAATGTTGTTCTTTATTAAAATGCACCTTGCTTTTGTTTTAGGTGCAAATCTTTTGTTGTCTGCAGTTATTATAGTTTTTAAAAAGTTTTCTTACGTTTCTTGTGTTTTTGTTTTTCCGATTTTTTTTTTCTGTTATTACATCTTTTTTATGTTAGAAGTTTTCTTCGAATATTTCACCAGCAAAGCTTACTGCATGTACTGTAGATCAGAATGTACCCTCTGAGTAGGTAATAATATCCTAGAGAAGGGATCCAGAGGATCGGAATGGAGCATGCGCAGTTCCTTTTTCTCAGATGAATCATTTAGATAGGTTCCTTTTTTTTCATGGGGGAAGAGTGATTTGGAGGGGTAGAGAATGGGAGAATAATCACTTCTTCTATAGAAGCTAGTTATATTACATAAAATTGTTTAAGAATGAAGGTACTTTTGTAAGGCAGTCAATGTTACCAATATAGATCAGGTACATTGGTTTCGATTATGTAGGGGTATAACTCTATACGATGTAGAAGAATGTATTATATAGCTGATATGCTCCATCATGGTTTCAGGTATGAAATGTTTGCATTCATCTTTTGTAATAAATGTTAGATCTTTGTAGGTTCATGATTTGACACTGCTTAATTTGCTAATCCTCGATGTATATAGGTTAAAGAGAAATTACATGCTTTAGGTAAGACTTCAGACTTCCAGAAATCAGATTTGAATTTGCATATATTTCCACTGTTTATGAAAAGAACTTTTGAGTGCGTGGGTAGCTCAGTTGGTTAAGCGACTGATTCTTGATTTCAGCTCAGGTCTTGGTCTCAGGGTCATGAGTTCAAGCCCGTTGTTGGACTCCTTACTGGGTGGTGGGAGTGGAGTCTACTTTAAAAAAAAAGAGAGAGCACTTTTATTTCCAGGAGGTGTTTTACAGAAATTTCCATGGATAATACACCTATTAGCTCTTGCTTAATAACAAAATATCCCAAAACTCAATAGCATAAAACAATAGTCATTTATTATTACTTGTATATCAGTGGGTCCACTGAGCTTGGTGGACATTGTTCATTTTGACAGTTCGTTCACATGAGGGTAGCTTGTTGGGAGTAGAGTGGCTCTGTTTCATATGTTTCTCATTCATTTTCCTGGCACTAGCAAGCTGTCCTGGGTATATTTTTCTTATAGAGATGGGAGAAATACAAATATACCTTTTTTTTTTAATTTTAAAAATTTCTGAATCTGGTTCTTTTGTTTCTCATTAGAATAATCTTTAATTTTCAGGGGACTTTGATTTTGCATAATGAAATTTTATTTGTTTCTGCATTTGAAATGCAGCTCAAATACAGCTGTTAGCTTTTTCTGGGGACTTGGATTTTGTGATTCAACACCTCTGAATGGAAGAAAGAGGATTAACACTTGTTTAAAATTCTACTCATTACAACATTGAAAGTTTGAAAGAGGAACTCAACATTGAGTTCAAGGTTATGATTTCTTCAGCTATGAAATGATATTTCAAGGATGTGAATGAGCGCCAATAAAGCACTTTTCATCCTGTTTAATTTTTGGTTAAAACAAGTTCCATGTCTAAGACACAGAAGGATGGAGGAAATTGCTGGCTGGCCAGGTGCCTCAATCTTGAGATTCTCTGAATAAATTGCAACCAAATATACTTGAGTTTTCTGAAAATTGGGAATTGATAGGAAAAATTTGATATTTTTTCTGCTTCAAAATTTTAAGAGAAACCATCTATTTAAAAAAAATACATGAGCATGCTCTTTAGACAGTAATGGGAATATAGTAAATAGGAACATGTGTGTATGCACCTTCTTTCAGATTACAAAGTTGTAAATATTCATTAGTCTAATCTTGCTAAAGGGTTTTCTAGTTAACATAAGTTTACCTTTTAAAATTCCCAAACTTGATTTTTATTAGAATCCTTTCTGAATGAATTATATATTTACTTATGTTCTTAAGTGATAGCAAACTTTTTCTTAATAATTTAGAATTGTCATAAGACTGTCCATTATTTTGGTAAATGTAGTATATAATCATGCTCTCAGGGCTTCTTGGTATAACTATTTGCGTTTAGTAAGTTTTTGTGCCCATTGTCTTTTACCTGAATTAGAGCATAAGCCTCTTAACCCATTTCTCCATTTCTACTCTTGTGATTCCCCCATAATCGAGGAGATCCTTTAAAAAGCTAGATCAGGGATTTTCCTTGGTTGTCAACATAAAATCTAAAATATGGCTGATGGATAGCTGTCTTGTCAGTTGCATGTCACTTTACCTCTTCTCTGCTTCTTAGACCATACCTACATTGGCTTTAAGTTATTCAAAATTATTAAGCTCTTTTCCATGCTGGAGGCCTTTGTACATGTTGCTTACTGTTGCTAGCATGCTTTTTTCACACATCTCTGCCTGGTTGGTCCCCAATCATCCTACAGTCTGAACGTAAATATCACTTCCTCAGACAGATCTCATCTGATACCCTCTCCTCCCCATCGCCCTTCACCAATTTAAATTTAGGTTTCTTTCATATTATCTTCATTGGATATAATTATATGTATTTGTTTGCATATAGTTTAATGTTTATGTGTGCCTTTAGATTATAAATTCCATGATAATATAAACTTTATTTTTGCTTACCACTGTTTATCCAATAGCTAGCATAGTGTTGAATAACTGTTTCTCCAAGTCCTCGATGCCATCAATTATAAGGTATATCTTGATTTCAGAGATGTTAAAATCTTAAAAAATGGCCAGTAACATGTATCTTAAGATGTTTTCATTTCAGAGATGTAAAATATGAAAAAATGCATATCAAATATGATGTGGTACAGTAAGGCTTCTTACGTGAACATTATGAAAAAGCCAATTCCCCATTACCCGAGACCATATAGGCATTTCTTAATTCCTTGGTGGTAGTCGTCTTTTACTAAAAGTATGTCTTCTCAAAATTTCTTTTTTTGGTTAGCTGGGCAGGTAGTGAATCAGATGAATAAGAAGCTGCAGACAGGTTTTACAGAAGCGGAAGTGTTACAGATATTCTGTGATACCTGTGAAGCTGTTGCAAGATTGCATCAGTGTAAGACTCCAATAATTCACCGGGATCTGAAGGTAGGAATTTTAGACTATTATTGGTGAATACATTTTAAACTTTAGCATTAAAATGTCTTGAACCATCTTCATCTACAGTAGGTTTTATTACCAGCACCGAGAAGGGTCTCTCTGTCTCAGGCTGTATTTCCTGAGGCCATGTAAAGACCGTAGAATAGAAATTCTACATACTACATACAATTGTAAAGACTGTAGAACAGAAATTAGGCTTTCCATGACCCTTCTGGTATGGCTGTTGAGGTGGATATTGTGCCCTCTACTCTGCTTCTGTTTTACATAGTAGGCTTTTTAAAAAGGTTTCATGTGAGCAGAAATGTGAACTTCAGTGATGCAGGTTAAATGTCCTTCCACACTATTCTCTCCCAGTTCAGCTCTCTTCCTATTTCCTATAATCCATATTAAGTATCAGGATGCTTTCCAGAGATTTTGGAGGCAAACTTGAATGGGTCTTTTTACTCATTTATTTATAATTTACTATAGTTTTTTGTAACTTACTGTAATTTGGTGGTGATTGTCTTTAAGGTCATTTTATCTTGGCTTTTCCTGGGCTCTGATCTCTTGTATAGGGTACCCACTTGTTACATTGGAAAAAGTCCCCAAAGAGGATTTAAATATTCCTGGTATCATATTTCTCAAAATGTCATTAAATATATCATTTAAAACCATAAGTGTCTTCTTTGATGCCCACAAACACTAAAATTACAAAAATTTCTTTTCCCAAAATGCTATATGCCCAGATATCCTATGGCTAAACTTTCACCCTGCTTCAAGTCTGCCCAGATTAACCCTCTCAGTGAGTTCTGTCTTACACAACTTTACTGATAGTTACAGCCTAACATTCCTGCTCTCTACCCTGCTCTATCTTTTATTATCACTTGTTACCTTGTAAGGTACTGTATAATTTGCTTATGTGTTGTGCTTGTTGTTTACTTTCTGTTCTCTTCCACTAGAATTTAAACTCCCATGTGAGCAGGGAGTTTACTCTTTTGTAGTAATATATCCAAGCATTTAGAGTGGTGCCTGGCACATAGCCAGGGTCTCAATAAATATTTAATGAAGAAATGAATCCCAATTCTGACTGATTATACAAAATTTATGCACGGTGATCATAAAATCCTCTTAAGATACAAGAGAATAGAAGGTTTCATTTAAAATGTAGGTTGTTAACCATGAAAGCGTCGTTTAAGGAAACCTACAGTAATAGGATACAAATTAAGCCAAGATTGAAATGCATGACTACAGACTTCTGTCCTTTAATTTGGATAACCAGTGTAGTTCATTTCAGTTCTTTTGAATATGTGGTGTTCACATTTTCCCTAATAATTTGACACATGACTTTAACACATAAAGCCAAAATTGTGTTTTTTAGTGGAGCATTTTAGATAAAAATGGAATTAGAGGGGTGCCTGAGTGGCTCAGTCATTAAGCGTCTGCATTTGGCTTGGGTCGTGATCATAGGGTCCTGGGATCGAGCTCCCCATCAGGCTCCCTGCTCAGCGGAAGCCTACTTCCCCCTCTCCCATTCCCCCTGCTTGTATTCCCTTTCTCACTGTCTCTCTCTCTCTCTCTGTCAGATAAATAAATAAAATCTTTAAAAAAAATGAAATTAGAAGTCAATCAGGTAGAATTTTAATGGTTTTTGTTACTTGTCTATAGATAAGCTGGTGTGTCAGGAAAGGAAGGAAAAAAATAGAGGTACAGTATAGACTTCAACAGCTGCTAGTTCTTTTTCATAGAAGAGGTTTGAAAAGGATTTAGGGCTTCTTGGCCCCTGCAAAAATCATCTTGGGATGGGAAGAGCACTTCTCTGTTCTTAGTAAGAGAAACAGTAGACATAGTCAAGTATATTTTTGGTCTGATTGATTTGTCCTTCCTCATAATTTATCTTATTCTTGTGTGTGTGTGTGTGTGTGTGTGTGTGTGACACCTTTCAATGTTTATTTTGTAAAAACATCATTATAAAGATATAATTTCACTTTGAAAATACTACTAATTATTTATTTTTTCTTTCTTTTTTTTAATTATTTATTTTTTCTGAAGGTAGAAAATATTTTGTTGAATGATAGTGGGAACTATGTACTTTGTGACTTCGGCAGTGCCACGAATAAATTTCTTAATCCTCAAAAAGATGGAGTTAATCTAGTAGAAGAAGAAATTAAAAAGTAAGTTTCTATCTTATTTTGCTTTGTATCATGGGAATTTTAGTTAAGTTTGTGGACCAGTTCTGCTAATACAAATTTTTTAGGTGCTCAATTTGTAGATTTCTTCAAAATATTTCTGTGTCATAGATATTGACTAATTTATGTCTGCTCTAGCTCAGTAGAAAATATATTTTATCATGCATACAGGTTTTTCATGTACATTGTGAATATGTTTATCAAGAAATTTGTTAAGCTATAGTAATTTGTGGGATCATTAAAGGGAGTTTTAAGTGATTGTTGAGTTCAGTTAAGCATCTTTGTTTTTACTAATACTGAGGATATCTGCTTGTTAGGAAGAAAATTATTTGAGAACTGAGTTTTTACTTCATATTTAAAATGAGGAAGATTGACTTCTTAATGTTTTGAAAACTGTGTGGAAAACATGTTACTTTATGATAGTGTATTAGAAAGCTCGCTGGTAGAAATATGTCGTATCTGCTTTATGTTTTCTTAATTTTGTACTTTCTGTGGTTGCTAGAGTACCTGTAAGTACCTTTCCCTCACTTTTGTGTTTTCTAGTTTTAGAAAACAGAACTGTTTGTAAATCTTAGATTACCTTAGTAAAATGATACAGAATGCCCAAAGATCTGTGAGAATAGGAATTTTTGTGTAATTGTCTTTTCTAAGTTGCCTTTCTTCACTTCTTCACAAATTCTCAATTGTTTAAGACTAAGAGCTATCATTTGAACTGCAGTATACATTTCGAAATGACTCAGGGAGAGCTGATCTTACTGTGGCCCATTTGTATAACACTGTGGGTTTCTTGACCATGTATTGCTACTCAGGAAACTTCATCTATGATGATTATATTAGATCCCGTAAAACTTAGCTCCTTAGTAAACATATAAATGTCCTGAAGAACACAAGAACAATTATTGAATTGGCTTCTTGGGGATATATATGTATATATAATATATATGTGTATATGTATATATGTTATATATAAATATAAAAAAATGTATACAAATTAGAAAAATTGTTGGGTTGTGATATATAATGCCTGCTTTAGGGTCTCTGACTTTCTGAAAATTTCATTTCTTGCTGTTGAGATTTGAAGTATAGTTAAGGTTTGGTTGAATTTTGCAGTAGTGATGAATGCAGGCTCATGAGGAATTCTTGTGCTTTGTGGCTCAATTGAGGAGTGAATGGTCTAACCATTTATTCAGTTGGCAGTTGTTTGTTCAGGGCCTGCAGTGCAGCGGACCCTGTTGTCAGTGCTGCCCTATAGCAGGGAACAGAAGTCCTGCCCTCATGCACTTTCTGTTCTGGTTTCTTAGGTTGCTCCTCTGTAGTGTCTCACCAGTCAGGGTAATTTTGAAAAAATAAGATGATAGAATGTTGAGCTTTAAGATATTTCATATGAAACGAAACATATCAACACTCAAAATTGATCTTAAGTTGTGCCATGATATAGGAAGTCCTTCCATTGTCTAATAGTTTCTGCCTTGAAATTGAGGACTACTCCATTAAAATATTCTGTTTGTAGTGGGTTTAGAATTTTTCTATTGGTAACTATTTTTTCACAGTGTCTTTTAATTCCAAATAGCTTATGACGACCATCAGTTCTAGAAATGTTCTTAATTAGTGTAGTTAGAATTATGGCAACTGGGTTACTTTTAAGACAACAATGATAAAACAAACCTAAAGGAAATTGACTACTATGTGCCAGGAATGATGTTACAGTCCATAAAAACAAACCCCTTAATAAACATATAAATTAATTTTTTGAGAGGTCAGCAATATTGCTTTTAAATTAATAGATAAAATATTTTGGTAAGAATAATTTTAGAGGCATATTATTTAAAATAAATTTAAGGGAAACTATTTTCAATCCATTGTTTTTAAGATTTTTTTATTAAAGAAAATTAAGTTTTTATATAGAGATGCTATTGCATTTGTTGAATGAAAATGTGTATGTAGATGCCTTTGTATTGTTAAAACTTGATGGATTTTTACTGAGCTTTTTGAAAATAGTATTATTTCTATATAATGTTATTGAAACAAAGTTTTTGTAGTATTTTATAAAGAAACAATGTAGTATCTTTTTCTTTTTTCTTTTCTTTTTTTTTTTTATATCTCCACTCCATTTCACTTATTTACTGCCAGGTATACAACTCTGTCATACAGAGCCCCTGAAATGATCAACCTTTATGGAGGGAAACCCATCACCACCAAGGCTGATATCTGGGTAAGGCCAAGAAAGGCTAACATTTTCTCTAACCAAATTAAAAAAAATCTGAGTTCAGTTGATTATTATCCCCGTGTCCTCCAAAAGGTATTTCATAATAAGTAGAAGAGAGTGGTAAATAGTAGAGTTGCTTATTCAGAAAAAAACAAATAGAACATTTTATCTTCTTAATCCTGAATTGGGAAGCTTAGTTTAAAAAAGTCAATAAAGGGCTTCTATATAATGTAACATTTTACCACAGTATTTTTTAGAATTTATATTATATAGAATGTTAATATTTTTTTGATTGGACCTAATTTTGGTTGATCACAGTATGGAAAAGCTGGTCATAACTGTTAAGTAGCTTTTAGAAGTATTTTAGGATATTTTTAATGGAAACTAACAGGAGTAAAACTTTTGTTCTAATTAAAATCATACCATTGACTAACTTCTACATATTGAGGATCTTATCATTTAACATATACAGTTGACCCTTGAACAACATATGTTTGAACTGCATGGGCCCGCTTATAAATATGCAGGTTTTTAAAAATAATATGTTGGAAAACTTTTTGGAGATTGGCAACAAATGTGAGAATACCTGCAGATGAGCCACGTAGCCTAGAAATACTGAAAAAATTAAGAAAAAGTTACATATTGTAAGAATACAATATAGTTACATATTGTAAGAATACAATATGTAATATGTATTACAAAATGTATGTTAATTTTTTTTAAATGTATGTTAATCAACTATGTTACTGGTAAGGCTTCTGGTCAACAGTAGATTATTATTAGTTAGTTTTTGGAGAAGTCAAATTATACGTGGATTTTCAACTGGAGGTTTGGTTCCCCTGAACCCCATGTTGTTTAAGGGTTAACTGTGTATCTGGATTGAATTATTAAGATTAATCATGTTTCTATATAATTGAACTTTATGTTAGAATGCTAGTATTTTTTTAGAACTTGTTTCATAGGGAGATATATTTTGGCTGTATTTGATAAACTAACAAGAAACTCTGTTTTAAATGTGAATTCATTTAAGTTCAAGTATTTAGTCATATATACCTCTAGTAACTGAATTAGAGATGGAGGGAAAAAGTTCCTTTGGAAAGGGTTCTAGAGTTTACAAGAAAAGTCATGTTTGTTTTATTTTTGAAACATATTTAAAAAGTAGTAGAGCATAATGTGTGAAACCAAATGAACATCTCCTTGGTCCTCTTCTCCAGACCTCCTCCTTATAGGGGTTTGCAAAGTAATAATAAAAGAGTATCTTTGATATCTTCTCATCTGTTGTAATATGTATTTTTGCAACACTGATTCTTAAATCTTATGGTAGTTGAATTTTTAACCATATGCATGGTTGAATCAAACCTTGGGTAAGTTTGATTTAGTTAACTTGATAGCTACTTGTAGATCACCAGCTTGTATAATTCACATTCAGTTTGCATTTCTCAGTATTAACATTTGGCTTATTAAATGGCTTATAGTATAATGTAGACAGCAAATCCAATCAGATCTTAATTTATAAAAATGTACTAGAAGAGGTGGTTGTGGAAATCTTTTCTAGCCTAATTTTATGACAGCTGTTGAAATCCATGTTACCTAAAAGAGTATTTCAACAGCAGAGGAAACAGCAGACATCGGAGCTTAACTACAGTTTGGAAGTCATCAAGGCTTGTTTGAAAAAAATAAGTAGTCTCTAAGCACGTGATATATTACTCAGTACCTTAATAAAGAAGGAGGGAATCCTTTCAGACTTCATATGCGTGCCAGGCAGCATACTTAATGGTGATAAATTTAAACTTCATACCATTTACAGATTAGTATAGGAGTATTATTTCTATAATGGATAACTGGGTATAGATGTGGGGTTACAGAGAGATTAACCAAAAATAAAAAAGAAGAAAAATAATCAGAGAATAGAATCTATGTTTATATGCTTGACAGAAATGGAATTTTAATTTTCATGATGCCATTTTTTTCCTTGTCTTATTAGCTCAGGTGCAGCAGAAGTATGTTACAACATTTTAGGTATGAATGAAAGAATATCCAGAAAAAAATATTCAATTCGTACTGGTCAAGAATTATATTTCTGATTCTATTTCAGGGTAGTACTGATTCAGGGAGTTATAATATTGAGGTTAAAGTATTCATTTAATACTTTATATTTTGGGAAAAATTTTTTTTGCTTGGAAGTTTTCATTGTAGGTTATTTTTATCCTGAGAAGTAGAATGTTGATTTTTATAAGCATTAGGAAATTCAGTGAGAGATGCTTCATATTATCTTTTAATGAGGAAAATTGAAGATGATGATACTTAGCTTCCCAAATCAGGTCATTTGTTTCCTCCTATTTCTTGAACACTTCTCATTATCAAATGGATAAGGAGGGAAATGCCTTTGGTGTGAAAAAATTAGGACACCCAGTTGTGTTCACACTATGTGAAGCAGAGTATTTTATATTTTATATTTATGTTTTTTAAGTATACTGTCATTGCTATCTAAAATTGTTATCTGGGAACTCCTGTAACATTTACTCTAACAGAAGACACATTACTAAAGGGTTGATTGATAAGATAAAACTAGCTAAAATGCAGAACTCTTGTTCTTGACTATCATCTGGGCAGGAGAAGGTGTAAATTTTAATGTAGATATTACACCATTGATAGTATTTTTTTTTTTTTATTTTTTTTAGTGCTGTTAAGGAAGCCTGAAGCTCAGTTTGCTGTATAAATGCTGAAAGTATCTTCCTTAAAAAAAGCATTATAAATATTTTTAAGTGACATGGAACTGGCTATTTCCATTCAGAATCCTTATCATTTCATTAGTTACAGTAATGCTTTTGAACTTACTAGAATTACTCTTCTAGAATTGAAATTTCTAGAACTTTTAAATTTTTATTGTTGGAAAGCTACTTTGAAAATGTTTTGTAAATACTGTTGAACTTACAAAAGTGTTTCCGCATATTATGATTTTCAGGGTAATTATAAAACTTAGTGTATTTGTTAGTTGAGCGTGCTAAATTGGTGTTAGGAGAAAATCCAACAAAGGAGAGGTGGTATAGTATGGCCAAATTTCAGTATTCCTGATATAATTATATACTGACTATTAGAGAATTTTATTACAGTCTTTTTAGAATTAGAAATATCTTTTATACTCTTCAGGCTTGAGGTGACATTTTTTATAACAACATAATGATTTCTTGAGCCAAAAATCACATTTTATTATTGCTTCTCAGGTCTGAGCTGTTAGCAGCTTGGTAGCTAGGAATTTCCTATGCTGTTTTTCAGATTACAATTTGGGTTGTTTTAGGGTGTTTTGTCCTTATTGTCAGCAAGTACATTTATTGGTGCTGTGCTGTCTTAAGAAGCCATACAAGTGAAGCAGACAGAGCCCTTTCTTTGTGAATTTTATTCTAGATTAGCCAGTACAAATATGAATTGTATATTTAGAATAAAACTTATAGAGTTATATGTGAAAGTAGAGAAGTAATTTTTATGATATGAAATAACGAAGTGTTGAGTGAATAATCAATAAAAGTGATTGATGGTTGTCTGATAAATTTAACTGTGCTGGCTAACTCATATTTGGAAACTCAGGATTTTAGAACATGTTTTATAGTGATTTTAAAAAGAATGTTGTTGGAAGGAGCCTTGTGATTGCTTTGTTGGTTATATGCTAGTTTTGTGCCGAATATATTTTTTCTTGTGAAAGAAATAAAAATACAATTTTTTCCCCAGAGGGAACCAGCTAGTTCCAATTTTAGTTATCTCATTCATGACTTAGAGTTGGATGATAGTTTTAATGCCACCAATGAACCACGGATGTGATAGAAACGTATGGGAGTGATACAGTTAAATATCTTTTCAGAAATTAAGCGCCTAAATTGGTTTAAGCAGTAATTTGTGAAAAGAGTGGACATTAGACTTTTGCTTTTTAAATAACATATTTAGATTTTGGTCTGGGACTGTGTTCTTGTCTTGCGATTGATTACTTGAGCTCTGCTGATATTCCTACTTGTTTGTTTTCAGGCGCTGGGATGTCTACTGTATAAGCTTTGTTTCTTCACTCTTCCTTTTGGTGAGAGTCAGGTCGCCATCTGTGATGGCAGCTTCACCATCCCGGATAATTCCCGTTACTCCCAGAATCTACATTGCTTAATAAGTAAGTATTTGGAAAAATTTATGACAAAATCGTAGGGTACCGTACTTAAGCGCGAGCTATTTACGTCTCTTTACCTAAGCCTAATCTTTTGATTTCATGTATTACAGTTTTGTGAAACTATTACAAAGAAAAACCTTAAAAAATGTTCATAAGACTTTTATAGGAATGAAAGCAGCCTAATTACCGATTAGTGCATGGATATTTTTAAGCCCCCCAGATGAGCTTTTGTAGAACATAGAGGGAACTGTAATTTCTGGAAAAACTAAGAGCAAAACATTTAATTACTCAGTCTTTGTACTTGGGAATCTAAATATCCAGATCTGTTGCTCTTTTGTATCAAAGTATTACCAGTTTTAAAGTGTAGCTTATTTGGCCACCCTTTTAGATATTTATTCTTGATTGATTATAAAACATTTATTGGAAAACAACCTAAGTGTAGTATCAGGAAGGGGTAGACCTGTGGGTCCCCTAACTCCAAAAGAAAACCTCAGTTTTCCATCTAGCCTCCATTAAGAGTTTTTTCTTCCTTTTGGATGTTACTATAATTTAATTTTTTATCTTCATACATGGTAAAATTTCTCAAAAAGATGATTGAAGGTGGGAAGGATGGCTATCAGATATTAAAATTAAAATATTAGGAAGCTGCAGTATTTAAATAGCACCTCTCAGCACTGTTTTAATTAAAATGTTTCTAGCATGTCTCCTCTGCTTTTTGCATTTTAAACATCCCCTGTCATAGCCTCCAGCCACACAGATCAATGCAGTAGAAAAGAGGGCTAATCTAAATATACTTGATGTCTTGTGTTACAAAGATGGCCATTCAACTCAGTGGGAAAAAATAGATGGAAAGACAAAAAATTATTAGGCATTTGTGGACAAAAAAAACCAAGCTGAAAATCTACCTCAGATTTTATGATAAAATTCAAATAAATCAAAGACCTGAATATAAAAAATAAAACATAAATGTCTTTGAAGAAGACAGGCTTGAATTGATTGGTAACACTGGAATGGGTGGTCTGTAGGTATTAAGCTCTCAGAAACTAGGGAAGAAAAGATGAATCCATTACATATAAGTTTAAACCATTGAAAGTAACCTCTCCCATAAAAACCTATGAACCCCAGCATAAAGTCAAATAATAAATTGGGAAAAAATTTGTTACACATTTGACATATGGCTAACATTTATAATCTATAAGGCTCATGTAAATCAAAAGGAAAGGGCAAACACTCTAGTAGAAAAGTGGTCAGAGGAAAATGGATCCATAAAGGATATCTAACCTTGCTTTTCAAATTTGTGTGAAGAATAATCTTTTTTATTTATGTGGATTTGCTCAAACATGCTGGAAATTGGAGAAGTATGTCCGTTGAACACAAACTTACATTGCTTCATGTGGTTTTTTTTCCTAGGCAAAGGGAACCAGAGTGACGATGGGAGGAGAGGTGGTGGTATGATGTATAGGGGAAAGGAAATAGCCTTAAGCTTTGCTGCTGTCCTGCTGGCGTGAGGACTTTTAGCTCTAACTGGGGAGCATTAAATAGGAGTGTTTGTAACTGGGGTCTTCTTCAGAGAGAGATCCACCTGTTCTCTCTCGTGGCTCCCTACTAATGGGTCACCCCCTGAATAGCACCCCTGCAGGCTTGGAGTTCCATTTTGTCTTTATTGATTGAGCGCTTCCCAGCCTTATTTTGATGGGTTTTTGTATCCTTGCGGCAGCTTCCAGCCAAATTACCTTCCCAGGTGCAAGTTACTTTCCCAGGTACCCGTTACTGTTTTTGTCAGTGCTCTGGCTGACGAAGTTGTATAGTTTTTCAAGGGTCTGACCCAGCTCTCTTTTTCCCTGTTATCCCTGTAAATTTTAGCCTGCCATTTACAGAAGGTGATTTTTTAAAAAAGGAAATATGCCTTTAGAGTATATCTGAATAAACATAGATCCATAACCCCTCTATTCAGTTGCTTTCCTCCTTCATTGTCCAAAAATTAGGGCATTAAAAGCATGAAAGAACTGATTGCAATGCTCAAAGAATAGATTGAGGATTTTACTTTGGCCGTTGTATGTTCTGGCTAGTTGAAGTTTAACCTTTTATTGAGGTCCTTGTAAATCTCTGTAAGTGTGACTGAAATTTTGTTGCTGAGTATAATGTTTTTATTACAATTGAACTGAGGGTTTTATTGGGGATCTTTCCGTGTCATAGAAACTCTGAATTTCTCATGGACAGTGCTGTATGAGAGACTGGACAGTATATACCCTGATTAGTGATTTAATTTGCTTATAGTAGTAAGATCTTATTTTCTTGAATTAGGTCATTTGTTTTTTTTCTCTCTGTGTATGAGTGTATGGTTGTTTGTGTGTAGTGGGAAGGTGGAGAAGCTAAACACTTTTGATAATTTTAGGATCTAAGTGGGCTCTCTCTAGTTAATTGGTGCTTTATGGCTTTTCATATGCTTCCTTTATTTTTCAGTAAATTGCATAGATATTAGTTTTTATCAATGTTAATATAAATTTGACCATGTACCAATGTCTTTGAACTTATATCTGAGAGGTAGACAGAACAAAAAAGTTGAATAAAATAAAAGCATTCAAGTAAATGTTTGTATTTTATCCCTTGTAAAAGGGTTTTTATGGATTTTACTTTTTAAAAATTGCCTTGAGTAATAAAAGCTTAACAAAGTAGAGAATTTTTTTAAACAAGAGCATACCTACAATGCAATGTTTTTTAGAACACACTTTGGTTCTTTGCAGTTTTATTCTTTATATTTTTTCACACGTGACCTTGCCTGTTTCCTGTCATCCCACTTAGGTTTCTCTCTCTGCTTTTCCTTCCCTTCCCTTCCCTTCCCTTCCCTTCCCTTCCCCTTTCTTTTCTTTTCTTTTCTTTTCTTTTCTTTTCTTTTCTTTTCTTTTTTCTTTTCTTTTCTTTTCTTTCTTAAGATTTTACTTATTTACTTGACAGAGAGAGTGAGAGACAGAACACAAGCCAGGGGAAGGTGGAGAGGGAGAAGCAGACTCCCCTCTGAGCAGGGAGCCTAATGTGGGGCTTCTGGAGAGGGAGAAGCAGACTCCCCTCTGAGCAGGGAGCCTAATGTGGGGCTTGATCCCAGGACCTTGGGAGCATGACCTGAGCCAAAGGCAGATGCTTAGCAGCTGAGCCACCCAGGCGCCCCCTCTCTCTGTCTTTATAATATATAATGTGTAATCTTCATTGCTCTCAAATAAATTCTACATTCAGAAAATTGGGAATTGCCTAGTTGTGCTCATAGTTTTTGAAAGTGAAGCATTTTATTGCCAGTTTGTTATTCATGCAATGTAGGTGCTTCCACACACTACATCAAAAACTAATGATGCTGGCTAACTGAACATAATAATAAAAAAATGAAAAAAATATAAGATAAAGCATTAGAAACATGTCTTTTTAGTATTAACACTAATGCTGCTTGCATCTATTTTATGACTCTGGATTTTTGAAAATGAAATGGCTACGTCTGATCTTTGTTAAAATTATATGGCTTGTAAAAAAAATTATATGGCTTGTAATTACATAAGAATTTGCCTATACTTTTGATTATCACCAATTTTGTCAAGGATAATTATTATTACCTACTGTCCATGAAGCTCAGTTTAACTATTAATTTCATTATATTTTCCTGCTTCTTAAAAGTAGCAGAATGAATTATTCAGAATTTTTCTCCTTAGCTTCTGTTAACTTTTCCAGTAGAGGTGAATTGAGGGGTGAGAAGAGAAGCATTTTCATTATGAATCGAAGAGTTGAAAAGAACTTAAAGAGTAATTTATTTATTTATTTAGAAAGATTTTACTTATTTATTTGACAGAGAGTAGAGAGATCACAAGTAGGCAGAGAGGCAGGCAGAGAGAGAGAGAGGGAAGCAGTCTCCCTGCTGAGCAGAGAGCCTGATGCGGGGCGTGATCCCAGGATGCTGAGACCATGACCTGAGCCGAAGGCAGAGGCTTTAACCCACTGAGCCACCCAGGCGCCCCTAAAGATTATTTAGAGGAGAATGAGAAACTTAACTAATGGGTTTACTGAATAGTTATGATGAATAAACAGAGGGCTGGCTCCCTTACCTTCCTTTCAGCATCTGTGTTGTGAGGTGGTTGAGTTACTACATTGTAGAGGTTAAGAACAAAGCCTTGAACCAAAGGGCTTGGGCTCACATCTGCTCTGTCACTTAACTTGGAACAGAACATTGGGCACCTCCATTTTTCTTAATCACATTTCTAAGTGAGCATATTCAAAGTACCTACCTCTTAAAGGTTATTGTGAAAATTAATGAATTGTGAAAAGTATTTCTTAGCATGTGTATGTATTCAGTAAGAGATGGCCTTTAACACTACCATCATGACTACTATAATAACTACCATTACTACTGATATCATTATTATAATTCTTCCTGTGCTAACTCAGTTTTTGATTTTCTGGGTAAGGGGCAGGGCATTTACTTTCAGAAACTCATTAGAATATATTTCCTGCAGAGATTTCTTTGGATGCTATGAAGCAGAGCTTGATCTTGCAGATTAATGGTGGCTATACCAAAGGCTTACTATAAGTTAGATGCTCAAGAATATACTGTTAAATTTAACTACAAATTTTTTTTTCTCACTGCTTTCTTTGTGCAGTGATTTATATGAACAGCAGGAAAAGCTTTGTTTTTCTTACTTTTGGGTCTATTCAGTCACTTTATGGTTCTGTATCTTAGCTTTTTGTAGCTCATCTGTTGGGCTTAATTTTTTTTTAAAATATAGCTGACATACAATATTATATTAGTTCCAGATGTATAATGTAATGATTTGATGCATGTATATATTGTGAAATGATCACCACAATAGGTCTAGGTAACATTTATCACCTCACATAGTTATACATCCCCCCCCTCCCGTGATGAGAACCTTTAAGACTCTTATTAGCAACTTACAAATATACAATACAGTATTATTAACTATAGTCACTGCACTGTGCTGTGTACAGTATGTCCCCAGAACTTACTTATTTTGTAACTGGAAGGTACCATTTGACCACCTTCAACCATTTTGCCCTCCCCTTTCCTCACCTCTGCCAACTACCGATCTGTTTTCTGTATTTATGAGTTCCTTCTTTCTGGAATTCATTCCTTCCTTCCTTCCTTCCTTCCTTCCTTCCTTCCTTCCTTCCTTCCTTCCTCCCTCCCTCCCTCCCTCCCCCCCTCCCTCCACATATAAGTGAGATCATACAGTATTTGTCTTTCTATATCTTATTTCACTTAGCGTAATGCCTTCAGGTCCATCTGTGTCTCCAATGGCAAGATTTCCTTCCTTTTTAATAGCCAAATAATATAAGAGAGTGCGAGCAAATGTGTGTGTGTGTGTGTGTGTTGTGTTATTCTTTATTCACCCATCAGTGGACCTTTAGGTTGTGTTTATGTCTTGGCTATTGTAAATAATGCTGCACTAAATATAGGGGTGCAGATACCTTTTTTTTTTTTAAAGATTCTATTTATTTATTAGAGAAAAGGAACAAGAGCATGATGGGGGAAGGGGCAAAGAGAGAGGGAGAAGCAGATTCCCCACTGAGCAGGGAGCCCAATGTGGGGCTCCATTCTAGGACCCTGGGATCATGACCTGAGCTGAAGGCAGACACTTGACCCACTGAGCCATGCGGGCGCCCATACAGATATCTTTTTGAGCTGTTTTTGTTTTCTTTGGATAAATACCCGGAAGTGGACTCGCTGAGTGATATGGTAATTCCATTTTTAATTTTTTGGGAGACCTCCATACTGTTTTCCAGAGTGGCTGTTCCAGTTTACATGCTTACTCACACTGCCCAGAGGATTCCTTTTCTCCATATCCCTACCAAGACTTCTTATTTCTTATCATTTTAATAGCAAATAAATTTATTTTAATACCTATTTTCTGTGGGAAACCAAAAACTTGCTTTCTTGTTTTAATACACTTAAAATTTATTATGGAAATAAGAAATACCCAAATAGGGGCTCCTGGGTGGCTCAGTCGTTAAGCGTCTGCCTTTGGCTCAGGTCATGATCCCAGGGTCCTGGGATCGAGCCCCACATCAGGCTCCCTGCTTGGCAGGAGGCCTGCTTCTCCCGCTACCATTCCCTCTGCTTGTGTTCCCTGTCTTGCTGTGTTTCTCTCTGTCAAATAAATAAAATCTTTAAAAAAACAAAAAACCCAAATATAGACAGAATAGTTCAGTGAATTATGTACCTGTTCCCCAGCTTCAGTGATTATTAACTCATGGTCAGTCTTTTTTCATCTATGACCTCACCCACTATTTTTTATGTTATTTTTGAAAATAATCCAAAAAAAAAAAAAAAAAGAAAAAGAAAATAATCTCAGACATTTTACTCTACCTTTGGAAAAAAATCAAAGATTAAGGAAGGAGTTCTCTGGAGGTTTCCAGTCATTGCTTCTGGGTTACTTCTTGGGCAGGTGTAGAGAGAGGGCTCTGATCCATGACGTCTAGGGCAGAGACTAGGACTACCCCAAATATACTAACCTGGCATATTGATAGTACCATTGTAGTGTTTTAGCTATGATTGAGCTCAGTTATTATTAGCTATTAAATTAGGTTTCATTTCAGCAGTCCATAGAATAAGTTATGTAGGATCTATATACCTAACATGTAAGTTTCTAATACAGATGGTTCCCGACTCTATGCTTGTTCAGCTTATGATTTTTCAACTTTACAATGATGCGAAAGCAATACACATTCAGTAGAAACCAATGAATTTTGCCGTGTGCTAACTCTCTCATGGTGCTGGGCAGCCGCATTGAGCTGCAGCTCCTAGTCACCCCCTGATCTCACGGGTAAACGAGGATGCTTTCAAGCATTCTGTGCCCATACGGTCATTTTGTTTTTCATTTTAAGTACACTATTCAATAAATTACATGAGATATTCAATACTCTATTGTAAAGTGGGCTTTGTGTTAGATGATTTTGCTCAACTTCAGGCTAATGGTAAGCATTCTGAGCATGTCTAAGGTAGGCTAGGCTAAGCTATGTTTGGTAGGTTAGGCATATTAAATGTATTTTTGACCTACAGTATTTTTAATTTATAGTGGGTTTATTGGGTTGTAACCCCATCGAAGGTTGGGGAGGATCTGTAATAATTTCCACAGTTTAACAGATAAAAATAGCAAGTTAATGCTTAAAGTATTTATAGTTGTAAAACCAGAGTAGGTGTTCTCTTTGTAGGGGTTTTTACTGTAAGTTTACTAAATAGAAGTCTTTGGGAGAGAAAAAGTATCTTTATGAAAGGAAAGGAAAACAACTTAACAATATTTTAAGCAGAAAAATTCTTTGAGATTTCTGTTCAAAGTATTTTCCTTTTAAATTTGTTGAGCCTATCAGAGAGGCTGGTTTGACTTTTATCAGGCCCAGGCATGGATCTGTCATTTCATATAACTAGAATGGGAACCCCTTTATTTAACTTTTGGCTTATTAAGTCCTTAGTGAAACCGTGGTTTAACTTGGTCACTACTACAGCAGCAGCAGCTCCTTTAACAGCTCTTTTTGTTGGAATATGCGTGGATGTTGTACTTGCCTATACAATTAGTTAGAAACGTAACTACTTCAGCTGCCTTGAGCCGATGTTTCAATTTTTATTTTTTTTAAAAGATTTTGAGACAGAGAGTGCGTGCACATGAGCCTGGGCCGGGGTGGATGGGTGGGAGGGAGAAGGAGAAGCAGATTCCCTGCTGAGCAGGGAGCCCAATGCTGGGCTCGATCTCAGGACCCTGAGATCATGACCTGAGCCGAAGGCAGACTGAGCCACCCAGGTGCCCTGCAAACGTTTTTAAATCAGATATGCCTGATACCTTAGTTGGAAATACCATGGTAGTTTAATCATACACTATGTTCAGTGCTGAGTGTATTTTGTGTTCTTAGGTTATATAAGTGGTGTTTGTATCAATAGAAAGATTCATACAATTAGGAGCAGAGAAATAGCCTTTCATTTCTATGTGGCTGATGTTTTAAAAGTTGACCTTGGATTTTCAGTAGAATCAGGGTCAGTGGGAATGTCTCATGATGATTCATATGATCACTTTAAATTGAGAAAACAAGGGTGTATTTTAGCTTCTCTGCCTTTTTTTTTTTTTGTAAATGAATTTAAACACTTTTGGATGAACTATACACATGTATTTCTAAATCCATTCTTTCAGGAGCCTATTTTTGTAGATGATATTGTTGTACTGTCTTTGAAGTAGGAGTTAATAAAGTTAAAAGTTAGAAGCTAATTCTAATTAGCTGAATTAGAGCTGATACTTCTGTACTCCAGATTATATCATTTAGTTATCGAGGAGTACATTTTGCAGTGTATAGTCCTCTTGGACAGTTTGGGAAATTGTATTATTTAAATTAAATGCTTAAAGATGCCTTTTTGAGTTATTTTTGTTTTTCTTTTTTAATGGCTGATAATAGCCAATATAAAAATATTCAGAGAAAAATATATAGCCATGTTCTTCCTATGGATTTTAGCCTCCTCATACTTTTGAATTAAAACCAAATCAGAGGGACGCAAGAGCTCATCAGATAAAAGTGTCAACATTAATACTAATAAAGCAGATTGCAGAATGAAATTTAGATGTGAAGGCAATAGGACTGTTGATCTGTATTCAGTCCCCAAATGTACTTAGTCCTAGGCAATGCTGGAAAGCCATAGACTCCTTCTACAGAAGCAGGCCATTTACCAAACATGGTTTCAGAGAGAACATTTCTGTCTGGAGAATCGTTCTGAAAGAAAGAGTATCAGAGATTGATGCATGTGGGTGCTTATTTATTTTTTTTCTAGTCTAA
>CM053604.1:52768181-52804090 GCA_028646535.1 Procyon lotor
TAATATAATCCCTTGCCTTATATAGTATGTCCTTAAGAAATGTTAAATATTAGCTACTATTACTGTTAAGATAATGTTTATGTTACCTGATGCATTACTGCACACTTCTGTCAGGATCAGGCACACCAGATGGAGGATTATTCCATGGAAAAGGGAAAATAGAGGAAGTTGAAGCCTTTGGTGTCCGTTTCTTAGAATCACTGTTCTCTTTTGTAAAATGAGAATAAAACCTGTTTTTCCTGTTACAAGAAGTACATGACAAGGTGTGTGATATCTGGGAAGATTCTGTTTTGTAATAAGCATTCAGTGTTCTTTCTTTCTTTTTTTTTTTTTCTACCATTTTGGGTTGGAGATCCTAGTAGTCTTCTCTATCATGTATCAGTGCCCTCCAGCCAAACACACTTGTATTTGAACAAATTGGGTTTATTACTTACATATCATGGGAATCTGTGGGAGTGCCTCAGTAAGATGGTGTTTGAAAGACTTGGGGCGCCTGGGTGGCTCAGTTGTTAAGCGTCTGCCTTTGGCCCAGGTCAGATCCCAGGGTCCTGGGATCGAGCCCCGCATCGGGTTCCCTGCTCAGCAGGCGGCCTGCTTCCCCCTCTCCCCCTCCCCCTGCTTGTGTTCCCTCTCTCGCTGTGTTTCTCTCTGTCAAATAAATAAAATTAAAAAAAAAAAAAAGACTTATTGAAGGATTTGGGCTTGTCTTAGGCATTTTTGGGGAAGCTTGAAGGAAATGGGGCTTTACTCTGGATTGAATGCTGTCAGGAAGCAGATATGATATAATTAGTTATCTTAATAAATCTTAACTTCTCTGGAAGGAGGGAAGCAAAAGCCTCAGTTGGTATAGAAGCAGGAGTCAGCCATAGGAGTAAGGCTGTATCTGGGAGAGGTTTGGTCATTTTTTGATTTGGACAGTGTTCCTGATTTTGGCAGTGTTTATATGTGATTATGGAGTGGTCTTGTTGCCCCGATCCACCACGGTGACAGGAAGCCTTCTCCGATGTGGGCATCCTGTGAAATTGTTGTTTATCAGGAGCTGTGAGGGTCAGGTCTGCTCCCATGGCAGGGATCGCGTTTCTTTTTTGTCGTGCTTCCAGCTTGAGTTGGAAAAGCAATACCCGCCCCCCCGCCCCCGCTATTTGTGCATCTTTTAACATTTCTTCTCCCATTAAATATTATACAGGAAGCAACCCTTGAATATATTCTTTTAAAATATTCAGACAGTATGGTAGTATTTGGGGAAAAATGTAAAATTCTCCATTATTTTCTTCTGTGGGGTAAACTAGCAGCGGGTTAGTATGCATTCCCTGGGTGCATTTTTTTATGTTCTTGCGTGGATCTATCTAGGTACCAATAACTTATGTTGTGTTTAACATAAATGGATTCATACTATACCTAGTTCTCTGCAACTTGATTTTTTTTTAACTTTTATTTGGGAGAGCTTTGCACATTAGTGCATATACATGTAGTTTTTAATAGGCAGTTGACATTCCACAGTGTAAATGTACCATAGTTTATATAACCATTCAGGTTATTTCCAGTATTTGCTATTATTAGTACTATTGTAGTGAACATCCTTATAACAGACTCTTGATTTCCGTGATAGAGCATTTTTCTGAGGAAGATATTAAAAAGTATACTCGTTTAAAATTGGTCAGCTACTGCCCACATTGCCATCCAAAAAGACTTCAAAAATTTACACTATCAACAACAGTATGAGTGTCCTTTGATTCTTATCCTTGCCAATAACTGATAGCATTGGTTTTTTAAAATATTTCCCTTTTGATAGGTGAAATATCTGTGTTTTTACTTTAATGTTCTTGATTAATACCACTGTTTCATGTTTGTTGGTCATTTGCTTTCTTCTGTGAATTAGCTTTTGCAATTTTCTGTGAGATTGTTTTGTTTCTGTTTATTTTTTGTTGCCCTTAAGATTTTTTTTTACGTATTCTGAATATTAGTTTTTTGCCATATGTATCGTAAATTTTCTTACTGTATGTCTTTAACTTTCCCAGAGATTTCACTTAACTTCTCCGAGCCTTAGTTTTGTCATTTGCAAAATGGGGAATGATAGTGCGAAGATTTAATGATATCCTTGAAAGCATTGTTTTCATGTAGGATTGTTACGATGTTGTTTGGGCTTTCTCTGGTGCTCTGTGGCCTTGGCTTGAGAACCAGGGACTCCTCTTAGCTTGAGGTGACTAAAGTGAAGTCACAGTTTGTGAAATGAGAGGTGGGCCACATGAGTTACTGCAGGATGATCCCTAGTGTGACTGGGCTTCCCCCCCAAGTCAGAAGTGTTCCACAGTAAGACGTCAGGGTCCTAAAAGATGAACATAGCTGGGGAGCTTCACCTTTAATACTCTACCGTGAGGAAAGAAATACACTTAAAAGGCTAATGGTGGTAAGGTCTGTGTGGTAGAATTACGGTTTTAATTTTCTTCTGTATATTTTTATAAAGGTTTCAAGACTAATTATAATCAACACACATTTCCTTAGAATTAAGAAGTTGTAAAACTATTTTCATAGGGGTGTTGTATTTAAGGCCTGGGGAAGTTTGAAGATATTTGTGAAAAGGAATCCTTCTCTCCTTCCTTGTACTCTCCTCCTTTTTTATTCCTGCGGGATTACATAGCTGCACTTGAATTTATGGTAACTCACTGGAGGAGAATATAAAAATTATGGCATATCGCATTTCCTTTGTGATACTGTGTGTCTCTTTTTCATTAATTTCAAAACTTTATTCATAGGATTTGCCTTGGGTAAAATTTAGGAAGCTTATAAATAAATATCCATTTAGGAGGCAGTGTTAATAGATTGACTACATGAGCATTTATTGAACATTTGTTATAATAGAGATTCCTTGGGGCCTTAATAGATCAGTAAGTAGATCCGTCAAAGGGCCCTCGTCAGGAGATAGCCGTGAAGATAGTATGTGCAAGTAGGTGTGTTAAATTTAGGAGAGAAGTTATAAAGGAAGTGTTATAAACCAAGTGGAGGTGTTGGATTAAGGAACAGGGAAGAGAGACTTGAGCTAAAGATTGAAGGAGAAGAGTTGCCGTAGGCGACAGTGCAGACAGAGGGAACCATATTGGCGAAGACATAGACTCATGCCAGCGCATGCGGTAGTTGAGAAGCGAGAAACAGGACGAGGTTGATGTGCTCGTGGAGAGATGAAGTGAGAAAGAAGAAGCGCTTCTAAGACGTTGACTTGTGCAGAGCTGTGGCTGACCAAATTCACTTTCATGGGTCCTTAAAGTTACAGGACACAGTCCCTTCAGACTATGTGCATATGGAAGTTTCTGTGTTACCAAAGAAGGATAAAATTGCCTTGGTGAATGATGATTGAAATGAGTGTTTTGAGATCCAGCCATTTTGCTGAACCCTTGAGTGTGTTAACCTCCGTTTCCGGAAACCACTTTCAGGAGCCCTGAGACCTGGAAATGGCCCTGAGATTGTGCTGGGCCAGGGCCCCCCTCAGCAGCCCCCACAGCAGCATCGGGTACTGCAGCAGTTGCAGCAGGGAGACTGGAGACTGCAGCAGCTTCACCTCCAGCCCCGGCCTCCGCAGCAGCAGCAGCTCCTTCAGGACGCCTACATGCAGCAGGTCATCCCCCACTTACTGTACACACGGGAGGAGCGGCGCGCAGTCCGCGTGGCCGTCCCAGACGGGCACCGTGAACTCTAGACCCGAGTGAACGTTTGCCCTGTTTCCGGATAATCGAAGAATATGAATTTTACTTGCATTCTGTGAGATTCCTTAAGAATCTTCTGTTGAGATAGGTTGCATCATGACTTTATGAAGCAAAGAAATGTTCAGTCATTGGGCACTATGAATAAACATGGCAATTTATGATGAATGTTATCTTTTTCAGGTTATGTTTTGAATTAAGAAACAGCTTAATAATGTTATTGTCGGAAAGGTGGTATTTAGGCTTTCAGAAGTAACACTATCTTGGGTTTTTGTTCTGGATGCCCCCCGGCCTAGGTTGAGGGGTGTGTGTGTGTGTGTGTGTGTGTGTGTGTGCGCGCGCGCGCGCGCGCGTATGTGTATGGAGGGGTGGAATTTAGAGTTGGAAGGGACACACAAAAAAAATGACCTTAAGTTCTGTTCTGCCCTTTGCCTTATCAAAATCTGCAAATTTCTAGTTTCATTAAGCTATTTTATATTTAATGACTTGTCACAATTCCCTTTCCATCATTTCCTGAACTGCTTTTGAGCCTAGTGAACACATGGCACTTCTCATGGGTGGCTCCCTCTTCTGGTCTTGACTAATAGACCCAGAGCAGAACATAGTTAAATAGATGGCGCCATTGGATTGCCAGAAGATACTGCGGGGGAGATAGGAGAGATTGGGAATTTACTATCCGTCCTGGACACAAGTTACTTCAGGGGTTCTCCTCAGCTGGTATTGTGTTTAGGTTTAGTTTTCTTCCAAGCATCCTTAAAGTGCACTGGGAATGATTTCAGTTGACTCTGTTATGTTTCACTAATAATTTTGAAGCCAATTCCAATAAGCACATGTAAGTTATCGTTAGTTATGGACTAGAGTTCTTTTCATTGTTATGATGGAAAGCTCAGTACTAAAAAAAAAAAATCCACCAAACCAAAAAAACTATGGCCCAAAAAAAGCGTGCATGATATTGATGGGTTCCTTTGTTTCTTTTTCACTGTAGTATCAACACACGGTGCAGCAGCAGCAGGTACTTCAGCAGCAGCAGTTTGTAATGCATTCCGTGTATCAGCCACAACCTTCTGCGTCACAGTACCCTACAATGGTAAGTGTTACATAATTTCTAGATACTTCTCTCTGAGAATACCCTCCAGTGTGGGAATTCCCAGTATGAATGGTATTATTCAGAATGTAATTATTCAAATTCAACTCAAGTCAGTTACTTAACACATTTTTAACAAAGCCAGTAGTGTGTTCTTAAGCAGTTTGACATTGGTCTGAACCATAGCACCTGAATTTGGCACATTATAACTGACTGATGATATTTTTCTTTTACCTCATGGTATAAGGGAAATGATCTCTTTCCCATTGTCTTCTGTCATAGATCTCTTTCCTTTGGCACATGTCTGTTGAATATGAAAAGAAATTCAAAAAGGGAAATTGCATTTGCTTCAGAGAGTAGTGTGACCTTTTCTTTTATATAGCAATTGCTGTACCAGTGACTATAAGCTACTCTCTTGTCTTTTTCTTAAACTATTCAAGGGAGGATCTTTGAATCCTGTCAAGTGAGCCTAGCTTCACAACTTTTTTTTTTTAAAGATTTTTTAATATATTTCTTTGACAGAGAGTGGGATCACAAGTAAGCAGAGAGGCAGGCAGAGGGAGAGGGGGAAGCAGGCTTCCCGCCGAGCAGAGAGCCCGATGCGGGGCTTGATCCCAGGACCCTGAGACCATGACCTGAGCCGAGGGCAGAGGCTTTAACCCACTGAGCCACCCAGGCGCCCCATAACTTTTTTTTTTAAATTGAGGTATAATTGACAGAGCATTCAATTAGTTTCAGTAATGATTTGATATTCGTATACTTTGCAAATGATCACCATCGTATATGAAGTCAAACAACTTAGAGAGACTTCTTTTTATCTTGCTTTACTATTCGAGTCACAAACTGCTCCTTCATGTGTAAATTGTTTTTCAGGCTTCTGACTTTGCTCCCAGTGTGCAAAGGGAAGAAGTTAGTAAGTAGGTGTGATGCTGACTGTGCTTTAGTGGCATCGAGCACTGTTTTGTGTAACGGCGTTTCTTGTTTCAGATGCAGCAGTACCAGCAGGCTTTCTTGCAGCAACAAATGCTAGTTCAGCATCAGCAGGCCCAGCAACAGGCTTCACCTGAGTATCTCACCTCCCCTCAAGACTGCCCGCCCGCCTTAGTTTCCTATACTTCTTCACTTCCAGCTCAGGTTGGAACCATAGTGGACTCCTCTTATAGTGCCAGTAGGCAAGTATTTTTCCAATGAATGCAAAAGAAACGATTGTGGAAGTGGGTGTAAATGTGGAGTGGAGTCACTAAGTGGCTCCTGAATTGAGAGCGCATCTTTTTGCACAGTCCCCCTTTTTCTCTCACTAGTCCTCTCTTCCCGGTCCTGAGCATCCCTGTCCTTCCTTGCATTTCCATCAGTTAGGTCTGCTAATTGCTATTTGCAGGTGAGGCATAGCAATATCTAGCAGTATTTAAGGCTGGAAATTAGTGGCTTATATGTTAAAACATTCTTTGTAATTTAAATAGAAACAAAACCCTAACTGGTTACTTTAGTAGTTTAAAAAAGTAATCCTTGTACCCAAGTTAATCTGACTTTGTCTACTTTTATATATTACTACTTTCAAATAATTTAATAATATTTACTCATAAAGTTTTTCTAATTTGGTTTAACTGGAAGAGGTACAAAAAATAGCCATGTGTCATTTGGTTCATTTTTAAGATAGTGTAAGTTTATTGCAACCACAGCCTAGTATATTTTGGTTATTTAGATATATTGTTTAGTAGAGCTATTTTTCATGGATAATTCATATTGGAAACATTACAGAACTATGGTGTGAATTTTCTCAAACTCAGATTTGAATTGGGGAGTGCTTCAGGATTTTGTAGTTGACCATTATGAATATTTCCTAATATTTTTAGATACATAGGAAGAAGTACCTATTAGAACTTTGATTATGGGAAAAACTAAAGAAGTTCTCATATAACATTATTTCAGGATATGAACACTAGCTTTGGCTTTGGCTAGCTTTGGCCTAGCTTTGGCTAGGGCTCAGGCAGGAGAGAAAGCAACATCAGCCTGTCAAGAGAGAGATAAAATACACAGTTTGCTGTAGTACACCTCCCAACCTGTGTGTGTGTGTGTGTGTGTGTGTGTGAGAGAGAGAGAGAGAGAGAGAGAGAGAAAGGGAGAGAGGGAGGGAGGAAACAAAGGAATTTATTGAAGTGTTTTCCTAAATCAAAAATTTAGATGCAGGAATTAGGACAAGTATGTCTAACGCAGAGCAGGGCATAAGATCAGAGAGGCTGGTTTAAAGATGCAGATTGGTATTTGCCAAATGATTTGTTATTTGCCTACTCTAGTATTTCCAGGCTGGGTTGAAAGAGAGGTGCCCAGGGGTTCTTAAGAATCTTTAGATTCTCACCTTCTCTTGAAAGCCAAGAGGCCTAGTAGATAACTTTCATAAAACGAGTGGTTCCAGGCTCCAGACTATATGGATACTTAAAATACCATGAATTATTTATTATGTAGAAAATAACCCTCATCCAGTTTTAGCTAATTCATGAAGCACTCCTAATAGTTCGTCTTCTCTTGGTAGCTATGTAGAGAATGCCTCTGTCAAGAGGAGGGTTGTTGCGGTGTCTCAGCAGAACCAGGATGTGAGGTCATCTTATTCCATGGTGATTTTAGAGGAGTCCTGTTTGAAATGGCATCTGAGTATCGCGTTAGGGCTATTCCCTAGAGAATCATATTTATTAAGTGCTGATTTCTTCTTCCAGACACTGTTCTCTTGGCTTTGTATGTATTAAATAATCTTCTCAGTGACCTTATGAGGTAGACCCAGTGCCTTCTGTTTTACAGGTGAGGAAGCTAAGACAGAGAGCTTAAGGAACTTGCCCAAGGGTACACATCAAGGCAGTTCAAATCCCAGGGGGGTCATCAAGTCTATGCCTGGATCTGCCATTTCCATCACGATAAAAGGATCTGACTTTCCAAGTTAATTAGGAAGTATGAACTAGGGCACTTTAGAATTTTCAATTCTAATGTTTTTTTCCTTTTTTCCTCTCTTAATTATTACTATAGGTTAGTTGCTGATAAAGGGGCAGTTGCAAATATTACAAGTCAGAAGAACATCAGTAACCCACCTGATATGTCGGGGTGGAATCCTTTTGGGGAGGATAATTTCTCCAAGTTAACAGAAGAGGAACTGTTGGACAGAGAATTTGACCTTCTGAGATCAAGTAAGGGACACTTGAAGGCTTATTTTGCTTCACAGTAAAATAACAGCTCTATAATTATTCAGCAAGGCCAAAGACTGTTTTGAGGTGGTAAATAGAAAATTCTTTTTGTGCATTTGAGGGCAAAAATCAGGCCATCTTCTTTTACCTATACTATTGAACTATGTTGTGTGCATTAGAAATCAATTGCTTGGTAGTAGTTATTAAACCCAGGATTGCGAATAACACGCTGATTCCTAACGCTTAAGTCCTGCATATCTTTGAATGTTAAATTCAGAAATCTCTAAAACATGGAAAATTAATATTTAAATGAAAAGGGAGACAACCGTATCTTGCTTACTAATCACTTTGCAGCTCCGTTTTATTGCACACGTGGTAGAAGATACTGTGGGTCTGAGATGCCCTTTGAAAGTGCCTGAAAGAAAACTGGGGCTACTACATTATGTTAATGTTTTGTAATGCCCTTTTCATGAGTGCTGACATAAAAGGGCTGCTTTGTTGTCCTGATATGGCAAAAGTTAAATAAATTATTTTCCACTTTGAATCAGATATCTCAATGTTTTTACTTGGAATCTTTGCCTTTTCTTAAAACTACCTACTTATATATGTCAAGCCTCATCGCATGTATTTTAGAAAAGTTATTTTTCAGAAAAGGGAAGTGTGGAATGTTTTCAGGAGGTTGCAAAATAGCAAAGAGCTCACTTCTGGAGTATGTAGATAATTTTCAGGTTTCAGAGGCTTGTGCGTGTGTGCGCGCGGGCGTGCATGTACACGCCTATCCAAGTGTGCTTTCCTGTGTTGCATGTGAAAAGAAGGTCCTAACAGGCCCTCGTTATAGTTCCTAGCTTCTATTTTATTTTAGGTAACTGGCTTTATGAGAACAATTATTAGATGAATTGCTTTGTTCCCAAATGATATATATTTTATGTAAAAATTTATAAATGCCCTTAATTCATGTAAGAATAGTTGTTTGGATTTAAATTTGTACTTTACATATTGGTTATATGACTATGAAAAATTAAGATGATGATTAATGCATATATAAACATGAGTTTTGAACCTTTAATAAAGGTTTGTTAACTTTGGTAAAACCAAACTTACATCTTTTTATTAAAGAAAGTGTTTTTTAAACCATGACTTTTTTGTTTGGCATTTTTAGTATACCTTATGTTGAGTAGCCCCAAAAGCTAAGTTCTAAAAAAGGAAATAAAGTATCTCTTTCTTTTGAGGGGATGGCTGGGTGACATATGGGTTAACCAAATCAATGTAATTTATAGGGTTATTTTGAAAGCAGAGGTAAAATTAAAATATTCATTCTAATGTATTCTAACCAGGATAGTAGCTGAGAGTTTGCTAAATCAGTATTTTCTACTCTTCGGGTAAAACTTGTCCTTTTTTTTTTTCCCCCTTCCCATCAGTTTATGGATTGGGTAAAATATTCACATTATTTTGTACCTTATAAATAAAAATGTGTCATTCTAAGCTCCCTAGAGTTTGTAATGGTAACCATGTTTTATTAACTTTGCATAGGGAAGAATTGCATATAAAATATTCATGTATACACAACTTCATAAAAATTGGGTTTATTAGCACGTAAAACTCTTAATCAGCTATTTGCTTTCAAACTTCAAGGTCAGAAAACATGTGTCATTTTTGTATGTATCTGTGCACACATGTGTATGCCAAAGAATTTAGACTTCATTGCATGTTAATTACGGAAAGGTGTTAAGTTCCAAATGAAAGTATAGGAGAGGAACCTAGCTGAAGGTCAGACTTGGAGCAACTCAGCCATTTGGGAATGTATCTAGACGGTCCCTGAGCTATTGAAATCATTTCACTGTCAGCGGGCTGATGTACTTAAATTGGCATCTAGCACCAGAATTCTCATCCTTGACAATGCCACTTAACTAGGTTGTAATCTCAGTAAAGTCTATTAACTGCTGTCTCACTTCCTCACTTATAAACTGGGTATAGTGATGCCTCTCTCTCAAGGTGATCAGGAAAATTAAATGAAATAATGTGTTGAAAGAATGTGGGTACTCCATAAAAACAGCCACTTCCCTGTTCCTCATCTTCTGTGTAAATCTTTAGGCTCCAAATCAAGGTTATTGCCCTTTAACCAGCATTTAAAAATTGTATCTAAACTATCAGGTTTGTCAGCTGGCAATTAAAAAACCAGATTAGGGGGCGCCTGGGTGGCTCAGTCGTTAAGCGTCTGCCTTCGACTCAGGTCATGATCCCAGCGTCCTGGGATCGAGCCCCACATCGGGCTCCTTGCTCTGCAGGAAGCCTGCTTCTCCCGCTACCACTCCCTCTGCTTGTGTTCCCTCTCTCTCTGTGTTTCTCTCTGTCAAATAAATAAAATCTTAAAAAAAAAAAAAAACAACAAACCAGATTAGAAGGGGCTTTGTGGGCAGAAATCAAGAGCAGAGGTGACATACGACAGCAAGAAAGAAGATGGAAAGTATCTGTCTTCTCCTTAATAATTGATAGTTGTAATAATGGTGTTCATAAAAGGCGAAATGTCTTTAATAAAGTTTATAAAGAAACCATTAATATATAGAGTATAGTTCAAAACGATTTCTTTTCAAAGTGTAACTTAACTGTAACACATTCAGTCATCTTTAACACCTCTTTCATTCACAAGCAATGAGGCATCTGATATTTGATCCACTTGGTAGGGGCTAACTTACCCTGCGGCACAAAAGACATCTTTCAGAACCTTAAGAGTTTCAGTGGAAGACTACCAGTGTAATGAAAATTAATTTTGGTCATTACTGGTTGGTTCTTTTGTCCTTAAAACCTTTTTCTAAATAAGTAAGTTATTGATGCATTTGGAATAGCAAATTTACCTTTTATCTCAGCACAGATTTTGTCAACAGTTTTCCAAAGTCTTTTCTAAAATAATTTATATTTGGTTTGTGAAATGCTCTCCGGTGAGAAACTGAATACCTTTATGTATGGTCCTTAAAAATGGACCATTAAAAATGGGCATTGCCCATGTAATGATTGTTCAGAATAGTACATTGCCATTTGAGTTTTTATTTTTAAGACAGTAAAGGTTATTTAAAAAGGATATTCTGTCTAGGATATATTTTACATGTTTGTATTATCCAAAAGGTGATTTAAAAAATCAATATATTTCAACATATACTAGAGTTCCAAAATATTAGTAATTGGTAACAAAAAACTATTTTTTAGTGATCTTTAAGAAAACAGTTGTTGATTCCATCCATACACCAGTTGGCAAAGGGATTTAACATAAAATAAACCAGATTCTTGCTTTTGATTTCAGTGTAACTGAATATTATTTATGGTCCAGAATTTTTCACCTATTCTACTTAAAATCAAAATATTAAATCAATATTAAGCATTATTAATAAAGATCTCAATGACATTTTTAAAGTTTAAAAACTTGTATTTTTCTTTGTCTTTCATATCAAAACTTCCAGATTAGTATGTAAACTTTAGAAATATAACTGTGATAAAATTTAATACATTAAACACTAGACTACAGGTGTTTGCTTTGGGAAACTTTTTAACTTGCATTTGTTCAAATAGTTGTGTAGTTCTGCATGTTAATTAAAAGGAATGCTTAATGGAATATTATTTTTTGTTGATGATTGTTTCTGTTTCAAACTGTATCACAATAACTAAAAGGAAGAATAGAAGAACCTAAAGACTGTGGCTGCTTTGCAAATTCTACTGAATGTGTGTGTTTTTTTTTTTTTTTTTCCTATGAAGCCACGGAAAGAAATAGATGTAAACATCTGTATTAGTTTGTTGTAAAGCATTAACTGTCACCATTTTAAGCTAATTCAGATATATTGCTCTTCCTTCAGTGCAGAATAACAGAACTTTTCAAATAGAATAGTTTCAAAAGTATCAGATGAAGACTAATAAAATTTATTCATTAGCCTTTTGGCTACTCACGCCATTATCCAGATAAGCTGCGGAATTAACTTATTAGAGTATTTTAATTTTCTCGTGATACTGTGAAATATACTTTGACTCTAGGATTTTTAAATCCTGTATTTTTTGCCATCTGTGTCAATTAACAATCCTGAAAAGATACTGTCTTTATTCACCAACACAGTTCTTTTGGGAAGGCAGGAGGAGGTAAGTTTCTTAATATTGGACAAATCAAGCTCAAGTTTTGCTTTAATGTAAACCAATTATTTGAAAATGGAACTTAAATTCATTTTAGGAGTGACTGTGTGTTTGAAAAGTAGTTCTGTATACCATTTCATTAATTTTTAATTATAGGTAATTAATAATTTAAACAATTAATATGTGTATTTATTTTGTGTTTTGTGCCCTGGGACCCAGATTATCCTCTGACCTCTAGAAATCTAGATGATTTAGCAAAAGTCCTCCATGGATAAATTGATTCTCTGTTTTGTGAAACAGAACGTGCTTCATTTTATAGCGAGTTTATTCTGACTCCTGTTTTGAAATAATTGGGGAAATGAACTTTGCATAGAACAGTGTCTCCATATCTTAAATTATGGGACTCACTATATAAAAAATGTTAGTTTAACCCTATATGGTAATGTTTGTACTCTTATCCTAACTACACAGTGCTATTCATACATTGATGTGAATTTAAACCGTAAATTGATAGAGATAATCTACCAGTGCATGAGGATTCAAAGAACCTTAGTAGTAACTGCATTTTTATATGCTGGGAACCGTTGGTACAGTGCTGTTTTATAAACTTGGGGAGCATGTTATAGTGTAGATTTCTAAACGCCTGCTCAGATAAATCTGATGCATTAGGTTTGTGGTAGGGCCCAGCTAACTGCGCTTTATACAGGAATCCTAGCAATTACAATGCAGATGTTTTAGAAAGGAAGTTTGGTCCTAATTTAGACCTAACTACCCACATATACTGTCTTGATTGTCAAGAATAAGGGATCTTGGATATTGATATGCTGTGGCCATCACTTCGAGGTAGTCTCTTTCACTTGTCCTTTCTCACTTCCTCTTTCCTTTGTCCTCACTCTGTTGTTGTACACCAGAATTTTCACTGTTATCCTTATAGTATTGGATTTGAAAAGCAGCTCTTAAGTCTTGGAACTTTTGTTTGTGCATAAATCAATTGTCAGATGTGTTGCCTTAACAAAATACTTATCATTTATTATATTACTGGTAGAATTTTAAGTAAAATTTTAGATAATGCAAAGTTTCATGTGGATATTACAGTTACTTTTAGTCATAGAAGCTGATAATTGTGTCCATTATTATAAAGATGTCTAAGGAATTGTTGGGGCACCTGGGTGGCCCAGTGGGTTAAAGCCTCTGCCTTTAGCTCAGGTCGTGATCTCGGGGTCCTGGGATCGAGCCCCGCATCGGGCTCCCTGCTCAGCTGTTCAGCGGGGAGCCTGCTTCCCCCTCTCTCTCTGCCTACTTGTGATCTCTCTCCGAGCTCTGTCAAATAAATAAAGTCTTTAAAAAAAAAATCTTAAAAAAAAATGTCTAAGAAATTGTCCATCGCAGTGTATTGAGGATACTGTAGACACTAGGGCCTCGCCTTCTCAAGAGTGTGCTCCCTGACCCAGCGGTATCACATCACCTGGGAGCTTGTTGAAGTGCAGAATCTCAGAACCCATCCCAGAACTGTCCTGTCGGAATCTGCATTTTAACAAATTCCCAGCTCACTGGAATGCACCTTCAATTTGAGAAGCACTGTCTGTCCTAGGGAATTGCTGCTTTAAGTTGGGGCTTTTTGCTTCATTCCGAAGTCACAAGTCATTTTTAGGGAATTCTAATTATATTTGGATTTTCTCTGCCTACTCAGCAATGTATTAAAATTCAAATTGAAACCAGCATAATTTGCCCATGGAATTTCTTACACATGAAGGATGTAGTCCTGGGAATGCTTAAAATTCCCGAAAAAAGCTGAATGGGTTCCTGGTAGTATGTTTGATTGCTAAGAATCAGAGGCTAGGCAGACAGCTTACAAAAAATCGAGAAGTTCCCAACTGATCAGGTGCCTGCGATATGCTGTTTCAGAGCAAGGAAAGACAGCCCCCCTTAGGGAAGTAGGGGATGGCAGCTGTCTTCTTCACTCACGACAAGACTGCTTCTGCCTGAGTTAGAGCCTTAGCTCCAGCTCTCCCGTTGTCTGGTGTGCTCTCCCCCAGGTGTCCCTTTGCTGCTTCCTGGAAATCTTCTCACCAGGTTCCGGTCAGAATCTTTCTATTTATTACTGTGACTTGTGCCCACTCCCTTAATTCCTTTCCCCTGCACTATAGTTTTTTCTATAGCTTGATTTGTAACATGCTGTATGTATTTCTCATTATGCTCACTGCTTTCTGTTTGTTTGTTTTTTCCACGCCAGCATATAAACTCCAAGAAGGCAAGACTCTTTGTTTTGTTTGATGCTGCCTGCCCATTGCTTACAACAGTGCCTGGCACATGCTAGGTCTCAGATAGCCACTGGATGAAGTAATAAACTCTGTCGTTAGGCTTCTGATAGTGTCTGTGTATATGTGAATGATTTAATATGCAAAATGAACATCAGTGTAATAGTCAATTACTTTTTATTGCTATTGAGGAATAACATTTGCCTATTTTATGAACCAATGTCCGTTTGCTGTATTTTTTCCATATGTACTTTTTGAAGAAAGTCTGCCAGTTATGTCTCTGTTTAGTAAGCTGGGTTTAAGTTTAGGTCCAGTATGTTACAAGTTGAAGAAAACTGGGTATTTAGATAAACCAAACTAAGGTATTTATTAGGTTAATTTTACTGTGAAATCTAGCACTGAGATGATATTGTTAAGTTTGCCTTTGTAGTAACAAGTATCTATTAAACCCAGGACTACCCCCTAATACTTATAAAAATGAACTGTAATATTTTTCAAAAAGGCTGTTGCTTTGTTTAATTTTATTTGTACTGTTACCTCTTTTTTTTTTAATTTAAAGACCGTTTTTATTTTATTTTATTTTTTTGTTTCATCTTATTTTTGCAGACAGGCTCGAGGAGAGAGCATCCTCAGATAAGACTGTAGACCCACTTTCTGCTCCACATAACCATCCTCCAGAAGATCCTTTTGGTTCTGTTCCTTTCATTTCTCACTCAGGCAAGTTACATATGTAACATCATCATCATTAAAAAATACACGCAAGAACAGCAATAATAAAAATAACCAAAAAACCCCTTATTAATATAAGGTCAAAGTAAGAATTAGGTGTTAGTTACAGAAAATAGAAAATTATTTTTACCTTTGCTTTCCCAGTCTTCCTAATATTCTTTCTTTCTATTGCGTTATTCAGGTGTCTTTTGCCAACATAGAAAAATGCTGATTTACGCAGTAGAAATGTAACTCTCTTTTTATCTTTATTGTTGGATACCAGTGAAACAAATTCATGCATGAATATATATATCTCTTTTTATATATTTAAAATATATTTAAAGATCTTTTTATGCTCAGCTTTTGCCTAAAAATCCTATATTTTCCTAGTTTCTTTTGTAGTTGTGTTTGAAAAGTATTATCAGGTTACTGGTTATTAACAGATTTTTTATCAGGTTACTCTTATATCCTCACTTTAATTTCTTTCTTTTTTTTGCTTTAATTTCAATTTAGGATTTAAATATTGTTATTACCAGTAAAAATACCTATAGTAATATTTTCTAAGTAATCTCCCAGTTGACACTGTCAAAGATACTAGGCTGGAATAGGATCCTGCTTTGTCATAAATGGATTTGTGTGCGTGTGTGTGTGTGTGTTTGTGTGTGTGTTTGTTCCTAATGGTAAAAAATGAGTTTAATCATAGAAAAAGGAAATATATTAGAAGAAATAATTGAGTTGATAGTTGGTAAAGGTTTTGTTTACCATATTCAAGGTAACTGTCAGCCACGTTCTAGAGTTCTTTTCCTAATATGTCTCACTCAAGCAAATTATGTATATGTAATAATGTCATTGCTATCATTTAAAAATGCACACAAGTGAGAAAACAAAAGAAAACACACCTTATAAACAAAAGAAAAACTTATAAATGTAAGTTTAATAAGAAATAGGTGTTCCGGATTTCCAATGAATACATTGAGGCGGTATTAATAGCTTTTCGATATTTAGATTTGGTTATCCAGGATGTGCAGAACAGTAATTAGAAGTTTCTACATATTTTCATGTTCCATGTTTCACTCTTTGCCATTTATTGAAAACAGTCCATTTGGTTGTCATTTTCTGCTTGCTTCTTTCAAATTATTTTTAATGAATGGCATGACAACACTAATTGGGTGGGGAAGACAGTTTACTGTTTCTACTTAATCTGCACACGTGTACTCCCTCACACCCCAAATACCAGTGCTATTTCTTTTTTCAAACAAAGTATAATATCTCAAAATGGTCATTAGAATCTCTCAAGAACATAGGTATTGATCTATTTGTGGCAGAAAATTTTTTTTAAAGATTGTATTTATTTATTTGACAGATCACAAGTAGGCTGAGAGGCAGGCGGGGGCGGGGGGAGGGTAGCAGGCCCCCTGCTGAGCAGACGCAGAGCTCAATCCCAGGACCCCAAGATCATGACCCGAGCCAAAGGCAGAGGCTTTTAAACTACTGAGCCACCCAGGCACCCAGAAAATGGTTTCTGTACTGCTGGCTCTTTTTCATACTCTGGAAGGAGTTGTATAATCCTTTTCAGGTTTGCACGTATCTATGCAACTTGCCTGTTCTTTAGAAGTTTCTGAAAGAACCCTGGGAAAATGGTTCAGTGACGAGTAAGCCTCAATGATTGGCCCTTTTCCTAGGGACCCTTATTTTGGGGGTTGGCTTAAGGTTTTTGTAGTTAGAAATATGCTCACAGATTTGAGCTTGATTGCTGTCATTGTTATTTTGTTTTTCTTTTCACTGTGGGCATTGAATTTCTCTGTTATATTTTAAACTTTTCAAGGATGGGAAATTGAATTTGTCTGTCTTTGAATCCTGTTCGGTAGCCAACCCAGTAAGTACCTAAAAATAGTGTTTGGATGTATGAAAAAAATTCTGACTATTCCTAAAAATTCATACTCCTAAGTGTTAAGAAAGTGACCTTAAAAAAATGATCTTGACTGTAAATGTGCCCCTCCAAAAAATCTTTTCAGATTTAGTGTAACCATGAACATTGGAATGGTTTGGTTATGAAGAATTGAGTTCACAGAATGGACTAAAGGATGGAATGAATGGTCATAGGTGAGATGTTCATCTAGAGAGAGAAAAAAAGGCGGTCACTTGGCTGGCTATATCAGCACTGTTGATTTGTATGTACCAGATCTAAAGGACACAGTTAGGTCAAAACTAAAAATACCATATTGCCACTGACTGAACTATTCATTATCAAGCTTAGATATACTTTGTTATGTATGATTTTTTCAGTAAAAATAAACTATTTGGTGTCATTCGTTTTCCTCTAATGATAAAATAATCGAGTCCACAGAAACAAAAATTGCCTTCTCCCATAAGATTTAGGAAGAAACTGGAAAAAGAAAAATGAATTCTGTTCAGTGAAGATACACTCCACCTAACACTGTGAGCATCTGGAGATGTGTAGGACTGGGAGTGTGTGCGTGTGTGTGTGTGTGTGTGTGTGTGTACACAATATAGAATGATAGGTATATGTGATAAACCATCTTCAGTCTGAGAGTTGACAATTACTGAACATAATTGTATTTTAGGTAAACCATACGGAGAATGCTACTTGAGAATAAAGTGAATTTACTCACGAAGCAGAATGTTATAAGAATTTAGCAAGTTTTAACTCCATTGGGAAAGTACATTTAAGAGGAAGTCTCATTGTCCTAAATCTGGTGTTCCTTACACTGGTTTTGTTAGGAATTGTGTTCTTTTTATTTTGAAAGACAAAATTTCTGTGAAAACTTTTACTCTTAATTTTGAAATTGTGATGGATTAATTTTTGCTTTGTTTTTCTTCAGTTTATCATAATTTTACAAAATTAGTTTTTAACTTAGTTTTCTTATTCAAAATACATATGTACTTTAAAAAGTTGGATTTAACAACATTTATAACGAAAAATTCACTTCTCTGCTTGCTGCTTCCCTGTCCCCTTTCCCTGTTCAGATTCCTTAGAGATAATTTTTCACTTCTGGTATTTAATATATCATACTTACTCTGCTATCTTACTCTTACTCTCCCCACCCCGCTCCAGATACACACAACCATACACCTGTTTTGTTCTCTGCCCCCCACTTCCAATACAGCTTTGACACAGGTGTTGGTTGTCAGGTGTTCAGTGTGTACATTTTTTGAATATGTAAATATTCAAAACGCAGTCACCGTGTTCTAGCATACCGTGATTACATTCCTGTTCTTCTATAAGGTTTTGTTTTTCCTAGTGTTAATTACAACTTCATTTATAAAAATGACTATGTTTTGTTCTTTTATTTATTTTTTTTTATGTACTCTGTCATTGATTCATCTTCATTTAGAAGTATTAATTTCTTCCCATTTTAAGGTGGCTACCATTTTAATTTTTACCCGGTTACATCTCTCTTGGAGTTCTGCAGTCTTCATTGGTTGCTTTCTGTAACTGTCCTAGTATTTTCTTTTGCCCATCAGTCTTCTGGGAATTCCTGGATTTCCTCTCTTCTCTTCCTTGGTTTGTTAGTAAAGCAACTCCTCTACTGGTTTCTTGAGAAAGTGTGCATTAGAGGAAAAGTTTTAAGCTTTTCTGCCTAAACATATCATTTTGCCTAACTGACACTTGACTGATAATTTGGCTGGGTAAATAATTCTATATTGGACGTAGTTTTCCCTGTGAATTTTTTTTCCCTGTGAATTTTTGCTTCATTGTATAGGTATTGCTTCATTGTATCCCAGCTTTAAAAGAAAGGCTTCAATTAGATGAATATTCCCTATGCCCCAACCCTAGGTCCCATACCCTCTATTATTTAGAGTCCAATATACCCCCTCCCATTTCTTTAATAGCTGCATGTACTTCAGAGGTGCTATAGTCAGCTGACCTACCTTAGTTTGTTCACATAGATGCATCTTTCTGATTTGTTTGGTGCCTTAGCTTTTGCTATCACTTTTTCAGGCTTTTCGGATGCTTAGATGAAGATAACATTTTGATAGACTGTGTCTTAAATGACTCAAATCTAGCTTTTCCTCTTCTTGTTTTTAAACCTTTCTCTATGGGCCAAATTAAATTTTATACATATCCATTTATGCAGAAGTCAATAATTATATCAAGAATATGTTTGGTGCTGCATGTAAGGGTAATATCTTATTCCATAAGATGATATTTTAGTTATTATGGAATTATATTTATCTTTTATGTCAGGTTACTAAACTGTTAGTAGAGTCGTATATCATAATTATAATACTGTAATTCCAAAACAGCTTTGGAATTATAAAGTCCTGGGTATGAATCTTAGTTCTATCACAGATTAGCCATGTGATAGAGGGTATTGCCTAATTTCTTGGAGAATTTCTTTATCTTAAACTGGGGATAATATTAGTTACCTGATGAGATTATTGAAAGACTTAAAGAAGAGAATGTTAGACAAAGCAAAACATTCTCAGTGTTGTTGCTATTGTGACTGTTTTTGGTAGTGTTTTTACATAATATTTTTACTCTTTACTAAATTTCAAAATCTTTGTGTTAAATAAGTTGTAGCTGCTGTCCAGCTAGTAGTACTACAAAATTCCAGTAATAATAAGCTAGGCTCCTCTTAACTACTGGTACCTTTAAATAACATGTACAGTCTGTTTTTGAAGCTTTTCACTACCAAGAACTGTTTTGATAGTGCTATTTCTATTTTTATTAAAGTATTAACTACCAGTATTCACTACAGTACACACATAAAAAATCATATTAAAAGCATGGTATTCATTCTCCATCAAAACCCGCACATTCTTCCTTCTCCCCAAGGCATCATTTTACAGTTAGTTCATATACCAACACAGAATGTGTGGCTCTGTGAATTAAAGTGTGAACTGCTTAATTTTAATAACCACAACTTCTGAAACAGAATTGAAGAATTTTGTTGACATATAGGCTATATTAATTAGGTCACTGAAGTTTTAGATTTCATATATTGCATTTAGTTTTTAATTAGGTTTGGTGAACTTACTCTTCCAAATCCCAGATCCACCTCATGGTTCTCATTACCTAACAGGAGGTTAAATTGAGTTTAAGGTTAGGAAAGGTCACATTACTTATGGCAGATATTTGTTGGAACATAAACTATTGCAGATTGTCAGTTCAAATTCTGTGTCATTTTAGAAGTGATGATGAATGTATTGCTTATAATTTGAGAGTCTAGTAATTCTTGAAGATCAAGAATTTTGGTATTCCAAAATGTCAGCAGTAATGGTTACCATTTATTGAATTCTGTTTTACACATATAGTTGAAAATGAGGTTCAGAGAGCATCAGTGACTTGCTTAAGGTCAGATTGTTTGTTTATAAGTAGGAATCCGGCTCTGCTTCTAAACTCTCTTCTATAAATAGTAACAAAACAAAGACAATAAGTGGCCTGTTTTAAGTAAAAACCTACATAATAAAAATGTCAGTTTTATAGCATTTTTAATCTGGCTAGGAAATACTGTTCACAACTAGCATGATTCTCGTTTTATACTCTGGCCTTGTCACTTGGCCTGTCTTCGGAGAAACAGTACAGATTTTGATAAAGCCTTCTAATCCACTAATCCTTGGGCCTGGCATGGCACATTGCTGGGAAATGATGGCCGGCAGTATGCTGTCAATTCACAGCGAGCTTTAAAGTCTTCCAGCCCCTCCCTTGTACCCTCAATGATGAGACAACAGAAGGCATGTAATTACAATAGCAGTTTCAAGCCATTCATCCTCTATAATCTGATAGCAAAGAAAAGAACATCAAAATAAAATTTCCTTGAAACTGGAAGCTTCTTATATGATTAAACATGTACCACTTGTTTTATACTAAAAGAGCTATCCTCTGAAAGATGGAAACCTGTTTAGAAGAGTACAATTCAAACATGCCCTCCATATTTTTTGACATTTTCTAAATATTTTGAATTTTTTTGATATAGTTTATGAAGGTTAATTTATATGATTCAAGAATACATTATTTGCAATGTTTATTTAAAATAATGTGGCATTAACTAGGATTTCACTCTTCTTCCCAAAGTGTGTAAAAGAATACTATGATATATGAAATATGAAAACTGACCTTATAAATTTAACTTTTGAGTTTGGAATCCTCTCGGGCTGGGTAAGACTATGATGTTTTTGAAATTTTAACATCTGGAAATTTCTTTTTGTGAAAACTCAAGCATGAAATGGATGAATTTATGTTCTGATATTTATTTGGCAGATTCATGTTCTTAAATTCATTTGGTGAGTTAAGCTTGTTCTTCAGAACTTCCCAGTTGTTTTTACCTATTTAGTCATTTTCCATATCACTAGTAGAATCAGGAGTAGTAGGTGAGTTCACAGCTGTTAAAGTGAGTGATAAGCTTTTTGAAGTCAGGAAATGCTTTATTTATCTTTGTATGCCATACAGTACCTTGATGAATGAGTTCGTTACTTTAGTAATCTAATATAATCTCTCTATACACACACGTATTCTAATATTTAATGAGCTTTTACTAAGTAAAATGAATATTATTTAACATTCAGCTCCTATCAGGTAAGTTCCATTATTGTCTTTATTTTATAGATGAAGAAATAGAGGCTTTTTGGATGTTATATTCTGTGGATTTTGTAAAGTTGAGTTTAGTTCATATGATGATGAAGCCTTAGAGTATTTCTAGACCTCAAACCTATAGATTATAAAATACTCAACACAAGATACATATTGTACATTTCAACAAAACAGTTATTTGCTGAAGTGGAAACAATATGGGGCTTTTTTTTTTCTTCAGGCATAGCTTTGTAAAGGAAATCAAAAGTTCAAAACAAGTCTATGGTTGTATTTTGTCGGGGGTTGACGATGAGCTATGTTGAATATTTGCTGGTGATGATATCATACTGGTAGTTCAATTGTAGAATTTATAGATGAGAGTTTTACACGAGGGTCAGCAGAGAAGTTACTCTGACTTGATGTGTATGGCCTTAAACTTGGATGTTATTCAACTTTTTCCTAGTTTTCATATTCCTCGTGTATAAAAAACCTACATCTCTAAAAATCCCTTCTTGTTTTTTGCTTTCGAATATAGTTGAAGCTATGAAATAGGATTAAGGTCACCAAAAGGGAAAGGGAAAGCCAAGTAATGAGAACTGGATAGTAACAATGTATATCTTTGAAGTGGTAGGAGATAAGGACAGTGATCTGACATAGAGTAAGGGGAACATTTTTGAAGATGGCGTTAGTGAAGTTGAGAAGGAAAGATCATAACAAACCTTTCAAAGCATTTTTACCCTAACATTGCTGTGGGAGCCCAATAGTGGGGAGTTATGCTCTCTTAAGCCCTTGGCACTGCATTTGTGTGCTTGAGAGTGTTAGTTCATATCCTCTCTGATTCATTTTTCAGTGTCTTTGGAAGCATATGGCAGTTGCTCCATAAATAATCATGGAATGATGGTGTATTACCCCAGCAGTACTAACATGGCCCTTCACTGAGCACGTACCAAACGCCAGCAGTGTTGTAAGCACTTCACATACCTTCTCACTTTAATCCTCGTTAGAACTTGTGGAGGCAAATACTATTGCCATCCCTACTTTACACATGAGGAAAGTGAGACACTAAGGTGGTGCATGATTCCAAGTCATCAAAGGACACTTTCATTGAGTATCTTCTGCTAATGAAGGGAAGTATGCTATGTATTTTTATATAAAGAGTTACCAAATGGTTAATGTGGCATTTAGATAGTTAGTAAATGCTTTTTACTGACAGTACTGAATAACTGAAGCATAGCTCTAGTTAGTTCTGAACTATTATCTTGCACTTCTATATATGACCTATATTAAGCCAGTGAGAGTAACTTTAATCAACAGAACTTATGTGTTTAAGTAAGCACTAGTTCTCTTGACATTTCACATTATTGTGACTTTTTTTTTTTTTTTAAGATCATATTTATTTGAGAGAAAGAGCGCACAAGCCAGGGGAAGGGTCAGAGGCAGAGGGAGAAGCAGATTCCCTCCTGAACAGGGAGTCCGATGGGGGCTCCATCCCAGGACCCTGGAATCATGACTTGAGCCAAAGGCAGACACTCAACTCACTGAGCCAGCCGGGTGCCCCTGTTGTAACTGTTTTTTTCCCCCAACACTTTACTTGGAATTTTCCTGAGAGACCATTTACATGCTGCACAAGAGAATTTAGGACTTTATAGCCCTTTATTGAATAATTTATCCATATCTACGTTGTCAGTCTTGGTCATTCCCTTTATTTTCGGGATTTTGTTCTGATTGGATTTGGGCTGTTTGCAGAAATCAGACCAACCTCAAAAGATAAGCATTACTCAAAAAGCTGAAATTCTCGTAGTTTGTAGTTTCAACACACAGAGCAGAAATAATATCCTGACTAGAAGCCATCAAAATATTTTAACGTATTTAGTTTAAGGAAAGAAGGATGTCCTACTCAGATCCAAAAATAAAAGTTAGTCAGTATATGAAAATGTACAGTGTTTTGTCAAAATCAACTCATAGAGAAAGGTAACTGAGGTATCCTGGGCACATTCTAGACATTTTTTATTCTTTAAATATATGTTTCTAGTACTTACTCTAAATATTATAGCTCCCCTTGCACCCACTTGAAAAACAGTCACTTTTTAGTGTTAATATACAATTCTCAGTAAACATAGGGATTATTAGGATTTAGGATATATTGAATTATAAGGAAACATATTTAGGCTGTACTTTGGGGAGATTAAGTAGTGAAATAATCCTGATTTAAATTTCATAGTAAATCACATGTGTAATATTTACTCTAACTACTGGAAGAAGCAGTCTGGCCCTAGGAGCGAACGGTAGGAATATCTGAATTCTTTTTGTTTTTTTCAATTACAGGAATATGTTTAGGCAAAGAAATAGATTATAAAAGTAGATGGCACTTAGCAATGAAGTCACATTTTAAAGTACTATACATTGTGCAGTTATTTTGAGAGCCTTAGAATATATTGAAATAATTTTAAATTTTGTATAATTCCCATTTCTTTCTCAGTTCTGTAGTTTCACAGTGAAGAGGGATGCTTAAGTAGATCACTTTTACTGTGGCAAGTATAGCATTCTCTAGGATTGCTGTCCTTTGCAGCCTGGAATTTCACGTTCCCTCAGCAGGAGGTCCTGGAGAGAGCCTCGTGTATTTACATGTGTTGTAATGGTGCTCAACATTTAATTGCTTTTAGTATCCCTCAGAAAAGTTCATAGCTGCTTCTTATTCTCTTGTGAAAATGTGGGAGAAGAAGGGAATTTGGATACATACCCTTGCTTGTCTTAGTTTTATAAGGGGATTCAATAAAAGAAATAAGACCAGTCTTTCTATAACCAACAGAAAATTTCCGCAGTTGCCCATACTTTTTTCAGGGATGTAATCTGAAACCACAAAGATGGCGTAGATCATTGTGTGTGTCGGTTCTTGGTCTTTTTGAAAGCATTGTTTTTCAGTTGCTTCTACTGTGCCCCCAAATACAGCTATTTAAAAATCAGAGAGACACTTTCCAGGATCCAGTATGCACCCTTGTACGTGGATATACATTTGTGTGCCTACATTTTTCTGACCAATTTTTTTTTTTTTTTAATATGTTTTAAGTAATCCCTACACCCAATGTGGGACTAGAACTTACGACCCTGATATCAAGTCACATGTTCTTGAGCCATTCAGGCATTCCTTTTCTGGCCATTTCTAAAGTGGACCTGAATGCCTCTTGAATTAGCCATAGAGTTGCACTCGTCTCTGTAGTGCTTGGGTGGCTCAGTTGGTTAAGCGTCTGCCTTGGGCTCAGGTCATGATCCTGGGATCCTGGGATCGAGCCCCACATTGGACTCCCTGCTCAGTGGGGAGTCTGCTTCTCCCTCTCCTTCTGCCTCTCCACCAACTTGTGTGCTTGCTATCTCTCAAATAAATAAATGAAATCTTCAAAAAAAATTGCACCCTTCCTTCCCCCTGCACTTATGTTCACTATTGACCACTGGGTCCAGAAAAGATGCTAGAAGGGTGGAATTTGGTCGATGAGGTAATTGAGTTTGGCCTTGTTCTGGAGGTGATGATGATAGTTTACAACTGAGTGCTCATTGTGTGTTGGGCAGTCTTCTAAGTCCTTTCTTTATAACAGTCCTATGAAGTAGAACCTGTTATTGTTATATTATTCCCTCATAATATGATAATTTATATATTACCTCATCATGCTTGAGAGTACAGAGTATTAGTTATGAACCTGTCAGAGATTTTTACTGGGTTAAGTTCATTAGCTGTGTATTAATTATGTGTAATGAATATGTATAATGAGGGAATAACAGTAAATCCATAAAGTGAAGTTGATAGTAAAAAAGGAGAATTTTCTTTTTCTTTTTTCCCCTCAAGGAAAAAGTACATGATCTTGGTTCTATTTAAAATGCTGAAAAACTAGAAACAACCTAGAGGTTCTATAGGTAAAATGTTAAGTCTTAAAATGTTATATAAACAATATTTGATCATGTTTCTATCAATAAAGACTATATTGATACCTGTAAACATGCATTAAAAGTGGGAAATGAAAAACCCCACAAATTTATATTCACACTGACAATTAAAAAAACAGTTCAAAAAATAGACAAAAAAAAATAGATGCCTGCGTGGTTCAGTTGGTTAAGCATCTGAGTCCTGATTTCAGCTCAGGTCATGATCTGTGGGTACAGTGCTGGGCATGGAGCTTGCTTAAGATTCTCTTTCTCCTTCACCCTCCGCCCCACCCCTCCAACCCTGCCTGTGCTCCCTCTCTTAAAAAAACAAAAACAAAAAACAAAACTGTATAGCACTTAACACAAAGAAATCTGTATCTCTATTAATACAACTTTGAGAAGCTGACAGTGCAGACAGAATGAGTAGGAAATGAGGAATGTGTTTTGGAAAGCACTCATGGCCAACTGGGTTAAGGAAACAGTTAATTTGGAAGACTGAGATTAAAATCGAAGAATAACAAAGAGAAAGTCAACTGAAGGGCTCTATTCTATGTTAAATTTTCCAGAAGATCTCTGTGTCCTAGAAATGGAATTTCTCCGAGAAGTTGTAGAAGCAGGGACACCTGGGTGACTCGGTCGGTTGGGCATCTGCCTCCGGTTCAGGTCATGATCTCAGGGTCCTAGGATCGAGCTCCACCCACCCCTTGGGCTTTCTGCTCTACATGAGGTTTGCTTCTCCCTTTCACTCTCCCTTTGTGCTCTCCCTCTCTCAAATAAATAAAATCTTCAAAAAAGAAAAGAAAAGTTGTAGAAGCATTATTTTCTCAGAGTGCATTTTGCAAAATCGTTTATAAATAGGTGCTACTTGTACATCAAAGTGTTTGTAGTGAAGCAAATTTGGGAAGTCCTGCGTTTCATAAGATGAAGGAGACTCTTTTTTTGTATGGGACTTGGCAGCACCTTTAATGAGCATTTTCCAGGTAGAGGCGTATTACATTGCAGCATTTTATAAACTCAGGTACCTGAGACCGCAGAGCTGTTTGGTTCTTGTAACAGGAACAATGTTCTGTGGGATATACTTTGGAAAACATTCTGGAATGTTCCTGGAGGTGTCCAGGAGCAGGCATGATGGGTACACACTGTGGCTTTCTGGGTGGGTAAGGAGCTTGAAGTAAAAAGTTAAACTATCACAGAAGAACTGCCCAAAGTGAGGGATGATTTTAAGTCTTTGCCATTATACGTTTTTTTTTTTCTTTTGAATAAAAATTTACAAAAATAAATTCTACAGCTAATCTAAAAGTAATCTTTGTTTTTAATATCAGAAGTAAGCTGTACGGAGGAGAAGTCAGACTTGAGAATCTGCATCTGATTTGGTTTTAATCCGTTAGGATTTAAGATAAGCCTATTATAAATTTGTAAAGATACAGCATTTAGCTCTTGGCTGGTTTCATGGAGCTGGTAGATGAATAATGGATGAAGGTTATATTTAAGTAGAACCTGACAGAATTCTCCGTGTCTCCTTTCCCCCTCCTTCTCAGCCCTGTTCCTCATGTCAAGGTTGCTAACCAACTGCGTGGACTGACCAGAAGTCCTCAGTTGATTGCACCTTTTGGCCTCACCCAGCTCGGTTGTCTGCTCTCTCCAGAAGCAGTCCTCTCCTGGCTTCCCTGACCCTGCACTCGCCTGGTTTTGGTCCTCCACCCAGTACTCTGCAGTTAGCTTTGTAGGTTCTGCTGACTTCCAAATGCATTGTACCTGAGGGCTCAGCGATGCGTCCCCTTTCTCACTCACTTCCTCAGTGATTTTCTTCAGACTTGTAACTCTGTGTACATACCTGCTACATGGGGAGGACTCCCAGATCTCTGGTCTCCAGTCAAAAACCAACCAGTGCCCTCAATACCTGCACCTAAAGGCCTCAGTAACTCAAGCCTTGTGTCCAAAACCAAATTCTTGACAATCTCTACTTTCCCTCTTATTCCTTACTCACTCTTTTCTGTGTTAATGGCACTAACATCCTTCCGGAGCGTTTCTTTCCTCTGTCTCTAATTCTTCACTTCTACTTAGCCTCCCACCACCGTCGTCCAGGCCCCCAGAATCTCTGGCTTTAATTTCTGCCGTTTCCTCTTCCCTGATCTCCTTGCTTTTGTATCTCTCTCTTCAGCCTTTTTGTCTACACAGCACTCACTTAATATTCAAATAATCTGATCATGACACCCATTTTAAATAAAGCCTTATAACAGTGTCCCATTACGTACTGAATTTAGAACCAAATCCAGACTCCTCCTTATGACCTGAAAGGCACCTTCCCAGGCTGGTCCTTTCCCCTCCCCCTAATACATGATATTCCCCTCACCACTGTACTCCACACACATTGGCCTATTCTCGTTCCTCAGACATGCCAACCTCTTTCTTGGCAGTAGCCTTCACACGTGCCCTAGCCTCTCCTTGGAGCAGCTTTCTGCCTGTCCTTTGCACGGCTGGCTCCTTCTCACTGTGCACTTTTAACCGTCATCCCCTCAGGGAAGCCTTTGCTCACTGACTCTCCAGAGTAGGTTTCTGTACCCCTTCTCCACCCTATGGCCTGCACCCCTGCTCTGCTATTTCAGAGCGTACTTGCACTCTTGTCTGTCTGTGTTTGTACTCTCTCTTCCGCACTTGATTGTAGACTCCTGAAGGCAGAGACTGTGCTTTTTCACCAATATCACGAACATTGTTTGTTAAATTAAACTTAAAAAATGCAGTGACTGACTTCTGAGCTAAAAAAAAAAACTCCAAATGTAAAGTGTTCATTTTTTAATTTAACTGTCTTTATTGTGTTCTGAGTGTATTGGGTATGTGTCCAGGGCTGTGAGCTCAGAGCAGTCATTTATTGTTTCATTCAACAAATATTGATTCATGCTAAGGTAGAAAAGAGTGGTAAGTGAGGTAAATGATAAATAGGACTGTGTCTAGGAGCTCATAATCAAATAGGGAAAACAGACAAGCAAACAAATAAATGTAAGACAGTACAATTGAGGCCTGTTCTGAGTTCATCAGGAGTCCCAAATATGGGTAGTTTTCTAGGGGTGTCTTTTCAGGGCTCTGGCATCGGCTGGGTCTTGAAACACAGCCAAGTCCACTAGGCAAGTGAGGCGGGAGTGGGATTGCTAGAAGGCTGTTCCTACAAGGGGTGGTATGACAGTGGTAGGTTTTAAAATAGTGGAGTGGCCCTTGAAACCCAAGTCTGTTAGGTTTGTCAGTTTCTGATAGCAAACATTAAGAGGTTGGAGAGCAGAATAACTCAAAATAATTTTTTAAAATCTAAATCTGTCGGGTGGAGCCATATACTTACGGAAGACATCAGGGTCGGAGCCTAAAGATGTGGGAGGACAGAATCCACAGGCTATGGGCTGGGCTAAGGGCTGGGACTTGAGAGATGCGTTTAAGCTGGAGCCACATAGCGTTTCAGAAAAGTCATTCTGGTGGCAGGACAGAGGAGCAGTTTGAGGGATGTGGTACTGGAGGGAACAGATTCAAGAGTTTAAAAACACTGGTGAGGAAGGAAGATGATTTCCAGACCTAGGTAGAAGTCTTTTTTACTAATTTAGTGGGAACTGGTGAGGAGCCCATTTTAAGAGCAAAGATGATCTCTTTGAAATTACTGAGTTTGAAGTAATAGTAGGATACATATTCCTAAGTATTAGATGAATAAGACAAGTATCCATGGTCAGTATTAGAGAGATCCAGTCATGATGGTATATGTGGCAATTAACATGTAAGTATTTAAGACCATGGGAGGACATACAGAGGGAGAAAGCCAAGGATAGGACCCTGGGGAACAGCTGTGCTTTTGGAGACGTTGGTGAAAGAGAAGTCTCGGTATGTCTGACCAAGAAGGAATAGTCAGTGAGGTGGGAAGACAATAGTACCGACTTCTAGAGAGAAGGTAAGCACTCAGAGTGTCCTATGCCATAGGGACCATGTTAATAACAGGAAAGTCATGGTCCTTCCATCGTAAGTTGATTAGCTTTCATGATTACAGACTATACTTCCAACCCCAGCTAATTATTTTTGAAAATATCTGATCTTAGTCAAAGGAAGGGAAGAGATGATTGGATACATGGTTGGGTCAGTTAAAATTGATCCCTACGTCTGGAAAATCAATTCAATACATCAGTGTATTGGGAGAGCAGTATATTTTCACGTAACTAATACAGTCTTTATTATGTACCATACAGTGAAATTGTAAAGCATTATATTTGATGCAGTTTTATTATGCATTGTACAGTGAACATATTGGTAGTTTGTTTTTTTTTTTAAAGGTAGCATGCTTTTAATGGAATGTTTAGTAGTGAAGATACGATAATTAAAGGAAGATGTGTCATCTAAAGAATGGCAGATGTCCTTGGTGCGGTCCGGGTTCAGTACCTAGTCCTTGGCTTTCATCAGATTATGGGGATGCACTCATATTAACCTAAGTCGTAAGACAATCAGAATGCTAATTTAAGAAATTACAGTGAAACTTACAACTGAGCAGACAAGCTCTTCCTGCTTGTTGATCTCTTTAGGAAAACTTTATGTTGGAGTTGAAATATAAGCAGAAGGTCTTTGGTAAATGTCGGATTCTGAGTAGGGGCAATTAGCTGAGTAATCTTACTTTGAAGGCGGGAAAAGAAAGTTTGCCTGTGTACTATATTCAGAGTCCTCTTGTGGGTACCATAAATAAAACCTAGCTGTCAGTGAGGGGCTATGGTGAGTAGGTGGTGTGTAGGGTACAGAGGCAAGTCAGTCTCTCCACTCTAGAGGACCTAACCATCTAATTGAGCACAGGTGCTTTCCCTAAGCCAAATGACCAAAGAATTGACATTATTTTCTGTAGGTGAACTGGTACGAGGGATTTGTAATGCCTTGTGTTGCATATTGTTTAGTGCAAATGGTTCTTGAAATGTATTGGAATGCCATAGTAATTTTTCTTTGAACCTCCAGGTTCTCCGGAAAGGAAAATTGAATATTCATCTGTGAATCAAGAAAACAGTTCTGCAGACCCTATCAAGAATAGAAAAGCAAGTCCAGTATCTAAAGACCACCGGACTGGAAAGAAAACCTCAGAGAATTCCTCAGCACAGGGTCAAGTGCAAAAGCGGAATGATGAGTCTGAAAGTGATTTTGAATCAGACCCGCCTTCTCCTAAGAGCAGCGAAGAGGAGGAACAAGAGGATGAAGAAGTTCTCCAGGGAGAACAAGGAGATTTTAATGATGATGATACTGAACCGGAAAATCTGGGTCATAGGCCTCTCCTCATGGATTCTGAAGATGAGGAAGAAGAGAAGCATAGCTCTGATTCTGATTACGAGCAGGCCAAAGTACAGTACAGTGACGCGAGCCCTGTCTACAGAGACAAATCCGGGAGTGGACCAACGCACGACCCTACTAACACACTCCTCACCCCCAGCCGATTGCCCTCTGACGCTGGAATGGAGGCTCCGAAACAGGAGTTTGATGTATTTGGCGCAGTCCCCTTCTTTGCAGTGCGTGCTCAACAGCCTCACCAAGGGCAGAACGAGAAGAACTTCCGCCAGCAGACCGCCTGTCCTACCGCGGGCCTGGAGCAGGAGGAATTCGATGTCTTCACCAAGGCACCCTTCAGCAGGAAGGTGAGCGTACAAGACTGCCGTGCGCTGGGGCCGGAAGCCCACGCTCTCACTGGTTGCCCGAAAAGCGTGGATATCTTTGGCTCCACTCCCTTCCAGCCCTTCCCTACACCAACAAGCAGGAGTGGCAGCAATGAGGACCTTTTTGGGCTTGTGCCCTTTGAGGAAATAACTGGGAGTCAACCGCAGAAAGTCAAACAGCGAAGCTTACAGAAGCTGTCTTCTCGCCAGAGGCGCACAAAGCAGGATCTGTCCAAAAGTAACGGCAAGCGGCATCACGGCACGCCCACCGGCACAAAGAAGACTGTGAAGCCCACCTACCGCACTCCAGAGAGGGCTCGCAGGCACAAAAAGGTGGGCCGCCGAGACTCTCAGAGCAGCAATGAATTTTTAACCATCTCGGACTCCAAGGAGAACATTAGCGTGGCACTAACCGATGGGAAAGACAGAGGGAACAGCCTGCAGCCCGAGGAGAGTCTGTTAGACCCCTTCGGGGCCAAGCCCTTCCATCCTCCAGACTTGCCGTGGCACCCTCCACATCAGGGCCTGAGTGACCTCCGGGCCGATCACAACCCCGTCCTGCCCGGGCGGCCCAGACCGAATTCACTGCATGGCTCATTCCATAGTACAGATGCGTTGAAAATGGATGACTTCGGTGCCGTGCCCTTTACAGAACTCGTGGTGCAAAGCATCACTTCACATCAGCCCCAACAGTCCCAGTCGGTCGAATTAGACCCATTTGGTGCTGCTCCATTTCCTTCGAAACAGTAGAAACTTCTGACGGACTCTTGGCATTAACTCCTGTTTCAAAAGAGTATGAATAGTTTTATGAATTTGAAAGAAAATTTATTTGTATAGCTCTTTATAGCATTTATTCTTACAGGTCAATCAGAATAGGGGATTTTTAAATAAACCAAATAGAAAAAGGAAGTATCTCCACAGGGTAGTGACTCGCTGCCTCTTCCGCGCAGGAGAAAAGGGAGCGCAATGGCTTGTTCTAAGCCCGGCTTACAGCCACCAGACTGGACTCCACAGAAATCCAGGGAAAGCATGTGCTGCCTTTCCAGTTGTGTAGCCACTGAAAAGGGACTGGAAAGCTGTGGCATTCTTTTTCGAAAGTCACTTGTGTGTGCGTATTCTGGGCTCATGGCAGGATCCAGCATTTAAAACTGAGGTTATTTGTACATACACAGGTTGCATTTGCAGATTTTTTAAAGGTCTCTTCTCATTTCCACACAGTAAAAACAAAATCTGGTTCTCCTAAAGAATTAAAAAGTTACTATCTGGAGACAGCAGAGATTTTAGTCCTTACACCGTTCGTGACAAAGCAGAGCCAGAAGCGAATGACTTATTGTGCCTAAAACTGTTGCATTTTTAAAAACAAGTGCCATTAATATGGAATATCTACACAGAAGCCTAGAACAAAAACTAAAGAGAAATACCTGACGTGTGGAAAGTGTAAAAGAAAAAAAATGATACGGAAGAGAGAAAAAAAGTACTCCAGGAACACTTTATGTATTGTTTTTGAATGGCTTCTTGCTCCAAACTTTTACTGTCATGTCCCTAATAAAGCAGATTGTTGGAAAAATGGGGAGGACAAGGGTTGTATAGAAATTGTACTTCAGGAAAAGAAAATATGTAGCCGAAACCCTGAGTTTTTAAGCCGTTTACAACATAAAATCATGTTGCATTGAATAATGTACTTTATTAAATTACTACCTTCCCCAAATATTCCCTAAGTCACGAGCAACAACTTTCCAGTTAGGTTGGGAGGGTGGAGTAGTTTTAATAAAGTGCACGGAACAGTGAAACCCATGAAGCCTTATAGGCAGGAGCCCCGCATCCTGCTGCAAGTACCTCTGCACTGATACGCAAGACCTTCGGACGGCTATGAGGTATTAGATGACGAAGAGCTCGCATCTCAGTTCTGCTAGCTGATGCGTCTCTGGTGAAAAGAACCCACCTACCAAATTGCCTCTTTTTTTTTTTTTTTATACCCCAAATCCTAATTAGAAACTTGAGATTTTATAGAAATTGTTTAATAAGATAGAAATTACTATATGAATTAATGTGAATACAGTATCTGTGCTTCCTGTGTCTCCAGCTAGTTTAAGTTATAATGAATTGTCCTTCCCTATCAATACTTAGGAGTTTCTAGAACTGTTAAAGCTATTTACAGAAAGGGGTGGAAATTCTAATTAACTGGCATTCTTCTTGATTGCTATACCTTAAACGAACTTTCTTTGAACCCAATTAAAGTGTATTTTTTGAGTAATCTTGTTAGAATCTCTTAATTATAGTGCCCCAAATGGGATGAGCTATTTGCCTGTTTTCACAATTCTAAACTTGGAAAGAAGCAAAGTATATTGTTTCTTTTCTCTTTTATATTTTAAATCAGATATAAATTTGTGGACAAACAGGGAGGCAGTATGTGAATCACAGTGTAGCAGAGGCAGACCAAGCATTATATTACTGCTTGAGAGTTGTATTTTTAGAGCCCCGACTGCACCAATTACTTGTCCTTGTGCCAAAGGCAAATACTATGTTTGCACCTTCTCCCCCCGATTCTCAGGTTGATTAATACTGCTAATGCAAGTGCTCAAGTAGATGTTTTTCAAAACTTTGCAAGGTAGACTCAAGTGATACTTTCTTTTAAAAGTGAAGAGTTGATTACATTTAGTAAATTCATGAACTATAGTAGGTTTGTATCAAACAGATTTTTTTTAATGAAAATTTGTTGGTTGATGTGTACACAGTATGCTTGACTATTTTTAGTCCTTGGCCTTGCTTCCTGCTAGACCTCATGAGTTTCTTGTAGTAGATGAATTAATGTGGTCTCCTTGGGATGTAAACATGAAATACTTAATTGTGTCTGATACCAAGGCCTTGCTTACACTTGCTTTTCAATACACTGAATAATTTTAAGTGACTTAGACACTGATGTAGACACTTTGGGCTTATAAAGTTGGATGAATTCCAAGGAAACAATTTTGACATTGTTTAAAATATTTCCATTCTTATATTTATTATATCACAGCCCAGTGACTTTCCTCTTTTGAGATTATAGCTCAGAGGAAACATTAGGACTCAACAGGCGACCTAATAGGATAAAAATGGGAAGATTCCTGTGTGTTGAAGCAAAGGCATTTTCCAAGGAGTATAGGATTTGGGTTGCTTTCCATTTTTCATTATCTCCTCCCACTATTGGTAGGATGTAGGTTACTCTGGTGATGCCAGCTAATTCTCTTATGAGAATTATGAGACTGGAGCTCCCAAGGCACGTGAAAGAGCCTAACACATACTTGGGACACAGCATTCAGTAAAAGTTTGGTACTGTTACAGGATGGCCCAATTTTGTTTAAGGAAGGAAAGTGAAATTATTTTTCCTGTTATTAGTCAGGTGTCCTCTGTGCTTCTTTTGTATGTAAAGTAGTCATAACTAAACCTGTAATACTTGAACATCACTAAGGGAAGTAAATTATGAAGCTAGCAAAAATCTGAGGCCAAAGTCATTTCTGTCCTAACAGCTTTAATAATGCTTGTTGATTTTGAATAATCATTTTAAAAAGTGGACCATTCAGTTAACTTTTTTAAGTGTCACTTCAGCACAATTGTTAGTGTTAAAAAGATCAGCTTTTATGGCAGTGAAGACTGTATCTGCTGGGACACAAAAGTTGCTTGGTATATGTATTAGGTGGAGGAAGAAAGGTTTTAGGCCGGATGAAGAGTTAACTAACTGACTAGAATATTTATTCAGAAGAAGTATCGATCGTGAGATTGTGTAATTCTTCCACTGACCCACCCTATCCCCTGCATGTGTATTTGGGCACAGTTATGACATTATTTGGAATTGTAGACAGATACACCTTTCGATCCCACCCCGTTTACTGTTTTAATGGTGATAGACTGTCGTCCTCTTGTTGCTGGTAAGAGGAAGGTGGAGCCCACTCTTCCGCTCTGATGTTCGTTAGGCAGAGCAGTTTTCTGCTTAGTTCAAGTTTTGGTACTTCATATAAGCATTGCTAGAAGGTACACACATGTATTAGTATCACTAGTTCTGAGGAGTTTGGTACATTTGTTTTAATATGTGTAGAATATGCAGTAAACTTTTTCTTCCTTTTAGCAAAATCACTCATCATCGTTAGGTCTGATACTGAGCTGACAGATCTACTGTGACAATGAGATGACATATCTACTGTGAGAATAAAAATTATGTTTGAAAACTTTTATGCACCAGGGTGTTTATATATTGAGAAATATATATAAACACGCATGCATGCAAACGTCACATCTCTCTACTATGGAGTTAATGTGAATTTTTAATTTGAAATGGAATTGCAACCACAATCATTACTATGAGAACATTCACTCCTAGGGAGGTTTTACAAAAACCACTAAAAGAATGAGGTAGACGGATGAAAATGCAATGGGTCATCATTTGGGGTTATTTTTATTTAAAAATTGTACTACTTCTGAAAGAATTGTTTTTATTACTACTCTCTTTTTGTGATTGAAAGGTCATCTAATAGTAAGCAGTATAGTAATAGGAAGCTACTTTTTAAATTGCTGGCAAACAGCTTTAAGTGCACTTTCTTTGATTACACTTCCATTTTTTGTTAAACTTGAATTTTCTGAAGCCTTTTATGTACCACTAAGCAAATAACTTTAACTTTTAATAAACCTGATTTACATGTTTATTATATTTCTATTGTTACAAAACATACTTTCTAAAGTAACTTCAGTCCTCAAATATAGCTGGGAAACTGTTTATGAGATAGAATCAGTTGCTTTTTTTTTTTTTTTT
>CM053604.1:52804590-52820455 GCA_028646535.1 Procyon lotor
TCAAACTGAGTTACAGTTAACTTCTTTAGAGAAAAACATATCCTGCAGTTAGAGCTATTCCTTTTGAATAGTGAATCCCTTTTTAAGGAAGTCCAGCTCTGGCATCATCTTAGTTAATCATTCTCATAGTGAAGTTTTGTGTTACACATTTAAAAATGGTTGACTTTTGCTTCAGATGGTTGGCACTATTGAAATTACATGTATGTTCTGTACAGAGTCTCTGACCCCAGCCTTACCCAGCAGGACGAGAGCTTTGCTGGCCACCAAAAGGCTGGAGTTGCCACTCTTCACAAGAGACCCCCTATTGCTGTCACCTCTCCCTTGTGAAAATATTTCCTTAAAGGTAGTTTCAGTTTTGGGTCATTACCTCACTCCCTGCTCAGGAAATACGGTACAGAATTTCAGGGGACATTGGTCCCCCACAGCCTCTGCACCTCTTCTGAGTACACACACAGTAACTGTGATGATGCATGGGAAAGACACTTCTGTCCCTCCCCGAATAGCTGAGCTGTTTCTTCACACATTTTGGCAGGGCTGGAATTACTTGGAATGAAGACTCCAGGTGGATACAGATCTACTCAGCTCAGCAATTGGCAGGAACCCAGAAGTGCAGGCTTTGCCCCTTGACCTTTACTACAGGGCAAAGGATAGCTCTAGGTTGGTACCTGCCAAATGGTGTTGCACAGCTTTATGCCAGTCAGTCACAGTCTTCAAATCGGTTACTTTGTCCAGGTAGGATGCCAAAGGATGTGACAGAGATTCCCTGAATCTTCATTCCTGATTCTAAAATATGATTTTTGAAGCTGTTATGTATTATAAAGAACAACAAGCAGCACTTAATATATTTAGTAAACCCAGTTTATTTACATCATACATATTTTGCCATGCAGCTTACTGAATTGCACTCAGTGTAATAACAAAAAAGACAAGCACTATCTTTTGAAAATGGCTTTATATAGAAAGATAATTGCCTCAAATGAGTTAACTACAACCTTATAAATCACAATAGACAATTTAAAACAGCCATGGATAGTTTTAAAATGTATGTGTAAAGTCTGTAGGTAAAGAGCTTTTATAGTTTACACACTGTAAAATTAAAACCATTTTTTTTAGTATGGTAGCTGAATAGTGTACTTTTAATCTTTAATAAATCTATAAAAACAAAAATAACTTAAATATACATTATTACAAGGCTCAGATTTGTAGGCAATTTTTAAATATTCTTTCATGTTAACAATGTCTTTAAAAATTTGCCAGTAGTGGTATGCACACAGTAGGTGGTCAATAAATGCTGACATACAGAAGTGTTTATAGTTGACAGCAATCCATATTCATTCATTCATTCAGTCCCTACTTTATAATAAAATATAGTAAAGAAGAAAATGAGAGAGGATAGCTTTCTTACAATATTTAACATTTTCATAAAGATGAAATGTTCACATGGTATAATTCTCCCATCAGACCTGTACGCCTCTTAAATTAAAAAAACAAACATAGTATGCCCTTTTTATCCATTAATTCAGATGGCAGGTATTAAATAATTCATATACTCTAACAAAAAACCAGGAATTTTTTAAAACTTAAGAGAAAATAGAACTTAAAGTTCAATGTTTCTATTTTGAGAAGATTTTATAGTAAAAATGGTACCAGGGCTAAAATAACTAGACTTTTCTATTTTTAAATTAATTATAACTATTCTCAGTGTCTTTCATTTGGCTAAAATGACAAAATTTCTCTGTTTAAAATCAATAATACCATGTTAAACCCATAAGCGTTGTTTTGGGGGAAAATACATCCTATTATCATTACAGCAAAGTCTTGTTATCACTCAGCATAGGGATCAAATTTGTGGCCTTATGAGGCAAAGTAGCCATTTTCAAAGTAGTGTGTTCCATCATCATCATGGGTACAACACAGCGCCCTTAGCCTACTGGGAAGATTCTCCATGCTGAGATGATGGCATGGGGAATTTATACTCCAAATGAACACTACACTGAAAAACCAAAATTTTACAGATGTATAAACTGAGGCACATTAAAGTAACCTCCCTAATATGAGATATATAAATGGCAATGTGGAAATAAGCTTCACCATCAATCATCACTTCTCCTGATATTTAGTAATACCAATGTTCTGAAGAGACACCAGTATTTAAAGCAGCTCAGGTCAACCCATTAAGAAATTTGGTAGTTTATATTCCAATGAATATGTTTTTGTGAATGCTTCAAAAGGGATTTAACTTACACACATGAAAAGATCAAAGAACAAGAAGAGCATTGTATGCTAGGGCAGTGAGATCTATTTCTTCGGTATTTACAATAAAGAGTAATGTTTCAGGCCAAATATCAGATCGTGTGTATCAATACTCTGAGTTGTCAATAAAATGCTAACACGTGCATAAACAGGGAAAGACTAGAGTACAGGGGAATAATCCTCTCATCAACTGGGGCGTCTGCATGACATTGTTCTAAGGCTTAAGGTTCATTTCAGAGTCAACCCTGGGCCATCTGGACTCTGTGGCCTTGAAAGTAGCACCCATATAACTGGAACCCCCATCCATCAAGAAATTTAGTAGGACTGGAAATTCAGAGAGGTGAAACTCTACATTTTGCTACAGGAATTTTGGAACCAAAAATCTGTAATCCACTAGCAAGAGTGCAGTTATTATATGGAACTAAGTAATATTCTTTGAAAGAAAAAAGCTTAAAAGTGAATGCCTTGGTTATTAGACCACAGAATTTGTTGCCTGATATATAATCAGTTTTTAATGTGATTCTTATCTGATGGGAAATGACGATGCAAGTTCTTTTCCTTTTAATGCCTCTCTCAAAGGAGGAAAGGTTTAAAGTTTTTTTCTAGCAAGCTAAAAAAGATCCAATGTTTCTAAGGAGAAGAGAGCCTACAGCTAACGGAAATCATATCTTAAGTGCCAGTTTCTCACAAACCGTGTATTTAAAGGCTAGTGATGATTCAAAACCACTCTCCTGCTGTTTTAAGCACAGGCTATTGCAACCCTGGCCTTGATGAGGCACTTCAACTTGATCAACTACTCTAAAATATCTTCTATTCAAGGAATCACACAGGATGACTCCATTTTATAATGGAGGTAAAGCCCTTCCTAAGGAAATTAAGCTGGTGTTAAGTAAAACTAATACTATTTCTACACTGGTTTCACATTCTTTGTTATTCAAATGTTTCTTATAAATGTCAACTAATGTTCACGTTCTGTACAAGCAGCAAATTAGTAGTTTTAAGGGCCGTAAAGCAGTTGTTATTACAGATCCCCAAGTATATTCTTCCGTTTTTATAAAGTATTACTCATGATCTATTAAATAGGAGGAAAAAGGAGAAACTAATGTGAATCTTAGAAACAGTGGGGTAGACAACTCCCCGCGACATATTGCTTACCAACTGAATACAGCAGGTGGCCTTTCCTGCACTCACAAGTGTGAAACATAGTCCGGGCATGGCTTGCTGTGTCTGTACTGCATGACATACACTGTTGACTGATGCCACCAATATAACATCACTACTGCTAGGATATGCCATATCTGGTGGCTTGATCCGAGGTAGTTGAGTTGTCCTAGAAGGGAAGGCAGAGAGACAGGAATATTGAGTGTAAAATTTTGATATTAAAATATGAATACATTTTTATCTCTGGCCGTGGCAACATGGCTTCGCAGCAAAAAGATTTTGGCAGCATCAGAGCACCGGGAGACTGACAGGAGATTCATTCAAACCCAAAGGTTTTTTTTAAAGAAGGATGAATTCATATTTGGGTCTACTTTAAGGACATTGGTGAATTTTGGAAATACTATTCCAAGTGTGTCTTCCAATCTAATTTGGTTAATTTCAGGAATCTGATCTTTTGTCTCCCCTGTCTCGTGCCGTACCTATCTGGATATATGTGTCACGGACTAATCCATAAAATGTAGTTACTATGGCTTCGTCGTTACTAAGGTTGATTAGTTCATATACAACTTAGAACTATTTCTCTTTGTGCTTAAATTCCAAGGAGATTAATTAACATGTGGGAAGCTTCTTGAAAAAGATCAAAATAAATAAAATACAGAGCTGTAGAAATTTAAATGTAAATCATCCCTTTTCCTTACTCATGGCGCTTCTATGGTCATGCAATGTAAATATTCTCTAACCACCATCCCTGTCTCTTCTTACCAAGAGAAATAGTACAGTACGTAGATTTTAAAGTATAAGCCCACACAATCCTTTCTGTAGGGCTTCCTAGCCTTTTTTTGGTGCCACAGTGTACTTTAACAGTCTAGGGAAACCCACAGACTCATTTTCAAAAGCACAAAACACAGAGGGTTACAAAGAAAACTGATCATACTGTCAAGTAAGTATCACAGATCTACTTAATTCCGTCCGTGGACACCTTTGGGGATCTTTGGACCACATCAGATACCATCGTGCTGCTTCTGTATTTTTTAAAATGTAACTGAGCTGAAGTAGTTCTTAGGTGTCAATTTGTTGATTTCACCGTATTCACCCACCGTCTCACCATGGCACGTTGCTCTCTCCAGCCAGGTCATAAATGGGGACTGGCGAGAAAAGGTTTCGAAGCCACTCATTCGAGAGCACCTAAGACTATCACTCTTATCTGTGAAGCTTTTTTTTTTTATTTCTGCGGCTCCCGCTGTGTCTGCACTCTGCTGCACATTCAGCTACATGGGGGCACAGTTTGTCAAGCTCATCTGGGAGAAAAGTTACATAACATTTGACCTTTTATAGGGATCCTATGTTTGACAGCTGGAAACTTCTGGTATGAACAGTTTAAGGCATAAAAAAGTACTATGGCCACAATTATGTAGTACAGAAAAATTTCATAATTCGGTTTTCTACATGTACTTGTCATGAAGAAATTAGTAATAAAAGAATTATTAATAAAGTGCTATAAAAATGTATTTTGCCAAAACCGTTTTCTGAGGAATATTCTGGCCCTCCCTGAAGGATGGCTGGTTTTCAATGGTCAAGTCTTAATTATGCTCTTGAATCCTAATGTTTATGGTCAGGTTCTTCTTCTTACTCCACTCTTGGTTAAAACTCACCGGTGACAGACAAGTGCACAGAAGAATGCCTGTGATCTATACACTCTCTAGATCAGGGTTTCTCATCCTTTTTCTTCCCAACATACATCATGAGTAGCATAATCCTATCTTTAATTCACTGTGGAAGAAGATTCTTAACCCAGGAAGGAGGGACAAGTCTGCAGTCTGAATTTGAGCCACTGCCCTACTTCTAGCTCCTCAAACCAAAAAAATCACTGCCCTATGTACTCTGTTACTCTTGACTCAAGCCAAAGATCACCTAGACTTCTATCATTCTGTCCCTTACTAAACCACATTCTCCACTTACAGGATTGAGGTCAAGGAAGGACCATCATAATAATAGTTGCTGACATGTACTAAGTACTTACTACTTGTGAGGAACCTTGCTAAATGGTTCATGTACATTTTCTCATGTAATCCTCACAATAACACCATGAGAGAAAGTATTATCTCCATGCTCAGATGAAGAAATGACCTGAAAAAGTACGAGTAATTTATTTAGCTCATGCAGCTAGTAAATGGGTGATGTGGATTTGAACCCTAGCAATCTGAGTACAGACCTAAGTTCCTAAACAAGCAAATACATAATTTTGGACAACATTATTCATACTACCCAGATATTTTCTACAAAAGGTTGTTTTTTTCTGGATTGAAGAATCAGGGAAATCTGTCCTTCTACTGAGTTACTAGCTTGTCTATATCTTGCAGATGTGAAGACCCTTAACTTATATCATTTTCCCCTTAGCAGTGAGTACTAGGAAGCTGAAAGGCAGACTGGTGGCCTTTATCTACTTTTAGAACCTCATGATGGATATATGGTGAAGTGATCCTAACCCTGCCTTCTTTTCATTATCTTATTTTCCTCTGTCTCTTTTATTTCTTGTTTTGTGGATCTCTACATATATAAATAATTTTTAAGATGAATTGGTACATAAAGAAGTCAATGGTAACTGATAATTAGTATTCCACAAAAAAAGCAGTGTTTGGGAGTCAAAAGACTCCCAGCTCTGTCACTAGCTCATAATCGGGAAATGGTGGTGACCTAATCTACTGCACTCAAGTTTGCAAGAGTCCTTTGAAAGTTAAGCTTCTAGATAACATTTGACAATAGGAGAGCCATTCTGTAACCAATAATATTGAAAAAAATCTAACTTTTGATACTCAAGCGTATATTTCTACCATATATTTAGAATAAAGTCATGAGATTACTATAAAAGTGATACTTACCTGGAAAGTACCGTTCTGGAACTTTGGAAATGTAGAATAGGAAAGCAAGAAGAGCAATCACATACATCACAATTACACGGGGTGCAAAGTCCTGAAAAGCAAAACATTTTTTGACAGATCTTCTTACTGTGACTGAATTCCCAATTAATTATGAATCTAATTCACAGATTAGGTAGAATTCATAGGCGGAATTTAACCTTGTTAAATCTCAATTGCTCTTGTAGGCAGTCTCCAATTACAGAAATCTTGCTCTCAATACTGTAGGAAATGGGTGCCTGAGTGGCTCAGCTGGTTAAGCATCTGACTCTTGGTTTTGGCTTAGGTCATGATCTCAGGGTTGTGAGATCGGGCCCCTGTGGGGCTCCATGCTCAGTGCAGAGTCTACTTGGGATTCTCTCACTTTCCTTCTCCCTCCCTGCAGGAAATGGCCCACAGAAGTGGAACAGAGTACTCTAAAGGTGAGGGTACTAAAGGAGCTAGAACTTTAACATGGTTAAAGGTCCTAAGGACACCCAACTTCAACTATAGATGCATGGGTGGAATCCATATGGGGAATGGAGTTACCAGCTGAATAAGCAAAAAAAAAAAAAACCAAAAACAACACTGAAGATAGGGACTTGTGGTTAGAAAAAGCACAAGAGATTTGGGGGCACCTAGGTGATTCATTCAGTTAAGCATCTGCCTTTGGCTCAGGTCATGATCCCAGCGTCCTGGGACCGAGCTCCACGTTAGGCTCCATGTTCAGCGGGGAACCTGCTTCTCCCTCTCCCTCTGCTCCTTCTCTCTCTCACTCTCAAATAAATAAATAAAATCTTAAAAAAAAAAAAAAGAGGTTTGACCCAACAATGAAATCTGTTCACCAACCTGGATAAATGGTTCTCCTGAATACTACTATATGAAGCAGTCCATCTCTCAGCCCTAATTGGAAAGCTTTTCCTTGCCCTAAGAAAATTAGCCAGCTAAAATTTGTACATACTGATCTTAATTCTAGTTGTAAACCTAATTCACAAGAAGCCATTTAGGAAATAAAGACAAATTACTTCTCTCTACAAATATTTGAGAATTATCATGGCCCTCCTGAAATCCTACATTCTTAGAATAATGAACATGAGAACACAACTGTACTCTGCTTCCCAGGATTAGCTCTTCTGGAACTTTTCATCGTCAGTTAAGTCTCCTCTCTCTTTCCCCATCTTTTAAAAATCACAGCTTATTGGAGAATTTCTCGGGAAGTCTCCCTCTGCTTCTTCACTGAAATGATCTGTGATCATATTAGATTTCTGTCTTTCAGAACCACTATTTTCCTAAGCCATATTTCTACTGTAAGATTTCTGGGAGATTCCAGAAATCTTACACAGGAAAGCTTTCACAGGAATGCTCCCATATTTTTTGAATTTCTCAAAAATCTACTGGCTCAATAGGTCTGGTTCTCTTTTTTATTTTATATAAGCTTAAAAAGGATGTGTTTACTTCATCTCAGATTTTGGTCCTTCTATGTCAATAACCAGTTATTCATTTTGGGTTAGAATTAAATCTAGAGTTGCAGTTCAGCATTGTATTTTCTTTAACTTATATTTAGGGAGTTAAAATTGGCAGAGAAATGCTGTTTTCACTTATCAGGACCACTGAAGTTCCTCATCACCTCATCACCACTGTTTCACTTTCTCCCAATTTCTTAATCTTACGAAGAAAGCATCGCTCTGTTCTCAAGTTGACAAACTGGCCAAATCAGATCACTCAATTTGCTGTATCACATAATTTCCTTTCTTTCTAGTTTTATACCCAAACGCTTTCCACCATGCTGTTGCCAACTTCACGCAAGTACATGTAAGCCTACTATTAGTTTTCCTGTCTTCTAAAAAAATATATGATCCTTTTGAATAAAACCTGAATTTAAATCCTCATATTCCAGAAAAGGCGCCATTGCAACAAATGTATATTATTTCTGCTAGATTTCCTGGCATATATACTGATGCCAAAAATTCTTAAGTTTACTCTCAAGCACATTCTTCTTAAAGCATTTTTATGTGAATCTCTGACATCTTAAGTCTTATTTCTAATCTCCTTCTCAAGAATATGGAGGCATTCTCACTGAGCTACCTCCTAAATAGACTCCGACTTGCCCCATAATACCTAAATCTAAAAGCTCTTCTTTTACTTGCCAGTATATTGTCCTTGGTGGGTGGGACATGCTCTCATGGTTCCAGCTACCAAGACAGTAATGATTTTCAAATCTTGGTCACTAGTCTCAAACTATGACCTAAATTCCAACTCCATCTCCACCTTTACATCCCACAGGTGCCTCAAACTCAATAGGTCCAAGGAAAAATCTTTCCCAGCTCCTTTTCCTCCCCCCAAGTCAATCAATCAATCAACCAACCAATCAATCCCTCCTAGTTCCATATTTGTGTTCTCACTGGCATTATTCTTGCCATAGCTAACAAAGTTAGAAACTTTGATGTTCTCCTTCACTGATTAGGACTTGGGTATTAATACACTCAGGGTAGCAGAAGGAGAATTAAGAACATATCATTTCATAGAAAGACATCTTGGACAAAAACAGTAGTTACACTTCTTTTTTCCTGTAAGGCATGCTTATTTATATAGATGTGAACATTACAGCATTAATATGCAATTACAAATATTTTCCCAAATGACAGAGACCCACCCACTTGGTCTGATTATAGTACTTTACCCAAAATGAATACAATTGAAAGGACAAAAAAAAAAGGAGAAGAAGAAGAAGAAGAAAAATATCAACTACACTCAACTTACCTGTACAATAGGAGCCCCGACTCCTCCATTGAGCCAAACCCAGTGAAGGGTAGGGATCACTCCGTATCCCGAAACGGAACAGAAGATGATAGAGCGGAGCCTCTGCCACTGCTGTGTGAGGTAACTGGGATGGATCTGCGCAAAGAACACGGCCAGGATCATGGCAAGCACTGTGATCAAGTACACCTGACGCCAATACTAGACGGAAAGGAAATCAAAGTTTAATTGTTATTAAAAGTAAGAGAAGGAAAAGAGCAATTCCTGCTTTTACCTTACACATTCCAAACTTATTTATGTGTTTTTTTTTTCCTTTCTAAACAATTAACTTCCTTCCTTAAAACACCACATGTTCCATACAACCATTAGGTTTCTTAGGATGACAAAGCGAGCTGGTAGAAACCATATTCATTCAAACAAAAGCATTTTCTAAGGACCTGTCATATGCCGGGGACAGTTTAAGTCCTGTAGAAACAAAGCTGACTATGACACGGACTCTCCCAGTGGATGAGCTCATAGACTATGGGAGGGGCAGACATGAACAAATGATTAGAATCCAATGAGAAGTACTGTAACTAAGCTGGGAAGAGAATGTTGTAGAGCTCCGGGGGCCGGGGGGCATTTGCCACCTGGAGTAGCTAATAAATGCTTCACAGAGGAGATGGTATCTAAGCAGATGATGCTTGAGGAATATATAGGATTGTGTGGGAAGAGGGAGTTCTCAAGGAAAAGGACCGGCACCCACAGTGGGAACGGTTTGAGAAGGGAGGCTGAAAGGCAGAGTATTGTCAGGCTCAGGACTTGCAACTTTAACATGTTGGAACTGGAGGAAGAGCAGGTTCTTTAAGAATGAGATGACAGGCCTGCTTCTGAAACTGACTTATTAGATAACTTTGACATCAGTGTGAAAAAGCAAGCGGTGATGGGAAGCCAGCTAGAACATCTCAGAATAACTGACCCAAAGTGAGAATGGAGGCTTGGACTCTCATTGAACAAGGAAGATACAGATGTGAGCAGCAGATTCAGGAGACTTTTTAAAAATAAACTCAAATCTTAATGGTTGACTGGATGTGTGAGAAGGCAGTAGAGGATGGCCAAACTGTTTCCATTATGAAAGACCATGCAAATGACTTCTACTAATGGAGCAAATGAGCAGATAATCCAGGTGTGTTGTCTGTGTGGGTGGGGGAGAGAGAATGGGAAAGCATGAAATGTGCATTTTAAAATATATTACGTTTGAAGGGCTTACAGAACATTTAGATATCTAAATGAGCAGCTGAAGCTCAAAAGTTAGCATCACAGAGAGCAGAGTTCTTAAGCTGGGCTCCAGGGACTTCTGTGGGGCAATCAGCTTCCCGAAATCACATGTCAAATTGTTTGGTTAATCTGTACCCAAATATATACCCTCTGGATGGAGGGTCCAGAGGTCTCAAGCCCATTCTCAAAGCTGCCTGTGTTCCTTAAAAGATAGAGAGCCACTACAGCAATTGGATATTTGGAAATGATTAGGTACCAGAGGAAAGAAAACAATTTTTCCTTTAAATGATCATTAGCTCCAGTGGTTCTTGTTTCTCTTGGAAACCTAGCTTTTCTGAAAAGAGATTTACAAGGAGTGTCCCACTACTCTCTTGAATTATCAGGTATGTTTGGGAAAAGGTAAACAGAAAACAGGTTAGCTTTCAGAGAAAGAACCAGATAAGTAAAACAATTCAAATATGACATGACTGCACTCACAAGCTCCTAATTATCAGCTTAGCCCAAATTTTCTAAAAGATATAAATGGTTTCCTGCAAAATGAGTAAGTGAAAGCTAAGCAGATATGAAAAGTTTATTATTAAAATCAAATCAATTTACAAGGTTAACTGCACATATAGTTAATTAAATGCTTATGTTCCAAAATAATCAGGTCTAAAAAGCAAATGGCTCATATGTAAGTGGCTACAATCAATAATTCTCTTACTTCAAACCAAATTTATGATTTTTCTCTTTGCTACTTTTACACTTTAGCTTCACTGGCAGTTATCTCTGTTATTGTGCAGAGACAAAGGTCCTACTTAAGAAGTCTCAAGTCAGAGGAATCCTGCACTACAGCCAATCTTCCCGGTACGCGAAAGCTGGGGAGTATGGCTTGGAGCACCAGTTACATGTGGAAGGCTTGTGGAGAGGTCAGGCTCCAGTCCTTCGTGAACAGGACTACAAGCACCTAGTATGCATACTGGCCCCACACAGCTCTGTCCTGGCTCTGTAAAAGAAGGGAACTAAAGGACCAAAGAAAAAGAGAAGGGTAAGGTTGGCGAGCAGGAAGAAGAGAGAGTACAGCTGATGAGGACTTCCTGAATAGGCCTTCAGATGTACCGAGCCAGTGGAAGACTGTTTACCTCCTTGGCTGGGACATGAGGTGATGAGATAGTTTGGCAGGCCAATATAATCCGAAAGCAGTGTTTCAAATGCTGCTTTGCACAAGGCAACAAGTGACTTTTGTGACATCAGAGTCACAAGTAGAGTTGATCTCTAACTCAGAAGAGATACATATTTGTTAAAGTCTCTCACCACCCAGTTGGGTCTGTCTCTATGCTCACCTCCAAATATAGTACTAAAGAAAGGAAAACCTATTTCTTATGAAGAATTTGGCCAACACGCTCACAGACAAACCCTTTATTTTTTTCACTGAGAGAGGAGTAAAGGATCAGGGAAAATGGAAAGCAGCAGCCAGCTTCATAATTTTATCAAGCGCTAACTTTAACTTCAGCTCTATAAACATAAAAGATATGTAATGTGCATCTGAGGAATCATGTAGCTATATGGGTTTAGTGGAAACATTAATAACTTAGTGTTTACAGCCATTTTAAGAAATAACCTTTAAATATATATTTCAATGGAAAATCAGTAAAATGAGTATGGATCTGGGAATAGATATTAGAGATCATAGGGCCCTTTGAAAAATGAGTTTATATATACATAAGATTCATATTTCTTCTATAAGTTAATTATGTGTTTATTTAGAAGTTCAAAGGAACCATGCAAGAAAACACAAGATCTATGTGAAAGGTAGAATGTAAAATGTTTTAAGTTACTTACGTTATTACAATAAAATGCATAAAATACCCCGGAGACATAGCATCCCAGTATTCCAATAGAAATTCCTGCATAATCTAATGCCATCCATCTTCGACAAGTTTTTTCTGATCGATGGCAGGAAAAAAGATGATAGCCCACAGAGCAAAGCATACAGACCTATGGAAAATAAAACAAATCTTAGCAAAGTGAAACAAAAAGAAATGAAAGCAACTTATGTGTGATGTTCAGGGAAGTGGTTAGGTCAAGTTCAGGCTTTCTGGCCAAAGAGACTTGACCTTGGATTCTGGCTTGTCCCATAAGGCAAGCCATGTCATTTTTCTAGGTCTCAGGTTCCTTATGGGTAAGATGGGGCTAACAGTAATAAAGAAATTTAAAATGGTAGACATTTTATAACATAAAATTTTAAATGAGTAGCACAGCAGTGGGAAAATTATATAATGTAAATGTTTTTAAAATATTGAGGCTTTTTTGGAGTCACGAATGAGCTTCCTTTTAAAAAAGTACCCACTAGAAGTGTAGTCCTTAAGAAATTATTCAAAGAACACAGAATTGTATGATGTAAAAACATAAGGTCCTCCTACTTGAGCTATTCCCCAGCAGTAGCTCCTGATAACACCTGCTATGTGTCCTAGATATCTTCAGTGAATGTATCAAACACCTATGATCTACAAGTCCACACATACAAACACACGCTATGTACTTTTTAATCAAATGGAATCACCTAATACATTCTGTTCTACAATTTTGCTTTTTCCCTTAAGACTTTCCATGTCCATGTAAGATTTCATTGTCTACAGTTTACTTTTGGGATGTAAGTGAAGCACAGCTTTGCTATGTCCAAGAAAAAAATAACTGTGACTTATCCTGACTTTGTGTTGCCAAATTGAGAGCACAGCTAATCTGATTCAAGCAGCTGCTCTGAAAATTGGTAAGGATTCCATGGCTGAACTTCCTCCAGCCATTAAATACCTGCTGTGTGTCATGCCCTGGGGATACAAGGATGAGACCTTTACTGCCTGAAAGATTTTCCGGAAACAAGTGGACAAAGAAGTGGTGATGTAAGAAGTCACAGTGAGAAAACAGAGGAGGAGCCTGGGTTTGTGGGTGTGTGTGTATACATTTGTTTGGTGGGTGAAATGGTGGGGAGAAGAGCTTCACAGAAGGGCTGCCACTGGAGCTGGATACTAAAAGCCTGTTCTGGCAGGCATCAAGAATATAAATAAAGGTGGCTACATGTTTATTGGAGGGTCCACAGGAAAAGTGGCATATTGAGAAACCAGAACCATTAAGGAATGTCACGTGGCCCTCTTCATAACACAATTATGACAAGTCCTACTCCTCAGAGAGTTTTAACATCAATATTATGGATGAGGTGTGATACCTTTATAAAGATTTTAAGTGTAGCCTTATTGGAAAGGCTAGGATGGGAGGTTATAAGAGTAGCCCTGGAGAGCAATGATAAGAGCCTCTAATAAGCCAGTGATGACAGGGGGTGCAGCAAATGGCACAGATAAACAATACAAAGCACAGATAAATGATAGGAAGTAGGTCAAATAAATATTTTGTAAGCAATGCTCAGGCAGAAAAATGGTCAGCTAGCCAGTCTACAGTCTGGTCACTAAACAAACCTAATCACCTCCCCTCCCCCCGCCCAGCTTCAATATCAATATTCAAAACAGTGTACCTAGCCACAGTGTCATTTCTTCATCCATAGTCTAAAATCTTCATCGGTCTGTGGCTTTGGCTAGTAAGCCACAAATACGAGTTCACTGATTTAATTAAACATAACTCTTGGAAGTTTGGTTATTTGTTTTGTTTTCTCAGATCACCCTCGAGATTAAACACAGTAAATCCAGAGGACACCAGTGTGAATTCTTGTTGACAAGGAAATATCTCATTGTCACAATGTTGAGTGACACAAAAAAGCAAGCAGAGATGATCACAGCTCAGAAATAGGTAGGCAGGTAGGTGGGAGGCAGCTGTGTATACACAAATGCCAAATATGGCTACCTCTGCAAAGTGGAATTTCAAATGGCTTTCTACTTTCTTCCATTTTGTTTGTTTGAATTCTGACGTGAGTATATTTTATAGTAATAGTAAAAAACAACAATAAAGCTAATTTCATCATGAAAAGGAAAATAAAGAGAAAAATTACACTTTTCAAAAGGAAATTAAAATACATAGTGTTAACAGGGAACACTGAGTTTATAAAAGTAAACCTATACTTAGTATCTGTTCTAAGATTTAAAAAAAATCTGTTTTAAAAGAAATGTGTTATTATTAGAATTCCTTAAAAAAACTGAAAAATTATCTGGCAAATTGAGTTTGGTTTCAGTTTTCTGGAAACTTTCCTTTTGTGGACTATCTCACTTCATCAAGGTAGACAGATAATTGGAGTGTGACATCCTGTATCTAATCTCCTTGACATAACCAAATACTTTTCAAATACTTTCAGGCTCCTGCCTCCCTCCAGCCTCATTTTACTCCATTCTCCCACGAGCCAACCACAAAGGCCAACCCCAAGAGTCCAGAAAGTGTTGGACTGTCTCTTGCTTCTGGGCTTTTACACAAACTACTTTCATCTGCTTAAATCCCTGCCTCACTCTCCCTTCTGCCCTCCTACCTAACTGACCTGATCTTTATGACACGTTGGTTTTGTTCAGCACTATATTCACGATGCCTAGCTTTGTGCCTGGATGTAGATTATGGAACTTAATGCAAATGAACTGAATCTAGGGAAAGGTATTCCTGGATTCTACTCTTTCCTAAGACAGAAAGACCTCTGGGAAAGTTCAAAGCCCCTGAAATTACATTCTACTATTTAGAATGTACTCTATTAAATCTGGTTGGTGGGAAGGTACTGAGCATCTACTATTCAGAATGTACTCTATTAAATCTGGTTGGTGGGAAGGTACTGAGCATATAAAATGGTAAAGTGAAAGAGAAAGAGAAAAAATGTTATGTCTTTTAAATTAAAATTAAATGTAAATCAATTTTTTTTTCTTTTTTAGAGAGGGTGGGGAGAGAAAGAGGGGTAAAGAGAGAAAAGATGAGGGAGAGAGAGAATCCTAAGCAGGCTCCACACCCAATGCAGATGCCCAATGTGGGGCTTGGTCCTAAGACCAGAAGATCATGACCTGAGCAGTAATCAAGAGACGGATGCTTAACCAACTGAGCTGCCCAGGAGCCACTAAAGGTAAATCAATCTTTTTTTTTTTAATTAAGGTAAATCAATCTTAATTTGTGGTTTACCATGCTGTCTGCTGACTCTAAGAATTTGAGAAAATTGAGTCAATAAGTTATAAATTTAATAAAATAAAAATAACCGAAATGACAAGTTTCAGTAGGGAAAATCTGCTGTCTTTAGCTGTTGTTAGGATCTTGCTGCCTTTAGCAACTTTTACAGTGTGTAACAAAGATCACTGCACTAGCTGCTAGGAGAACAGGATTTTACAGTCCTGCTGAATAATCTTGAGCAAGTCACTGTAACATTTTGGGTTTTTCTTCCTTGGCAGTTGGAATTATTTGTTTTTCAGTTCTGCAATGCATTGTTTTCTTAAGCCAATATGAAGATTAATATGCTCTCCTTGAACTAACATCAGTTGTGGCTGGATGGTGAAGGAATAAAAGGCAGGCCTGGAGGCAGAGGAAAACATGTGGGATTTTCAAAGCAGATACTATCCATATAATTAAACCAGTTTTGTTTATTAATGGTTATTAAG
>CM053604.1:52820955-52844045 GCA_028646535.1 Procyon lotor
TTTTAACTCCGAAGTCTGAACTTGAGTTGAATGATGAAGGTCTGAAATTAAATGATGTATCATGAAAGCAACATCTGTCTAGCTGACACTTAGTACAGATGCACCTTTCACATGGTAGCCATAGGTTAACTGAAGGTAGTGCTGGCCTGTATTTAGAGGAAGGGGTGATAGCTTTTAATGTTTATGTTTTCTGTACTCTCTGCATTTTTTTTTTTAAATTTTAAAAATGTCAGCAGGATTTCAGCCCTCATTGATTTTCTTCTTTAGAATTACTTGCTTTTAAAATTATTATTTATACAGGTCCTTGAAGAAAACTGAAAGTGCTAGGGAACTAACAAATATAAAAGGTAGAAAGGAGAAACTGAAAGTATTTGAAACCAGGCAAGCGTAAAAAGACCAAAGGAAATGAACATTAAAGCGATAGAAAAGATCACTACCAGCAAAACGAGATATTAAAATTAAGACAGTATGGAAACAAATACAGAAATCATAGACATATAAATAGGAAAAAGATGGGAAATCTTCTGAAAAAAGTTTTAAGCAGTAACTAGTGTTCTATCTCAGCCAGAAAATAGAGTACATAGTTTGCTATCCTTATATTAATCTTAAAACAGAAATCTCTAAAAAAGGAAGGAGAAAAGGAAAGGCATTTTTCTCCATCTTTAAAATCTACTGGATTTCAAGTATACTCTAACAGCAAAGCCCAAATATACTCTCATAAAAACATTTTTGCTGCTTATATTATGAAAATGAATAAGCTACCCTCTATACTATTTTGGGACTCTTTAAAGCAATTGGTGGCTGTGATGTAAGATCACCTGCCCAAGCCTGTCTGACTAAAGTTCTCTTTACTAATAATAATGTTTGTGAAATGACTTACCTGGAAGCAGAAAAGACAAATAGAACAAATTACAAAATCTTCTCTGGACGCACTTGCCGAAGGTAATACTGATGTCATGTCATATATTCCCAGGGTAAAGAAGAGAAAAAAACCCAGCAAATGACTCCAGATGTTTACTGTCTCATTAGATAAAATAAACAAACTGGAAAACAAACAGACATGCATCTCAGATTCATATTGGCTTGCTCACGATCAGCATCTAAAAGGTCAGGGACAGTTTGGGGGGCAGTTTTCTAACACTTGCTACTTAAAGCTCTTAACCACATCCTTGCCTTTGTAAGTAGGATTTCTCACTTAGTGTAACTGGTCTTTAGGTTCTTGCATGTTTCCACCAATCCTGAGATCTTAGAGCTTTTTCGGTGTTCACCTCTATGTTCATATTTACTATTTCCTTCCTCAGCTGAGTTATTGATGTACAAATTCCCCCTCATCCTCCAGCCTCTCAACTCCCTGATGGCTGGCACCATCCATCTTTATGACACCACTGTCCCCAGCAGAGTGCCTTGCTCAGATCAGATGCTAGGTGTCTACAGAAATGAATGTGCAGATTAAAACTGGATGTTAGCTACCATACTTTCATGTTCAAACACCGGTACCTGAAAACCTGCTAAGTATAAGGTTAGCCACAAACTTAAAATACCTTTTTGTACACATTAAATGCAAATGCAAAGCAAAACAGACTCGACAGAAGCAGAATAAATACAAAGTGTTCCACTGGAAAAGTCTCCTAAGATAGGCATGCTGGAACAGCTTTGCTGTGATTGTGTGAAACCAAACTAGTTCTAGGTGGCATGAGTTTCTCCTTTTTAGGAACAATAGGTCACTTTTAGTATCATTACTATTTGCTCACTAAATGCCTAACTGGTTTGAGTAGTCTTCACAGCATAGATTGGTGTAGAGTGTACCACAGCAACCAGGAGTCAAGAGGCTCACTGTCCCTCCACTCTCACCCTCAGCAACAAATTAGCTCTGTGATCATAAGCAAGTCACTTAACTTCTCTAGCTTCGGTTTCTTCAACTATAAAACAAGGGAGGTGAATCAGATGCTGCCTCAAGTCGCTTCTAGCTTTTTCATTTTGTTAAATGTTTCTCTGACTGTAGATAGAACTCATCTGATTATTTATTGTTTAAAATTCTCTTGCATTTCTCTTGCAAAATCTAATCTTTTTGTTTGAATTAAGGTCTTTGATATTCACCGGTTCATATTCCTTATTAATAAGCATTAATGTATAACTCTAACCTACTGAATTTGTAGGAATCACCATGGTTCTCATTTTCCAATTTTGACACATCATAAAACAGGGTCTCACACTATCAAATGATCTTCAAGAATAAAGTGAATCTTCTTAAGTCATGAATTTCAGGCTTTATCCTGTACAAGCATCAAGTATAAAGACTACTTATATTGGGGCAGGGGTGAAGACGCAGGAATGTATCTAACTACAAGACCATTTGATGGTCAATACTGTGCTCTATTGCCTCAGAACTTTTCACTTTGTGAAACCCAGTATAACCTGATTAACTGAACTGAGAAGCACAACCTTGGCATGCTCCTTCCAACCAACAGAAGGTTGGCAGAACAGTTGTGACATACAAAACCTCTCCTTACATCCAAAATCTGTCCAGGTCACTCTTGACAGCTAAAAGGAGAGGGCAAAAGCTGAACTTGGCAAAGACCAAGCTGGTGGGAAGAGCACTTGGAGGAATATTCCCTGTGGAGAATCTACTCTTACTCTGTGAGAAGTTATGCTTCTCTGTTCAGCTTCAAAATCAGTAATCAGGATGATAACAAGTCACTATTAATTGAGTGGCTGTTAGGGGTCATGCCCTGTGTAGCATTTTATAAACATAATCTCATTTAATCCTTAATATTTTTTCTTTTTTTTTTAAGATTTTATTTATTTGACAGAGAGGAGAGAGATCACAAGTAGGCAGAGAGGCAGGCCGAGAGAGAGGGGGAAGCAGGCTCCCTGGTGAGCAGAGAGCCCAATGTGGGGGTTCAATCCCAGGAACCTGAGATCATGACCTGAGCCAAAGGCAGAGGCTTTAACCCACTGAGCCATCCAGGCACCCCTCCTTAATATTTTCTGAAGCAGGAACTGTGATTACCCTTGTTTTTACAAAAGGGTAAAATAAGATTCAGAGAGGTCAACCCTTGTTCAAGGTCCTGAAATGGTTAAGTGGCAGATCTGGATACCCAAGTCTTTCTGACTCAACAGCCCAAGATCAAAGCACTATATGTATTTCACTTCTCAATCCATGAGATTTGGCCACTATCATCAGAATCCAGAGGACTACTGCTACATGGGTAATAAAATACTTAAAATAATTCACTACCTGCCCTGTCCTTGTGGAACTTCACCTCCACAGCAAGGCCCAGCTCTGATTTCTTGTATAACTTATGCAAAGGAAACATTGGGGAGGCAAATAGTACTTAGGATTCAAATTGTGAAGGCCTGTGGGCCATCCACTGAGTAGGGATGGACAGACTGTCATCTTCCAACTCTGAGTCCAAAACACTTTCAAAGCAGGGCAGAAAGAACTGGGGAAAGACCATGCTGAAAAGCATATCAAGAATCAGATGTGTGATTGCTTCCTGAGCAACCCAAAAGCCTACAATCCAGCACTAGAGTTTGTCACTACCATATCCTAGAACTAACCAATAATCTGTACCTTAAGTCTCTTAAAGTGGGGTTCTATATTTAAGTACACACAGTGACTTTTAACACAAATCTAGTCTAACAACCAGAACACCGAATTTTTGGTTTTATTTTTTTAAAATCCAGGCACTCAAGGGACTCATGGTTTTAAAGGTTTAGATAAAGAAATTCCTTTCTTAGAAATGCTTCTAGGGTGCTCTAGTGGAGGGTGGTGCCCGTTACAGTCTCTCTTTGCTATAGTCCTTCTCCTACACAGCGTTTTTCACAGTGGTTATTATGCAATAGAGTAATTAGCTCTTTAATGTGTGTCACCCAGACCAAGCCTTAGTTTCATGGGAACAAGGGCCACATCTGCTGCTCTATGCATGACCTGGTACAGTGTCTGGCACCTAGGAGGGGCTCCACAGTATTTGCTGAATGAATGAATCAGGGGTTTCTCTGAGATACACACACACAAATATATACACACACGCATATATATGTTATATATATATAAATACATGCATATATATATTTATGTATGTGCCTATGGCAATGTGAACCTGTTTTCTATTATGTTAATATAATTTCCTGTTACATATCATATTGGGTATTTATCTGGCCCAAACCATCTGAATTTCCCTAGCGCTCATCTAAGAATAAACAAAAGCTTAGGTATACACTGGGGCACATACCACCTGGCCATTGTTGGTGAGATTGATTCCAATAAGCACCAAATGAGATAAAGGATGTAGAAGCTCTCTGTAAACAGCAAAGCGCCATAGGAGAAACTGCTATGATGGTAATTAAAACCATTGTTAACTGTCATTATTATTCCGTGGATCAAGTACCCAGGAGGGGGAAGAAGAAAGATAATGAGAAGGGAGAGATGGGAAAAAGGAATGAGAAGGATGGGTAGTTAGGAAATGATGGGCTCGGGGTAAGCAGCAGAGACCTCAGACAAAAAGGGTGTAGGTGGAGAAGAGGGGTTGCCAGCGCGCCCCCTTAGATGCGTCCCGCGGAAGCGGCAAAGACTGTACCTTTTGATACATAGCCTGGAGGGCAGGTAGGCCCGGTAGCCGTCGGTGATGTACGGGTTGTCCTTGAGGGACACGGGGATCTGCTCGTAGGTGTAGAGACGGATACCGCGGGGCACCAGGACGGGCCAGTACTGGTAGCTGCCTAGCTCTATATAATGTGCGCTCTTCAGTAGCTTCTGATGCATCCTTCCCTGCCGCCGCCGCTCCCCTGCTGGGGAGCTCGTCCGGGCCCCGCCTCCCCGGGGAGGGGGCTTTGCCGCCGCTGCCCCCGCCCCGGAGCCCGGGAACGCAGCGCGAGGTCCTACGGTCCCGCCGCTGCTCAGGCCGCGCTCCGCGATCACACCGGCCGGCCCCCGGCGTCAGCGCCGCGGTGGACTCGGCGGCGTCGCAGCCTTCTCTGACGTCAGCACGCCGCGGCGGACCCCACCCCTCGGCCTCCTCTGGGGCGGGGCCGGCTGGGGCTGGGGCTGGGGCTGGGGCTGGGGCTGGCGCGACGCCGGAACGGATGCGCGCTTGGGCGGGCGGCTCCGGGCCGGCGTTCCTGCCGTTCCAGACCCGCGGAACCGAGGCGTCAGTCTCTTTTCGTTGGTGAGAGGAGCACAGAGCCGCGCAGACGAATACGGGTGGTTTTCTTCAAGGGGAAAAGATAAGAGTTCGCTGGAAGAAAATTAAGAACTGGAGCTAACTCTCACCAGTTACTTAGGCTTAGAATCTCATGAGTAGTGAGTGTAGAAGGGACTCTCGAGGTTTTCCAAGCTAAAGTCAGTCCTTTGAAGTAGCTGAGGATAGAAGAAAGCTGATGCACGTGGAACATATACCAAAAATAGAGTATACATTAAGCCATAAACAAACCCCCATTGACATTCAAAACATTCAGCTTGTATTCTCTGACCAAAATAGAATTAAGGTAGAGATAAACAAGAAAATTAAAAACTCCCAAATTGCAATTGAGCAATTTGGAGCAATTGAGCAAAAACACTTCTAAGTATTTCATGGGTTGATGAAGAAATCACAACGGAAATGAGAAAATCTACTGAACTGAGTGATAAAGATGGAAAATAGTCAAACTTGGGGTGCAGCTAATACAGTGCTTAGAGGAAAAGTTATAGATTTGTTTCCACCTGTGCGATATGACGCAAATTTTTTTTTAATAACGGCGACAGGGCGAAACAGTTTTGCATCTTTATTGGTAACATCCTTAGCTCATTCTTTTGCATACACTAATCACTCATGATTCCTATTATTTATTTATTATTATGGTAGTAATATTAGCTGGCGTTTGAGAAACGGTATAGCTCAGTTATTAAGTTCTGAGCTTTGAATTCTTGTACAGCCATTTACTAGCTACGTGGCCTTGTGCAAGTACCTAACCTCTTTGTGTCTCAGTCTCCTTATTGATAGAGTAGGGATAATGGCACTACTTTATGTTTTGAGGATTAAATGAGTGAATCCATTTAATAACAGAAAAGTGCAAGACATATTGTTATCACCCCAAAAATGTTAGCCATTATTAGAATTCAAGTGAAGATATATTAGTAGATAAAACTGGAAAGATAAAAATATCCTAGATGGACTTAATGTCCTACGAAGGAATTTTTTAAACCATGGAACTAAAACTAATATTTGAGAGCTAACTGTGCCTAGTACATTATCTTTACTGAAGGTTACTACGTGCAGGAATTCTTATTTCCTAATGGAGGAAGTTCATGTCTGAGAATGCCTGTCACTTCCACTAACCCCTTCAGGGAGCCTGCTTCTGCATGTATTCTTGCTGGTATCGTGACTAATCTGTGGTCACAGCTGATGCAAAGGTGTCCTGGCACAAATGTCCATACCATAGCAGTGGTAATTAGCTTGTCCAATCAGTTCCTTCCTCCCTTCCTTCCTTCCTTCCTTCCTTCCTTCCTTCCTTCCTTCCTCCCTCCCTCCCTCCCTCCCTCCCTCCCTCCCTCCCTCCCTCCCTTCTCTCTCTCTCTCCCTCTCTCTCTCTCTCCCTCTCTCTCTCTCTTTCTTTCTTTCTTTCTTTCTTTCTTTCTTTCTTTCTTTCTTTCTTTTTCTATCTTTTTTTTAAAAAAAGATTTTATTTGTTTGAGAGAAAGAGAGAGAGAAAGCGGGAGCAGGGCAGAGATGGAGGGAGAAGCAGATTCCCTGCTGAGCAGGGAGCCTCAGGATCGAGCTGAAGGCAATGCTCAACTGACTGAGGCACCCAAGCCCCTGGCCCTGTCCAATCAGTTTCTTTCTTGGGAATTAGACCTGGACATGTGGGAAGAAAGCCTGTAGTCTATTATTTGAAACAGAAGTAGAGAGGTGCTCAGAGATGATCAGAGATTGAGAAAGTAGCTGGGTAATGGTAATAATGGGACACTCGAGTGAAGAACTAAGAATGGCGGCTGCTTTGACTGTCAACAATGTGCCCATGAAACCTGTTGCAAGATGACTTCTGTACGATTTCAATCATTTATAACCCATTTCAGTTGTCTCTAAATCATTCATGTGGTTTAATTTTTAAATTAAGCACTCTTTGACATCAAGCACTTAAAAAATGACACAAATGGACAGTCTGAATCCTAGAGAGGAAAAAAAAAGAGGTCTATGAGTAAAAAAAATTGAGAAAGCTCTTCCGCTCAGGTAAGACAATGGAAGCAGGAGCAACGTTGCTTTGGGGCACATCTAAGGGAAAGGGAAAGGGCCCAATTCCCCACAGAGAGCCATGGAATTTTGGAACTTTGAGGGCTCTGGATGTTCAGCCATGGTGCTTGACAGAAGACCTAAGTGGCCCAATAGAGGAATAATACCTGGTGGAATCTCTGACACCTGGGGATAGGTGAGGGGTCAACAGCTGCATGTAGCAGGAGACCTCAGTGCCCTTGATGTGACAGGATGGAGAACTGAACCACCCAGTAAGAGATAGTGGAAAATGGCAGCGCCCATCACGAGCACCTGTGAGACATGTCCCTGGTTTTAGAAATACTTGTGGTGAGGGGGAGGACATTCTCAAGGAGCTGGAAGCCCTGCATTCTTACATGGGGCCAAAAGCAAGGAAACTGAATTTGTACTGTTTCAATGAGTCAATCTGTATTTTACAGACATATGCAGTCTGGGAGAACTTGGATTATGCCTTGTTTGATAGGATGATTTTCAGTGAGCTGGGGTGGAGAGACACGGGACCACCATGGAGCATTTGGGTGAGTGAGATATTTTTTTTCTTTTTTTTTCCTTTTCTTTCCTTTACCTTTCCTCATTCCTTCCTGTATACCCTTTTTGCATTTTTTACAACTCTAACAGTCTTGGGAGTGAGACTTGCACATATCAAAATGGGCACAACGTGGACATTTACACTAACTGAGCTTCAAATACATGCCACACATTTTCCTAGACACTAAGAAAACAAAGATGAGTAAGGCGTCTTTTGCAGATCTCAGCAGCATTGGCATTTTGACCACTCACCACCCCCAAACTCTCTTTTCTGGACTTTGGGGACATCTTTCACCTGGATTTTTTTCCTTACTCTCTGGCCTATCCATAGCAGAAAATTTGATACCTGCTATTTCTCTACCTGATCTGTAAGCCTGAATTTTTTCAGGATTCTTTCTTCTTTTTTTTTTAATATTCTATTTTTACTCTCTCTATGTTCTTTAAAGTAGTGCTCCTCAAATTTGCAGTTTCAGGCCAGATCTCCTTTCTGGGCATCTGGGCTCACATTTAGAACTGGACATAGAAACTTGAAATATTAAAAATGAATTCATTATCTTTTCTCCTAACTTTGTTTTTCATCCCATATCCCTATTCACTCAGTGTTTTAAGCCTCAGAGTTATTTCCTCCCCTGGCCCCATCTTATTAGTATTCTCCTTTCTGTCTTTTCCCATCACCTTAACCAGTTCCTTGCCAATGATGTCAGCTCCCCTGCTTCATTAGGCTGATCCGAAAATATAAATCAACAACAAAGAGTTCATCAGTTTAACTATATACTCTTTAATCCTACACTCAGGTTTCTGAAGATAATGACAAAATGGCATGGGTTACTATCACTACAAATTCAACTTTCTATCTCTGTGGAACTTTCAACACCACTTTGGATATTTTAAACATTCACTAAATACTTTATGCTCTCCACCTCCCATCTATACCAGCAGATAACCCCTTTCCTGTTTCACAGAAGAAATAGAGAACAGAGAGTGGAAATTCCCTCAACTTTCTGCTGTTAGCCCTCCATCTCTAAGTTCACCACAAATTTTTGTTTCCTTTCCTTTGCCTCAGTAGAAATGACCACTTTCAGCCTCCTACTTAGGGTCAACCTGCTACCTATTTTTTGTGTCATATTCCCTTTTGTCGCCTCATGATTTTGCTCTGTCAATTACCCTTCTCTCAAATGTATCTCCCAACATCCCGCTGTCTATTTTTTCTCTCCGTTTGGCACATAAACCTGTTCAGGTTTCATTCATTTTAAACCAAATGATCTCACTGATATGAGGAATTTGAGAAACAAGACAGAGGATCATCGGGGAGGGGAGGGAAAAATAAAACAAGGCGAAACCAGAGAGGGAGACAAACCATAAGATACTCTTAATCTCAGGAAACAGACTGAGGGTTGCTGGGGGTTGGGGGGGAGGGATAGGGTGGCTGGGTGATGGACACTCGGGAGGGTAGTGCTATGGTGAGTGCTGTGAATTGTGTAAGACTGATGAATCACAGACATGTACCCCTGAAACAAATAATACATTATATGTTAATAAAAACATTATTAAAAAAATAAACCAAATGAGCAAAAAGAAAAAACTCTCTCTTTGCCCTGTGTCATCTTAAACCTACACCTCTCTCTCCATTTGCAGCCACACTTCTAGCAACAGACATCTACATTGATTATTCCCATTTCTAACTTTCCTTTTGTTCCTTATCTCATTGCAGTCTAACTTTTGTTCTATAGCTCTATTGAAACTTCTTTTGCCAGAAATGCTAAACTCATTAGACAGTTAAAAAAAACCCTCTTAATTGTAAAATAAAAATACAGGAACAAACATACCACAACAAAATGGACTTTGCCTTTCATGCCAGTATCTACTTCATGTTCCTCATACCAATCACAATCTTTCACTTTCCTCTAAAAGCAATCAAAACCCTGAACTTTTCAGGAGAAACTGTGGACTCCCGGAAACAAACAGGGTTTTAGAGGAGAGGAGGGTGGGGGACTGGGTTGACCCAGTGATGGGTATTAAGGAGGGCACGTATTGCACGGAGCACTGGGTGTTATACACAAACAATGAATCTTGGAACACTGCCTCAAAAACTAATGATGTACTATATGGTGACTAACATAATAAAAAAACAAAAAGCAAAACACCAGAAGTCACCCCCTTGCGTTTTTTGATGGTTTTTCTTTATCCAAGTGTACATTCCTTGACATGGTAGCTTTAGTCTGCCCATTTTAAAAAAATTTGATCTATCTTTTAAGTCCTTTTTTAAATGTACAGGTTTTCCTCCATTCCTTTCATTGCTTGCAATTTATCTGTGAAGGAACTAATACATTTTCTCATAGTCTGTTTTCTGTTGTTTGTAGAACCATGATACATTTCCGTATGTTACTTTGTCCTCTGTATTTTCTGCTAATTGCCAGTGGGATCCAGAAGCTTGATCAGATTCCCGTTTGATCCCTTTGGCAAGACTATAGGTGGTAAGGTGTTCTTTCATCTGGAGACACCTAAAGTCTGGTTTTTGTTCTTTCTGGATGTTACCAACCATTGATGTTCAGTTCCTAGATCCATTAATTCATGGTATTTGCAAAATGATGATAATAAAATTTTGTCACTTTGTTTCCATATGTTAACTGGAATAATTTTCATAAGGAGATACTCCTCATCTACTGTTTGGTTATTCAGTGTTATAATTCAGATAGGAAAAGCAAGATCATTGATTCTTTCATTTTACTTACCTAGGTTTCAAGAGAGCCAGTTGGTTCCCTGTTATCTTCACAAGGACCATTATCTTGAACTCATGAATTTAAGGATATTTAATCATATTTAATTCATTGTGGTTCATTGTTCTTATGGCATGACCTTAGTAGTCTTTTTTTTTTTAATTAAAAGATTTTATTTACCTATTTGACAGAGAGAGAGAGAGAGAACACAAGTAGGAGGAGAGGCAGGCAGAGAGAGAGGGAAGCAGGCTCCCTGCTGAGCAGAGAGCCCAATGTAGGCCTCGATCCCAGGACCCTGAGGTCACAACCTGAGCCGAAGGCAGAGGCCTCAACCCACTGAGCCACCCAGGCGCCCCATGACCTTCGTAGTCTTAATAGCTTTTTTCTTTCTGGTGTGTCAAGATGGTCCTGGCTCATCATGTGAATTTAGTACTCTAGATTTATAGTCAATCATTTCCCCAAAAGCCCTTGCACAGGGATCAATTGTAGCCTTCAAGAGGTGTGTTCAAGTTCAGATATTGGTACCTCTGAATGGGACTTTATTTGGAAATAGGGCCTTTGTACATGCAATTAAGTTTAAGATCTCCAGATCATCCTGGATTTAGGGTGGACCTCAAATCCAAATACTGGTGTCTTTATAAGAGAAAGGAGAGGAAGATTTTAGACATGCAGGCCCAGAAGATCACGTAAAGACAGAGGTCCAGAAGAAGGCATGTGAGTTAGAGGAGCAAACTGGTTTCTCATTGTTGCTTAAAATGTGAAGGAAGGAGATAAATGGAAGAAAGGAGCTGTTAAGCAAAAAAGATTCAGGCCCCTGATGATTTGGGAGGCTCTTACACTATCTAGATCACAAAAGATACCAAAATGAGAAAGTTTATTGTTGGAAAAATATACTCTAGAGAGGGTCAAGAGTCTAGCTGGGCAGCCTTTTGCTTAAAAAAAAAAAAAAAAAAAAAAAAATTAGGCTTGTGACTTATGGATTTGCCCAATCAACTCAGCAGAAGCCGGGAGCAGAAATAGGATGATCCAGGAAACATCTGTGGAGAACCCTCTCTTGGCTAAAGGAGTAGACCTCCATGACATACACAGGTGGCCCACAAGGGCCCACAAGGACTACATTTGAAAATGTAGCATTAGCAGAAACACTGACAGCTTGGACTGAAAGGGACAGAGAGAGACAAAATGAAGGAAGGCTGTTGAACTTCCTAGATCCTACAGGCAGGGAACTACCCAATAGAGTTACTTGGCTGCAAACATGTGTTAACCTTTCGAGAAAAAGGAAGAATGTCTCCAAGGGCAGAGCCCCAGTGGCACAGACACTGGCAAGTTCCCATCATGGACTCAGAGACTTAGCATTGGGCCATAGAGGATAGTTTTCAGGCCTTGAAACCTAAAGGAATTTGTCCTTCTGGATTTGGAATTTGCTTGGAACTGGTGACCCCTTTATTCCTTCCAGTGTCTCTCTTTTGCACTGGGAATGTCTATCTCATGCCTGTTCTACTATTGTGTTTTGGAAGCAGATAATTTGTTTTGTAGTTTCACAGAACTACAGATGGAGAGGAATTTTGTCCCAGGATAGATCATACCTAGCATCTCATTCATACCTAATTTTGATGAGATTTGGGGCTTTGGGGCTGATGATATTTAGATGAGATTTTAGAGTTGATGCTGTAATTGGTTGAGACTTTTGGGGATGTTGGCATGGAGTGAACTGAAGGTCCAACTCAATCCAGAATGAACTCATCCTGCATTCTTTAATTGCATCTGCAAAGATCATTTTTCCAAGTGAACCTTCAGTCTGGTGATATGTTTCCCTGTAAGAGAAGAGAAGACAGACACAGAGAAGTACCTGTGGAGACAGAGGAAGAGATTGTAGTTATGTTGTCAGAAACCAAGGAAGATCTGAAGGTCTGAAGGCAGCAGAAGTTTGGAAGAGACAAGGAATAATTCTCCCCTAGAGCTTTCATGGGAAGTTTGGTCTGGCTGACACTTTAATTTCAGATTTCAGCTTCCAGAACTATGAGAGAATAAATTTCTACCCTTTTAAGCCACAAAGTTTGTAGTAATTTGTTATGGCTGCCTTAGAAATCTAATACAGCCCTGGTTTTCTTTAATGGAAAATAGTATTTCAAGACCACAATATGGGTGCTAGGTATACTCATTAAAATATCTATATTTAAAGATTATATACCATATGAGTTCATACTGATATTTCCAATTAAAATTCAGCACTACAGGGTTTTCTTTCTCTCTCTCTCTCTTTTTTTTTTTTTTTTTGCAATTTTTATTTATATATTAGAAAGAGAGCATAAGCAGGCAGAGAGGCTGAGGAAGGGGAGAAACAGACTCACTGTGGAGCAGGGAACACGATGCTGGGACTCCATCCCAGGACTCTGGGACTATGACCGGAGCCAAAGGCTGATACTTAACCAACTGAGCCACCCAGGCACCGCTCTTCTATTTTTTTTTTTTTATTATAGTAACTGTTTGGAATTTGATCTCTATATTTTTTATTGTTCATTTTTATGCAAATTTATTTTTTCTGAACTTCAGAAAAAAGTTTGTTTTAGATAGTTTTCCTAACTTTTTGGAATTCCCTCTGCTGTTGTTTTTACATACAAAAATTGAGAGCTTTTTCCCTGATCTTTCCTGACTCAGCTCATCTTTTGCACTTTTCCCTGCACCTTTTCTTTCCTTTGTCTTATTGTATTGCACTCATGGCAAGCTCTCTCAAAATAGGGTGAGGGCTTTGTCCTGGCTGAGAGTCTTGGAGGGTCAATCTTTTTTTTCTTTTACAAGATCTTTTTTTTTAAAAAAAATTTTTTTTTATTAACATATAATGTATTATTTGCCCCAGGGTACATGTCTGTTAATCATGACAATTATCATATGATCTCTCTGATATGAAGAATTGGAGGGTCAATCTTAAGCATTCATAAGGGCTAGAATGCCCCAGCCCTTCTATGTCATACCCCACACCTCTTATATTCCCTGGGTTGGACAAAGTCCCTCCTGGTTTCAACTGTGGCTTTCAATTTGTTCTGCGTCCTTTCCATTGAATATCATTTGGTCTGTCAGGTGCCTTGTGGCTTCCCTCAGCTTTCTCCTTCACATATACCTGTAAAAGGACACAAGTCTTATGATTTGCTCATGTTTTGAGATTTGTATGGATATTATGTTATGTATTTATTTTTATAATTTTTCTCATGTATTTTTTGTTTTACTATTTACCTCTTCTATTTTTGTGTAAGGATTGTGGAAAACCCAAAATCTGTGATGCGACCACCATTGCCGTCTACTTTATGTCTCATCAACAGGTTCTTTTTAGTTCTTATTTTACTGACTTATCTGCAGCACTTATTTACTAACCACTTTGCCTTTCTTTCCTTCCTTGGTTTCAGTAACCATGCTCTCCTGGTTTTCTTTTTATTTTTCTCAACATATGATCTTAGTCTCTTTTGTGGTCACTTCTTCAGTCCATCTCACAAATACCCGTGTTCCTGAGAATTCCGCTCTTGACCCTTTTCTCCTTTTCTCTTTCTACACTGTAATTAGATTTTAATCTTCTGGATTCTATGGTTTAATTTCCACATATATGGCTACTGATACTCAAATCTCTACTCTGGCTATCTGCCTAAATATCCAGTTTCCTATTAGATATTTCCACTTGCCTCTCATGACCGTCAGACTCAGGAACACATCAAACCGAGTTCAAAAATTTTCTCTTCAATTCTTGTGTCAGGAGTTATCTAAGGTAAGAGGTGGACAATAAATACAACTTATTTGCTAACCCTAATAGATAAGTGGTGGCTCCTGAGAGAGCTGATTTGCGCCGTGAAGAGTATAATTATTAATAGGGATGTCTGCTCTGGGTTGGAGGGTGGCATCCAATTTCCACTCATTTGCAATTGTATGCTAGATTCTTCCTTCAACTTCCCTTCTCACATTCAAAGGATTGCCATATATTGTTGGATTTTTGTCTCTGTTAAGTCTGTCAAATCCACCCCCCTTCTTCTTTCCTCTTGTCACTGCTGTAGTTTAAATCTTAACCAAATCTCACAAGCTACTTCTGGTCCCCATTTTCAACTCAATCCAGTCTCTTCCCCTATACCCTTTAAAACCCAAATCTTAGTTATTGCTATAAACAAACAGAGAGACAAACCTTTGGTTTCTGGCTATACTCTATGGGATATACTTCAAGCTCTTTAAAATAAGGGCTTGACCTAGATTTTGCCTTTGAATTGCAGTGAGCCCTGTCTCACTTAGCTGCCTTACCCACCACACAAATGAGATACTGAACTGCTTAGAGTTTCCTGAATGCGCCACATTGTTTCCAATCTCCTTGCACATATTGTTCCCTCTGCTAGAATGCTCTTCACCCTTTCTCTCCTTTCTGTGCCAGGGTACCCCCACTAATTCTTGTAGTCTCTACTGCAGCATCACCTTTTCTGGGAAATTTTTCTTTCTTTTTTTTTTTTTTTAAGAAGGGAGAGAGAGAGAGAGCAAGCGAGCAGAGGGAGAGGGAGAAAGAATCTTAAGCAGTCTTCATGTCCAGTGCTGAGCCTAATGTGGTGCTCAGTTCTAAAACCCCGAGATCATGACCTGAGCCAAAATCAAGAGTTGGATGCTCAATGGACTGAGCCACCCAGACACCCCTGAGAAACTTTCGTATCCCTTATTCCAGTTATAGGGTCAGTGCTTTTCCTCTGTGTCCCCCTGGCATCCATGCAAACTATAGAATTGAATTTACCACACTCCAGTGTCGTTGCCTTTTTTCCTGCAGGTATTTAATGTCCTTTAAGGGGTCTTTATTTTGTTTGTAATTCCATTGCCTTAAGTGTTCAGTGTCTTTTTTTTTTTTTTTATAAACTCTTTATTTTGAAGTCGTTGTAGACTTACATACAATTGTAAGAAATAATATATAGAGAGAGTCCTTGTGCCCTTTGCCCAGACACCACTCTAGTGGTGACACTGTAGTATAGTATCACAACCGTGATATTGACATTGATGCAGCCCTGATTTGGACTCTTTCCATCACCACAGGATTCTTCCTGTTGTCCTATTATAGCCACACCTACTTCACTCTTATTCTCACTCCCCCCTTCGCCCCTGGCAACTACTCACCTGTCCAATATTTCTATGATTTTGTCATTTCAAGAATGTTATATAAATGGAATCATGCAGTGTATATAACCTTTTGAAATTGGCCTTTTTCATTCAGGATAATTACCTAGAAATTCATCCAAGATGTTGTGTGTATGACTAGTTCATTCTTCTTTTTAAATTGCTGAATAGTGTTCCATGATATTTATGTGCCACCATTTGTTTAACCAGACACCTGTGGAAGGACATCTGGGTTATTTCCAGTTTTGGGCTATTATAAATGTAACTGCTCTGAACAGTTCATTTAGAATATAGGGCATTCTAAAAACACTGAAAGGTACTACAGAGCAGAAATAAGGCTTGAATGTGATAAGCTTCTTCTTTACTTTAGGGGTCAGGGTTTTTTAGCCTAAACTATTTATAACAAGAGTGAGGTTTAATTTCTCACAAATGATATAGAGACACTACACTAAAATTTTTAATCCCCAAATGGCTGCACATTGAAAATTATATTTAAAAGCCCCCATAAATGATAAACAGCTTGTTAGTCACTAAGGTACATTCAAGAGGTAACTGTAAGTCCCTTCATTTTTTTTTTCTATTTCTGTAGAAAATGATTTATAGAAAATAATTTTTTGTGTTCCACTGGAGTGCTTGCCTTGGTAGAATAGTTTTGCTGGGAGTGAAGAAGGTTATGGGAAGTTCCTAGCATGTAGTGTTTGTAAGGAAGAACAAATGAGGAGCTGAAAAAGGAGTTGGGAGGGGTGCCTGGGTGGCTCAGTATGTTAAGTGGCTGACTCTTGGTTTTGAGTCAGGTCATGATCTCTCGAGAGTTCATGAGATCAAGCCCTGTGTTGGACTCTCCATTTAGTGGGGAATCTGCTTCTCTCCCTCTGCCCCTCCCCCTGATCACATGCTCACTCTCTCTCTCTCTCAAAAGTGAAATAAAATAAATAAATAAATAAAAAGAGGTGGAAAAGGAGGCAGGAACAAGATTTCAGTCCTGAAATCTTGCAGGATCAGCAGACAAAACCCATCAAGGACAGGAAATATATCTGGGTCACCACTGTACTCAGGTTAGAGAACAGTGCCTGGAACACAGTAGGTGCACAACAAATGTTTACTCAACAGATGAAGAAATGTATGTTCTAAAATGGGTGGGTGGTGTCTATTCTGAAAGGAGAGATAGGGGAGCTTTCTAAACTAAGTTTATATGCTTAACTAAGTTTCCCTAAGCCTGGCCCTGCAGAAGATTATAGAGCCGTGGTATTGAAGTGGGAGGCTGTGGAATTTCCTTCTAGAAGGTCTTTAAAAAGAAGATAGATTCTTACCTGTCTGGAAGGGTTCCTATGAAAACTAGAAGATTGGTCTGAGTAATTAGAATAGCCTCTGGCCCTTTTCTTCCTTGGGCTTGTTTTTGCTTTTTAATTTCAAGAAATGCAGTGCAAAAGCATATGCCATTACCATCACACAAGCAACAATAACCATTTGTTGAGCTTTTAGTGTATGCCAGGCAACGGGCTGAGTGTGTAATCTGTGTGCTGATGAATTATTTGATTTTGAGAATTCTTGTGGATTTTACTGTGTAGCAACACAGTATTCCTGCAGATGTCACTCTTTTCCTGCAGAATGCTACCCCTTAAGCTCTTAGTCTTAACACTGAGATATGGCTGAGAAACAAGTGATTTTAGAGTCAGTGTACTAAGGTTAAAAAAAAAAATCAGTATGTTATCTATATTTGAATTGAAGTTCCTAAATAAGAATCAGCCTTCCCATTAGGAAGTTACATATATAAAGCTTTTTTAAAATAGAAAACTTGGTGATCAAGTTCCTACACTTTTTTTTTTAAGATTTTACTTATTTATTTGACAGAGAGAGAGAGATCACAAGTAGGCAGAGAGGCAGGCAGAGAGAGAGGGGGAAGCAGGCTCCCTGCAGAGCAGAGAGCCCGATGCGGGGCTCGATCCCAGGACCCTGAGATCATGACCTGAGCCGAAGGCAGAGGTTTTAACACACTGAACCACCCAGGTGCCCAAGTTCATACACTTTTTAAATGCTTTTACCTTTTTACCTTTATCTTTAACATAAAAAAATATAATTTTTTTGTTCTATTTTCCTCAGGAATAGTAAACAAAGAATTTTTTTGAAAGGCAGTCTTTGGCTCAGACAATGGATGAAAAGCTCCTCCCCTCCCCTGTGTTACATTTTGTACCACCGTCTCTATTTCATTTCTGACTTATTTTCCTTCTTTTGGTGTGGGTTATGTGCTTGAGCTTGAGGAAGGGGTCAAAGCTGACTGGTTCCTTCGTGGAAGTCCAGGACCTTATTTCCACCTGGACCTTAGCTTTGCCTTCCTGCCTGTGGCCATAGCTGGCACCAATACTATAACCTTTTAGAAACGTGGAGCTGCAGGGTTGAAGAGTAAAGCAGAATGAGCTGCATGCCCAGAGAAATAGCAATTTCTCTATTACTTTCCCCTGGTATTTATCAAAACGGGCTTCTAGGCTCACATGCCTCTCTTGATGCTTCTGCGCAAAAGCACAGAAGTCTTAGCTCTGCACGTGGCTGAGTCTGGCCAGTATTCAGTATTCACATTGAGTGACAGCCTCTGGTTCTCTGATACATTTTTGAAACATTTAAGGTTTCATATCTCAGAGAAAAATTCTGTGGAATCTTTCTTTCATCGGATCCCTTGGTGTAGCTCTGACGCAGGGCTGCTTCAAGTGTGGTCTGCTGATCAGCTGCATCTGAATTACAGGAGTGTTACTTAAAAAAAAAAAAAGAGGGCAAAATCTTAAACCTGTCTGTCTTCACAAGTATAGAACTACATTCTCTGGGCAATTTATAAGAAACTACATCAATTCTTTCTCTCACTAATGTTTGAAAACTGCTGAAAGACTGCTCTCAGGAGCTAGCAGTTCCCCAAACGCAGATCTAGAAATCTGATTTGGTCCCTTCTCACTGGGGGTTTTATTCAGGGCTTTCCACATTCTTTATGCTCAAAGGTTATCCCCAGGATCTTTATTTACTAAAGATGATCTGAGAATTCCCCAGAGTTCAGTGCATTTTAATAAAGTTGCCAGTACTAGCTTCAGGGGACCCTAAATGCCAGCATGTTTCTCCTGGGCTAAACCTTGTATAGTTAGGACCTCCTGCTTACCTTTGTTCTTTCTTTACCCTAGTCTGGTGGCATTTCTGGCCATCCCCTTTCTTTTCTATTCTTCACCTAGTGAGAAATGACCTTTCAAGATTGTCCATCTGTTCTCAGGGGCAAATTCCTCAAATCCCCCACGAAGATGCGGTTGACCAGCTACCGATCCAAGCATTTATTGCCTCCTCCTTTAATTTGTTTGTTTCCCATCAGTTTCTTGTCAAGTAGTTTTCATCTTCTTTGTATCCTTGACATGGAGCTTTTGTATCCCTGGCATGGATATAGGGAATGCTTAATAAATGCATATTGACTCACTAAAGAATTTTTAAAAATTTCACCTTCCACTTCTGTTCCTGTAATCAGTATAGACCAAATAATAAGTAAGCTCCTTGAGGATTAGGCCCATGGGTTCTTTGTCCATCAGCATGAAAAAATGAACCTATATGTATCTTTTACTTTTGTTTCCATATACCAACTTGAGATACTGTTGTGTGGAACTCTAAGGGTAGGGGCCAGTCTTATTCATGTCCAGCTCTTGGCACAATATCTATCACACAATAGCACTTGCTAAATGTTTGTTGAAATACTCAAGAAGCTACCCACAGATTAATTTATGTGACACGTAGTACAGCAACAAAAGATAGCCTCATTTTTATGTATGTGCTTGGAATGTTCTCCTAGAGTTTAAGGGACTTGTCCTGAGTGCTGCACTATTTAGAGGGGATGAAAACTAGAACCCAGGGCTGTTCAGGCTTAGAGGAATCTTCCAGACACAGAACAGAGAGATAGTCTCCTGGGTCACTGGCGGGGGCACCTTCCAGTGAGGCTCATTAGGTAGTTCTCACTTTCCAGAGATGACCATTCAATACACATATGTCATCATCCAGCAAGCAGTTTTGCTTGCCCATCCTCTAACTGTAGTCTAGGGGAGGGATGTAGGGGGCCTTTGTAAAAGGTTAAAGCCCATTAGATGATATTTTTGGCATATGTGTTATTCTATCGGATGTGGAAAAAACCCCATCTTTTTGAGCAGGCTGTAATGCAACACATAGTGGGTAGGGGGCAATGCTGGAATACAATGTATATGAAAGAGGCAGAATTCCATTCCGAGGGGCTTGGGCAAATTTAAGGCTCTTTTGGAGTCAGTTGGTTGAAACATTTTGCTGTAACAGCAACCACTACCAGCACCAGCACCAGCACCGATATTAATGACCATTTTTTTCATGGCTTGTAAGTGAATTTTTAATTCCGTATGTTTTTTATTATACCATATGATTGCTTTCAGAAAGGTTTTTTGTTTGTTTTTACATATTTTTCCTGATTATAAGAATAGTTAAATTATCCTTATAAAATTCAAAATTAGAGACATGGGTGTTTAAAAAGGTAGAAGTTTTCCTTATTCCAACCCCTTCACATACCAGTCATGTTAACAGCTCAGTATATATTCTTACAGTTTTTCCTATGTGTAAACCTACCTCTATCTTTCTAATGGAAACAGTAACATAGTATGGCTACTTTTTTTTTTTTTTTTTTTTTTTTTAGTATGGCTACTTTTTTCTTCATGGCAAGCTTTACGTGGAGTGGACCTCGACTTGCTCAGAGCACTGTCTGGACTAATGTGTTATTGAATTTTATGCACAGCTTTTTTGGGTTGTTATATGTGGTTTACTTTTAAATCTTGATCCTGTAGCTCCTAACAATTGTTTTTCCCCTATTCTTTTCCATATTAGCATTACTGTGATTTTAGCCCTTTTAATTTGTAACACATGGTGTGATTCAAACCACTGAGTCTTAGCATCTGTCAATGATAAGATCATTCTTTTTAGTGATACAAGGATGGTTGCCAATAATGTGGCAGAATTTGGCTTTTCATTGTTATGTTATTAATGACTGCAAAAAAGAACTTGTGGGTAATATGTTATTTTCTACTTAGGCTTCAGTCAGGGTTCTGAAATCTCTCTTAAATTTCTACAGACAATTAAAACTAAGATAGTCTTGAATTTTCCAAAGCGAAACTATTTTTCTCTATACCTAAAGTTTGTGTTCTAAATCATTTATGTCAGGCTAGTTGATGTTACTTTCTTATGCCTGGAAATGTTACATGCTGCAGTCCTAATGCTGGAATGGGGAAGTCTAGCATAAGCAGTGGATGGGACCACAAGGAGTCCACTGATGTGCTTTGTAGAGCACACGTTGGAAGTACCCTTGCAAAAGAGCTGTGACCTATCTCCTTGGTCACAGGGACAGTAGTCCCTGATGTTACTGATTTGAGAGTCATGTTCTTCCCTTTGAACTGTTTCTCTTACTCTATTTAGAACTATTTATTTCTCATTTTAGTCCTTTTGACTTCAATTTTTGTGCGTATTTTTTTCTGATGTAATTTATCTGTGTAGACGTATTATATGAATATAGTAGTAATTTTATGCACAATGTATACACATTTTTTAATACAGTATTATAATTTTAAATAAGGAGATGCATATTTTTGGTATTGGGTGTATGTACTTGAAAATTTTTCCTGTTGGTGGCATGCAATAAAAAAATTTGAGACTATTGTACAATATTATGAATTACTTGAGGACAGAGATAATTTCTTTTCTTGATATTATTAATATCTTGATATTAATTGCTTAATATAATACCTGGCTTTTTTTTTTTTAAGATTTTATTTATTTGACAGAGAGAGAGAGAGATCACAAGTAGGCAGAAAGGCAGGCAGAGAGAGAGGGAAGCAGGCTCCCTGCTGAGCAGAGAGCTGGGTGTGGGACTCAATGTGGGGCTCTATCCCAGGACCTTGAGATCATGACCTGAGCCGAAGGCAGAGGCTTTAAGCCACTGAGTCACCCAGGTGCTCCTTAATGTCTGGCTTTTAACAAGTAGATGATAAGTACTGTTGTCTGGCTGGCTGGCTTGCTGGATAGATAGATAAATTATGCGATTATGTTTTTCCTTATAAGTAGGAGGCTATCTTAGGTTACTACTTCGTAAATACTTCAGGTACTAAGGACACATCTGAGTGATCAAACAACTAGACTGTTGTAATTGATCTGGATGCTCTGTTTGGATGTATTAAAAACTGATTCAGCTTGCCACATTTTTCAACAATCCATCAGACTGATGGATTACCACAAAATAAATGGTGAATGTGATTGAGAAATTTTATGAACTCTTCTTCCTTGGATTCATTTGTCTTAAATATTATCAGTATCCTACCTAAGGTTTAGCAAATGACATGATCTCAAGCCTCAACTAGATTTCTTTATATTTTTTTTCCCTTTAGTGAAAAGGCCATGTGATTAGAACACTACAATGACATGATCAGGGATGAGGTAAGGGAGGAAAAGTCCTAAAAAGATCTGTGGAGCTCATTTTCAATTGAAATGTTAACCCCACTAACAGTAAGTCGTCTCACCACAACGGTGCCCAACTCAGTTTTCATAACTTCTTTCCTTTGGCTGAATCTTTCCCACATCACTGCTGTTCTTGATGTCTATTTTTACCATCTTACTTGTACAGAACAGGGCCTAGTACATGGTACATACTCAAAAAATATTCGTTGACCAACCGTATCCCATCCTTATAATTTATGCTTAGGTACGTTCAAATGGCAAATGTGTATGTCTTTGTTTGTGGACGTAGTAGTCATGTGCTATTTAGAGTGGGGAGAGCAGTTTCCCTACACTCCTCACCCAGGGTGGCTCAGGCAGGCAATTCTGATCAGCACTACCCAATCTGCCTGTTGGTTGGGGAATGACGATTTTATTTTTCTCACTTTGATCTTTCATCCTCCTCCCCTGTGCAAATAGAGAAGTAAACAAAAACAAAACAAAACAGGCTGAACACTATAAAAAAAACCTCTGTGCTCTTTCCATCAGAATTTCCCACAGAATTCAACTGGTACATTGCCGATGTTCTTTTATTTTGCATGGTTATTTGAATCGTTTGGATAAAAATATGAGGAAATACAAGTTGCTGTAAATGTGAGCATATTTTGGAGTTTACCTATGAGTTATATGAATGTGTAGTTTTGTTAAAACCATTTTCTCCCTCTTGCTCTTGTTCTATTCTTGTTTGCTTAAAATCACATTAAATATGAATGTTCTTTCTTAGTGTTAGTACCATGATATACTTGATCAAGTTTGCAAGGGAAGAACAGCGCATTGAGACAGAACAGTTTCTACTAGCAAGAGAGGTGAAAGTTATTCATACTCTCCTCTCTTTATTTTAACTCCTTAGCTAATTTTCCAAAAAAGGTTTTAAGTACCGATTATATGTGACAGTGATTTCCTTTATAGTGGATGTTTTAGCACATGTTTGGATGCAGCTGTCTTATGCTGAAAGAAG
>CM053604.1:52844545-52861162 GCA_028646535.1 Procyon lotor
CAAAAGCTTTTGATCTTGATGAAATCTCAATAGTTCATTTTTGCCTTTGCTTCCTTTGCCTTTGGTGATGTTTCTAGGAAGAAGTTGCTGTGGCTAATGGAAGAGGTTGCTGCCTGTGTTCTTTGAGGACAATTTTTATCATCAGATTTCACTTTTCTCCTCTAAAGATGTTCTTGTTGTATAAATATGGAGACATGCATGAGGCTGTTCATTGTCTTGTTTGCAGTAGCGAGAAACTGGAATTAATTGTTATTTTTCCTTTAGTAAAGGAATAGCTAAATTCTCCTCCTCTCTATTTTTCTTCCCCCTCTCCTCCTCTACTAGTGCTCTGCTAGTTGTGCTTTCTCTTGTACACTACTGTTATAACACCGCAACTGCCACTGTGGCCACCATCACCACCACAAATAACACAGCACTGACACCGCTATCAATAACAACTACTTATGAAGAGCTTACTATATTGGAGAAGGGATTGGGGAGACAATGTTTTGGATGGTGATAGAGGAACTTTTTGATAATATTATATATTTTAAAAGGACAAGATGTTCTTTTTTTTGATTAGTGATTTTATTTGTTCTTTTTACGAAATCTTTACTAAGTCTAAGATTATGAAAATATTGACCTGTTTTCTTTGAGAAACACTATGGTTTTAGTATTTATGTGGAATTCTATTTATATCTCATAGATTTTTGTGCATGGAGCAAGGTAGGAGTTGAGGTTTAATTTTTTTTTCCACATGGATATCTAATTGTTCTAGTACGTTTTGCAAAATGATTTTCTTTTTCCAGTAAATTTACATGCAACATTGGTCAGTAATCAATTGACCATATACACGTGGGTGTGTTTCTGAACTCTTTATTCTATTCTACTTGTCCATGTTATCCCTAAGCCAATACCACAACTTTCATGATAGCTTTATCAGCTAGTGTAAGTCCTGCAACTTTGTCCCTTTAAAATACTATTTTGTGTGATCTGGGTCATTTGTATTTCCGTGTAAAATTTAGAATCAATTTTTCAATTCCTCCAAAAAGTATGCCAGAAATTTGCATTGAGCATATAGATTTATTTGGGTAGAAGGGAAAATGGCAATGTTGAAAATTTATATCTATGCGTATGGTATATCCATTTATTCAAATCTTTAATTCTTATCAGAAATATTTTATAGTTTTCAGGGTAGAGGTCTTGATAGTTTTCAGTAAATTTATTAGGTATTATATATGTGTGTGTGTGTGTGTGTGTGTGTGTGTATGTTTTGTTGAAGTGTCTGTTCAAATCTTTAGTCCTTTTAAAAATGAACTGTTTTCTTATAAATTTTGAGGATCTTTATATATTCTGGATACAGGGTTTTTTAAAATCATCTATATCATTTGGTACTATATTCTCCCACCTTGTTGCTTATCTTCTCATTTTGTTAACAGCATCTTTTTAAGAGCAGAAAGTTTTAATATTGATAAGTCCAATTCATCAGTTTTTTTCTTTTGTAGATTGTGGTTTTGTTTCTTTTGTAGATTGTGCATTGTATAGATTGCTATACAATGATGCTACACAATATACAATATTACTTTATACTTAGTGGGTTTTTTCTACTTAAATTACTTTATTTTAACTCATATATTTTTTTAGATTCTTAAGGTGGTAATTGAAATTATTGATTTGAGATGTTTCTTTCTTCTTTTTTTTTTTTTAAGATCTTAATTACCTGATGATTCACAGACATGTATCCTGGGGCAAAAAATACATTATATGTTAATAAAAATTAAAAAAAAAATCTAATTTATTTGTTTGTCAGAGGGAGAATGCACAGTCAGGGAGAGCAGAAGGCAGAAGGAAAAGCAGGCTCCCCACTGAGCAAGGAGCCTTATGCAGGACTTGATCTGAGGACCCTGGGATTGTGACCTGAGCTAAAGGCAGACGCTTAACCAACTGAGCCACTCAGGCATCCCAAGAGATTTTTCTTTATTTCGAATATAACATATTTAATACTTTAATTTCCCCCCCAGTTTTGCTTTATTAAAATCATGTAGTTTATACTTTTCTTTCTTTCTATTTTTTTTTTTTTTTTTGGTCTGGTTCCTTGTATTAAGTATAATTATTTTGAGATTCATCCATGATCAAAAACTCCTCTATTCTTATCCTGATTTTTCTGTATAATTTTCTTGTTATTGAGAGTGGAGTATTTAAATCTTTATCTCTAAATGTGTATCTGTCTAAATTTCCTTGTAGTTCTGTCAGGTTTGCCTCATGCATTTTGAAGTTCTGTCATTAGGTCTATAAAACATTAAGATTATTGTGTCCTTTTAATTATTTTACTCTCATTGTGAAATGACCCTCTTAATTTTGGTAATATTCTTCCTTCTGAAACCTATTTTGTCTGATGCACATATATCCACTCCACTTTTATTTTTATTAGTGAGTTTTATCTCTTTACAGCCTTTGACTTTCAGCTTATTCATATCTTCATATTCAACAAATATTTCTTGTAAGCAACATTTTAGTTGGGACTCGGTTTTTCTTTAAATTTCAGTTTGCCAAACTCTGGAATGTTTAGACAATTTATTTCAGTATAATTGTCACTGTGGTTAGGTTTAAGCTTATCATCTTGATATTTGTTTTCTGTTTGTCCTACCTGTTCATTGTTTCTTCTTCTTTTTTTTAAGTTTTTATTTAAATTACAGTTAGTTAACACACAGTGCAATATTATTTTCAGGTTTACAATATAGTGATTCAATACTTTCATACAACACCTGGTGTTCATCACAAGTGTAGTCCTTAATTCCCTCACCTATTTAAACCATCCCCCCACCTCCCCTCCGGTAACCATCAGTTTGTTTTCTATAGTTAAGGCTCTCTTTCTTGGGGGCGCCTTTTTGGCTCAGTTGTTTGAGTGTCTCTGCCTTTGTCTCAGGTTATGATCTCTAAGTCTCAGGATCAAGCCCTGCATTGGGCTTCCTGCTTGGTGGGGAGGCTGGTTCTCCCCTCTCTCTTGTCCTCTCTCTAATAAATAAATAAAATCTTTTTTTTTTTTTAAAGAAAAGACTCTTTTGGATTGACCCTCTCTCTTTCTTTTCCCTTGGCTTATTTGTTTTCTTAAATTCTACATATGAGTGAAATCATATGGTTTTTTCTTTCTCTGACTGATTTCACGTAGCATCATACAAGCTCCAGTTACATCATTGCAAATTGCAAGATTTAATTCTTTTTTATGGCTAAGTAATATTCTATTGTGTATAGTTTAATACTAATCTTTGGATTGTTAGCATATATTTTACTTTCATATATGCTATAAACTGCATACTACATTGTTAATATTTTTGTGTAATAGTCAATTATTTTTAAGAGATTTAAATAAGAAAAATATCTAATATTTGGTTAAGTGGTTACCCTTTCTGTGCTCTTCATTCCTTTATGTAGATCCATATTTCCATCTAATATCAATTTCCTTCTTCCTGAAGGACTTTCTTTAACATTTCTATGGTGGGTCTCTTCATGATGAATTATTTTAGCTTTTTTGTGTCAAAAAAGTCTATTTCACATTGTTCTTGAAACATATTTTCATTGGATATAGAATTTTATTATTTATTTATTTATTTATTTAAAGATTTTATTTTCTTTATTTGAGAGAGCGAGTGGGGGAGGGACAGAGGGAAGGAGAGAGAGAATCTTAAGCAGGCTCCACACCCAGCTTAAAGCCCAGTACAGGGTTAGATCTCATGCCCCTGAGATCATGACTTGAGCCAAAATGAAGAGTTAGGTGTTTAACTAACTGAGCCACCCAGGCACCTTGGATACAGAATTTTAGTTTGACACTTTTCTTTCAGCAGTAAAGTTATGTTATGCCTTGTTGTAGTGTTTTATGTTGCTTCTGCTTAGGTTTGTTCATGTTTCTTGAGCTACTTAGACCTGTAAGATTGTTGTTTTTATCAAATTTAGAAAATTTTTACCATAATGTCTTCAAACTCTTTGTCTCACGCTTCTCTCCTCTCCTTTGTGAACTCCAATTTCACATATGCTATGCTGCTTGAAGGTGTCCCATAATTCATTGATGCTCTACTCATATTTTAAAAATTCTCTTTTCTCTCTGTTTTCATGTTAAATAGTATCTTTAGCTTCAAGTTCCCTGTTACTTTTTCCCTGTTAGTGTTTAATCTGCAATTAATTCTCTCCAGTGTATTTTTCACTGTGTGCATTTCATCTCTAAAAGTTTGATTTGGATCTTTTCTATATGTTCCACAACTACTTGCAATTTTTTCAACATATGGAATGCATTTACAATAACTCTTGTAATGTCCTTGTCTTTTAATTCTATAATCTGTGTTATTTTTAATTAGTATTCAGTGAACCTTTTCTTCATATTCAATGAACTGTTTCCTACTATTTTATATGCCTGGAAAATTTTGATTTCATGTCAGATATGTTTTAACTTTTTGCTTCCTGGATATTTTCCCTCTAAATATACCTGAATGTTGTTTTAGGGTTCCATTTCCAGGTAACTTTACCTGGAAATAGTTTGATCCTTTGGGTCTTGCTCTTAAAATTTGTTAGGTGGAGTCTTGAATTTTAAGGTTGTTTTCCATTACTTAGGTAAGACCTTCTGTATACTCTATCCAATGCCCTGTGAATCTTGAAGTTTTCCAGTTTGTCTGGTGGGAATAAGCATTATTATTTATAGGCCTGTGTGGGTGCTGGTACTCTTTCCTAAGGGTGATTCTTCTCCTGGAGTTGGGTAATTTCCGCACATGCCTGTGCTGATCGGTACTTTGCTGAATACACAGTGTGACCCATAGTGGATCTCTTGGGTTTTCTCTGTATGTAGCTCTTTTTTTTTTTCTGGTATTCTGCAACAAGTTCTTGCTACCTTAAGGGTCTTGGGCCTTTAGACTATCTCCCTAACTCAGTGTGTCTCTTGGTCTCTGCCTTGGGTTTCTCCCATAGGAATTTCTGTCTTGAGATATGGCCCAATCCTGAAGTTTGCCTCATTCTTCCCACCCCAATCACTAGGAATCTCTGTTCTTTATTGACAGTGACTTTCAAACCATTGTTTTATATATTTTGTCTGTATTTTATTTGTTTTAGTCAGGAGGATAAATCTAGTCCTGGCTACTCCGTGATGGTGAGAAGCAGATTTACATATATTTATTTTGTGAATGTGTTTGAATTTTGAATTTCTTCAAATTCATCCTACTTCATACACTCCATTTGACTGTCATTTTTTAAAATAATGCTAGTCTTAGTTTTTTAGAAGACTTTCAGCATATACAGAGAATATTGGTCTTTTATTTTTTATTTTTATTTTATTTATTTTTTTGTGAGGTTTGTCAGAATCTTTGTCAGGTTTTTGTTCCAGAATTATGCTGGCCTCATAAAAATGAGTTGGGAAATGTTGACTCTATTTCATGAAGGAATTTTATGTATTTTTTCCTTCCTTAATATTTAATAGAATTCACCTATCAAGCAAACTTTGCTTAGTGTTTTCTTTATGGAAAGAAAGATACTGTGTTTATTAACATGAATTTTTTTCATAATATTTTAGTATATATATTTTTTCAAATCTAGAGGATCTGTCCCAATATTCCTTCTTTAATTCCTGATAGTGGTAATTTCATTTTCTCCTTTTTACTTCATCAAACTTGCTAAGAATATATTAATTGAATTAATCTTTTCAAAGAACCAACTTTGGCTTTATTTTTTCATCTTCTCTTTTAATTCATTGAGTTATGCTATAATGTTTATTTTCTTTTATCCACTTTAGGAATAATTTACTATTCTTTTCTAGTTTCTTAAAGCTTGAAAAATTGATTTTACACTGATAGTTTAAAAACCCAACTGTTTAAATTACAGATTTTTAAGGACTATTTTAGCTGCACCCACACATTTTATATGCTATGTTTGTCTTTTAATTCAAAGTATTTTTAATTTTCCGTGTATTTTTTCCTTAATTTGTGGGTTGGCTAGAAGTGTGATGCTTATTTTCCAAATATTATATCTTAATTTTATTGATTCTAACTTATTTCATCATGATCAGATAAAATGCTATGAGTTCTTTGGTTCTTTAAAAATTATTGAATTTATTTTAAGCAATAGCATATTTATTTTGGCAAATGTTCTGTGTGTGCTGAAAATAATATGTATTTTGCTACTGTTGAGTGTTGTGTTTTATAAATGTCAGTTAAGTCAAGCTGGTTGATAGCGTTGTTCAAATATTCCATATACTTCCTGATCTTTTTATTTTTGGGTTTACATATACTATTAATTTCTGGGAGAGAGATTTTAAAATCTTAAACTATGGGGTGCACCTGGGTGGCTCAGTCATTAGGCATCTGCTTTCGGCTCAGGTCATGGTCCCAGGGTCCTGGGATCGAGCCCCACATCAGGCTTCCTGCTCTGCACGAAGCCTGCTTCTCCCTCTCCCACTCCCCATACTCGTGCTTCTTCTCTTGCTGTGTCTCTCTGTCAAATAAATAAAATCTTAAAATAAAATAAAATCTCAAACTATGAATGTAAATGTGTCTGTTTCTCCCTTTAGTTCCATCAGTTTTTGTTGCCTTTACTTTAAAAATCTGTTGAGATGAATATACATTTAGGATTCTTATGTGTTCCTAACAAATTGTTCCTTTGCGATTTTGAAATTTTGTCATTCCATTTTCTTCTGGATTTCATTGTTTTTGATGATAAATCAGGTGTAATTCTAATTATTGTTCTTTGTATATAATTTTTTTTTTTTCAATCTGGCTGCTTTTAACTTTCTTTCTTTTTTTTAAAAAAATATTTTATTTTATGCATTTGGCAAAGAGAGGGATCACAAGTAGGGAGAGAGTCAGGCAGAGAGAGGGGGAAGCAAGCTCCCTGCTGAGCAGAGAGCCCGAGTGGGGCTCGATCCCAGGACCCTGGGATCACGACGTGAGCAGAAGGCAGAGGCTTTAACCCACTGAGCCACCCAGGCACCCCATCTTTCTTTTTTATTTTAACCATCTTTGGCTCAGCATTGTGACTCTGGTGTAGCTTTTGTGTGTTTATCTTCTTTTGGAGTTACTATGATTCTTGATCTTGAGGTTTGATTTTTTTTTACCAATTAAAAAAACATTCTTGGTCATCATTTCCTCAGATATTTCTTTTGACCCATTTCTATTCCTCCCAATTCACTTGAAAGTTTATTAGACTATTTAATATTGTTCAACAGATCATGGACTCATTCCATTTTTTCCACTCTTTCCTTTCCCTTTTAGTTTCTTTTTTTTTTTTTTGGATAAACTTGTCTTAAGTCTACTGCTTTTCATTGCTCTTAATTGTTTGTTGTTAAGTTTGTAAGTGTATTCTTTATTGATGATACTATATTCTCATTTTGGGCATTTCAGTTTGGTTCCTTTTTATAGTTTCCATGTCTCTGCTGAAATTCTCCGTCAACTCATGAATATTGCCAACTTTTCCACTAAATTCTGTGACATAGTTATCAGATTTATGATAAAATTATTTACTGAAAATTTTAACATCTGGGTTCTTTAGTATCTGATTCTATTAACTATTTTCTTATTTGATTGCTCTCATTTTCTTCTTTGTGTGTGTCATAATTTTTTAAACTGCGTGTTGGGCATTGTGATTGAAAGTAAAAATAAGTAGAGATTGAAGTAATGAGTATTTACCCCAGAAAAGGACACACCCTTTTTTCTGTCAAGTCTTGGTTTGGGAAGGCTGAGTGAATCTGATGTATGTTTGAGATGTGTGAATATTGTTTTAGCTTTAGATTGGTTTGCCACTGATTTTAAATGTTTTGAGATACAACCAGCACTTTTTCAACATTAGGGCTTGTAATTTCAGCACTGGCAAAATTTTAGAAATCCCAAATGCTTCTGGCCTGTTTTGTTTGCTTGGAATTTCTCTTTGTTTTCCTGATCCTGGTTTTTTCACCTCAATAAGTCTTTCTTCTTCTTAATGCTGTGCTTCTAGTCTTTGGCATCTAGTGCATTGTGCTTAATAAAAGTCCATAATACCTCAAGGAATTCCCCTCAGTTCTATTTCATTTCTGGTTTCAGTTTCAGTTTCAGTCTGGTTTCAGTTGTCTTGATCTAGGTGAAATTTTTTCAGACAGATTTCTTTCAGCTCCTCTGCCCTGAACCTAGCCTTTATCGGGATGCTGCTTGCATTTAGGGAAGTCCTTGCATGCCTCAGGGATATCTCTCTTAGATTTCCTAACTTTCCCCAGTCTTCAGTGTAGTACTTCTATGTACTTGATGAATGCCTACTATGAAGTGTTGACAGGTGGATGCAGCCATACTTTGTGGATGGGGTTCCTTATAATTCCAAGATGTCGAGCTAGTCTACACAGGTACTAATAATAGTTCTTGTAGATTTATATAGTTTCTCCCTTCTTCCCCTCTATGCATCCCCTCTATCCATCATAGAGGGGATAAAGGGAGAAACTCTATGAATCTACTTCCTGATACTTTACCAGGGATGAAAGCATTCATTGGTCTTTCTCCTAGAATGGGATCTTGAATATAGATTTTAGTTAATTTACCTCTATTTGTCTCCTCCACTTTCTTGATGGTTTAATAAAAGTTATGGTTTTGTGAATTATCTACTTTCCCCTTAGTCTTAGGTTTGAGCAATCATCTCTATAATTTCTAAAGCATTGTGTAAAGTTAGAAGGTTTTTTAAGTAGTGTAGTACTTCTAACTGTGTGTAGCTTTGGGTAAATTAGTTCTCTGAACCTGCTTTTCCCACTTCACAAGGTGGACTTTTAACTCCATGTGGGCAAAGACAGGGTCTGAATTTGTCATTGCATCTTTGGTGCCTAGCAAAGTATCTAGCATCCACTAGACACTAAGTGGATTGTTATTAAAACAAAGAAAGCAATTTGAAAGAGGAAAGTGGGTCTGATTTTATAAATTTTTAAATTCTAATTTTTTAATTGAGTTTTTTCATAAGTTTAATGAGTGTGGAGTACGTCTCTTAACCAGGAGTCCATAGAATTCTGTAGATCTACAGATGTATTGATGGATATTGGGTTGAAAGATGGGTAAGAGGATGGTGTTTGTGTGCTTATTAGAAAATCTGAATAAGAAGTGTGATTGTCAAAGGAAAGCCTGAGTTGAGAGAGAGAGGTGAGGACAGGTCCATGTTCTGCATTGCAAAGATATCCTGGCTTGATACAAATGCCTACCCTAATAGGGTTAATAATCACATTGAGGGATAGAGAAAAGGCAGAACTTCTGGACGTGTACCAGAGCTCCAGGAAAAGAACTGAGAAGTTATATTCCTACTGTCTTAAAGTATCATGATAATGGGAGGTAAGCAGGCAGTAGCTCCAGGAAAAGAACTGAGAAATTATATTCCTACTGTCTTAAAGTATCATGATAATGGGAGGTGAGCAGGCAGGGGGGAAGATCATGGTAAAGGTGTATAGCTGTGTATACAACAGATGTATGGAGAACTCTCTTTACTAGTCCTTTGATATAACGTTTGTGGAAATTCTTTGTCCAGAGTTTAGCTAAGCTACTCTACTGCATTGCTGCCTTGGCATCCATTTTGTTTGGCCAAGCAACCTGTAGGGATCTTAAATGGACACTAGCCCCTCGTAAGTGCATGTCCTAGAAAACAGTCTGCATTAACATAAGCAAGTGTAAGTTCCTGACATTACTTCCTCAGTAGTCCTTGTGATCAACAGTTTCCCCTGTCTCCAAGGTCTTCACTTGTGCCCACTTAGAAAATACTCCCATGGAGCTTGCCAAAACTCTACTCTTTTTGGATGGAGTTGGATTGACCAAGCTGGCCTTAGGCCAGAATGCCAAAATACTACATCATGGACCCTGGTCAAGTCATGTGCCCTAGGTCCTGTTGTTCTCTCTGCCTGCACCCTACCTTGACCTCTCAGTGTGGCCTTGTGAGGACCTGTGAAAATAAGCTTCTGTGAATTTCTATTGTGATCTTCTGTTGAACCATGGCTCACCATCTGGCACCCTGTGTTCTACTTAACAAATGTTGATTAACAAAGTTATAGCACTTTTTGAGTCAACAAAGATAACTGACATTTATTGAATGCTTTCTCTGTGCCACTCACTCTTCCAACTTTTTAATAAAAGTAATTTGTTGAATTCTTATAGTAACACTGGGAAACTGATGCTAACTTTATCCTCATTCTTCAGATGAGGAAGCTGAAACACATAAAAGTCAAGAAACTTTATTAGCATTTTATAGCTAGTAGGTGGGCTTGGGACCCAGATAGTCGGTATCTAGATCTTGTACTCATGACATCTCTGCTATGGTGTCTCCCTGGAAAGCATCCTAGTACTTCCATTGTTGTGTCTGTTATTTCTCATTTTTTAAAATCTTACTGGTGGTTAGTGGCTGTGAACTTGTATTTGTTGGATTGCTATAGTCTTTGGTCCTTAGCAAGCTTAATCTGCCTTTTTTTTCCCATTCCTTTTTTTTTTTTTAGTTTTAGAGATTCTTTTGATAATGAAAATTATATATATTAAGGTAAATAATGTAAACATTATTTACACAATGTTTTGTGTATATATATATATACATTGTGAAATGGTTAATATAATCAAGCTAATTGAGATATGCATCACCTCAGTTTTTTTTTTTTTGGGTGAAAACACTTAAGATCTACTTTTGAAGCAAATTTCAAGCGTATAATACACTATTATTAATTATAATCACTTGCTGTCCTCTAGATTTCTCAGAATTTATTCATCCAGCATAACTGAAATTTTATTTCCCAACTTCCCCCACCTCGTTCACAACCATCATTCCACTGTCTGTTTCTGGATTTGGCTATTTTAGTTTCTGCCTTCTTGATTGTCAATGGGCTTATCTGGAGCTTCTCGTTACCTTTGAAATGGCAGGCAAGAATTCTACCACTGAACCAATGCCTGGTTGTTACCTTTGAAATGAAACTGAATTCCAAAACACTTCTTAGAGTGCTGCTATTAGAATGACTCTATTTTGGAATGACCATTCTTTTTTTCTGAATCTAGTGCATTGCCATCTGAACTAAAGATATAAAAAAAAAAAATCAGTAAAAGTGGTAGGACAGCAGTGTGGTAATAGCCCCAACAGTAGTGGCAACACAGAATGTGGCTGAGTCCATGAATGAGGTGGACAGATTTAGTAATGACAGAGGAGACTCTAGGATTTCACATTTTTATTCCTTCAAAATCTGCTGAACACAGATAGTGGGTACTGGAAGTATAGTGGGGAATAATATAGAAAGAGCTCTAGCCCTTCATGCATTTTATAGTGTAGTGAGGGAAGATCAATCGCTCATGGATACTAGTAGCAAACAACACTTGTATAGAACTTACTATATGCCAGATGTTTCCCCCAATGCTTTACATCAATTATCTTACCTATTCCATTCGATAATCCTTGGAGGTGGGTACTCTGCTCTCCAGTTTATGGATGAGGAAACTGAAGCACAGAAGGTTAAGAAACTTGCCTTGCCCAAGATCCCACAGCTAGTAAGTGACAGAGCTGATATGTGAACCCAGGAAGACTAGCTCCAGAACCTGGTACCAAACACTACCCCAGATGGTGAAGAGTGATTAGTCATTTAACAACTGTGCTAAGCACTGCAGAGACAGTGAGAGGATGAGGGGAATTGAATCTAGTCTGGAGGGTCTGGGAAGACTTGCCTGGTGAAATGATGAGGAAGAATAAAAAGAGTTAGCCTTACAAAAAAGAGTTAGCCAGATGAAGGTGTGTATGCATGTGTGTGCATGTGTAATAGGTTTGGGTGGGTGAAGAACTGGAGGAGCATTTCAGACAAGCGGGGAAGCTTATTTGTAGGACTTGTAGTGGAACACATCATTAAATATTTTCAAAGCAAATGGCAACTTGTGATTCTTTTAAAGAAAATTCACTTCATGTACAACTTGAAGGATTGTAGCATAATTCATAATGCTGCTAGGTTGTATATGATTTTAAGCCAACCGTTGAGTACGTATTCTTGATGGTTCCTGCTTTGTCGGCAGTGAATGGTCAGCAGCTGACCTTGGGAATCTTGGAAAAGCTAAGTTCACATCCCAGCTTCTTAGTCATGGTCATTTCTCAATTGTTTGGGGTTGTGTTCTCTGTTTTCTGGATTAATAGATAGTGCATTAAAATGCATGAAATATAAAAAGTACCTCAAATTAGTGCAAACACCCTTATAGCTGAAGGCTTTCATTGCTGTCTGGTAACCATCAGACTGTCTGGTAACCATCAGACACCTCCAGCTAGGTAATTAGTTTGGTTCTGGGCGCTCTCTCAGCCAATGGGCCCTTAAAGAGGAAGCTGCCATTTACTCTAAGTAAAGACAAAGAGGAATTTGGAAGGCTATGATTTCAAGCACTATAAAGACTGGTTGGAGAGGGTAAGTGAGAAAAAGGAAGAGGAAGAAGACTGAAGCAAGAGACCACTTTGTGCCCAACTCTGTTCTGTTCTGACATTAAAAAAAAAAAAAAAATTAACTAGGAAGCAAATAAAAATTAGATTTTTAGCAAGTTTTTTAGCAGTTTCTCATCAAGTGACATGCAGTGTTTAGTGTTCCTAATGAGTTGCCCTAAAATTATTTTTACACTTTTGGACATCTGTGGAGTGGTAAACGTGTTCCTAAATATTAGATATAATTACAAGGAAATATGTTTATATAAATTCATTTGGTACCAGGTAATGACTAGTTTTGTTTTAATCAGGGTTTTGGATTATGGATGACTTTCTTTCCTCTCCCCTTTTGTCCTCATTAATGGAAAGCTGACTGTATTGGGTGTCTGAACTTGAGTGTTTATACCAGATCTCTTTGAACATTGGCTTCTCTTCTGACTTACAAAAATGAAGCCAGTACCCCAATCAGTCAAGATATTTGTAAAGATGACATAAAATAATATGCAGAAAAATAACTTGTGTGAGGTCTGGCACAGGATGAATACTCAAATCATTTTAATTCCCTTGTCTCCCTGCCTGCCTGCCTTTCTTCTTGCCTGCCTTCCTTCTTCTTCAGGCAGGAGGGCAGAAGATAAGGAGATCACGTCTGAGCTTTGCTTCTCAGAGGCTAGTGAGCTTGACTTAATCTTTCTGCTCCTTAGTTTTCTCACTGTTAAAGGGAAAGAATTCATTAAGCAGGTCTCCTAGGAGCCCTTCAGTTTATCAAATTCTACAACTCTATTTTTCTTTGATTCTTGAATTACACATGAAAATATTTGACTGTACTTTCAGTCACAAAGTTGTTTCAGTTTTTGCCCATTAAAGGAAGATTGTGATCCAAGCTCTCACCCTTGTACACCTAGGAAAGATTTTCACAAATATAGGTTGACTGAATTTGTTACCTCCAAGCTGACTCAGCAAAATCCAGGCAGGTGAATGGATGGGCTTCTGTTAGCACAATGATGTTTGATTATGCATCTGTAGCACTGGGGAGGAGAGACTGAACCAGTATTTATGAGGTGGGACTGTGATGTGAACTTTAAAAACTAGGTTCTCCTGGAGGATTTAGATCATTCTTTTTCATTTCCTTGAAAAAATGAATACCCATGTATAGTAGGCTGAATAAAGCCCTCCTGTTACAGAACCTGGACTGGATCCTGGTGGAAAAACCAAGCGAAAAACCACTCGGAGATAAGGAGGTTTGGAGATTTAAACACTGGCGGGCCCAGAGGAGACCCTTCTCCAAAGGTCTGAGCCCCCGCACAAGCAGGGAGGGAAATTTATACCCTTCTACATGTGGATACTTGGTATTTTGGCGCCGTGGAAAACAGGGTAGGAAAGAAGAATGGGAAGGACTTTGAGACAGGGACTGGAGTTCCCTTGCTAGTTTGGTCGGTCAGCTTAAAGTACAGTTTTTTCCTTATCATTCTCCCCTTTGATGCCCCTTTAAACACCTAGTTTATAGGGCATCATTATCATCTACTATGGGCTGATAGCCCTGCAAGGCTAGCATCTGGGCAGTAGCTTGCCTGGTAACAGTGTTTTCTATGAACTTAGCAATCCATCTTAGGTTAGGTTCCTAAGGCTGCCCTAATAAGCAATAACAAGTTTCTGGGAGAAAGTCCATTCAGAGTGGTGGCAGCAGTGTAAAGTTCTAACTCCTGAGGTGAGGGATATTGTGCCAACAAACCAGTGACCATGGTTAACAGATGTCTATCGTCGGTGGGGTCTCGTCAAAGGTGGAGCTGGAGCCCATCCATGGGGTCTGGTTGGGCTTTCCACTGGTGTGATTGTACAGCTGGTGAGTCTTCTTTACTTTAAAGTGATGGGCCCTTTGGATGACTCCTGGTACCTTGAGGGCAGTAGGAGTGGTTAGAACAATAGTATGAGGCCCTGTCCTCCATGGTTTGAGTGGGTTCTTTTTAAAGCTTCTCAGAAGATGTGCCTTAGAGTTTTTCCCAGGGCTTGGAAATGTTGGGACACTTCCAAGTTTTTAATCTGTTCGAGGTCTCTTTTAAGCCCACTTATTACAGGAGGTGGCCTGCCATAGAGCCTTCAAGGTGAATTATAGCTGTGGGAATTTTTTTAAAAATCCACTTGACTAGAATAAACAAGATCAATGACCTCCAATAGTTATGCTTTGTAGAAGTACGATGTTCAGGTCCAGGCATAAAGATAGCTGGGTTTAAAGTTTGACAGGTTTTAAGTGTAGCATGGTATTTAGTAAGTCAGCCTCCAACACGTATTGGTGGTGGCCTTTGGTTTTTAAGAACACTCTGGCCCTGATAGGAAGTCATTATAGTTAGAGACTGTCCTGTAGTGAGCTTTGAGGCTCCTTTTACCAGGAGCATTGTTGCAGGCTTAGCTAAAGCCTCTGTTTCCAATTATACCTCAATAGAGGTGGCTTCTAGGATAAATATGAGTGTGAGGGATGAAACAGTTAAGAAAAACCCCTTTGAGGTAAGGTGTCAATATCCTGACTGCAAGGAATCACTGCAAGTGGTGAAAGACTTATGTTAAGGGCATTCCCAAGTACAGTATTCAATTCAATTATAAAGACAGTGTGTTCATCCATTATCTCCACAAGTCCATAGTTAACCCTATGGAGTGGGGTATGTTCTGGCTTTTACGGAATGATTTTATTATCCCAGCCACATTGAACTAGTCAAAGTGATAAGTTACACAATTGTTGGGGAACTAATTCCATTTTCTAGCTGTTTAAATAATAATGTGCCCATGGGGTTCTGTTGTTATTCCCACAGAATAACAAGAAAATTGTCTACATATGGGTTGTGTGGTAGTTTCTCTGAAGTTTCCCTCAAGTTGTCTTACTTAGGTAAACAACAAACATTTAAAGACAATCAGATCTAGAATTTAACATCCACAAAGGGGTGTTATTGAAACATAATTTTTCTCTCTAAAATAACCATCATTTCCAAAGATAGCTAAATCAGGACTAATTTATTTGAGAAACAAATCTAGTTTTAACAAACTCGGCCTAATTATTTACATAAGCTCAGCAAGAACAGTGAGTGATCATATAGATCTTTTATAATCTGCTTTCCTGGAACTTTATAAGGAATCTCTAGGTTGAACTTTTAGTAGCCTCTCCAGGCCAGAAGCCAAGCCAAGTACTTGCCATCAGACATGCCTGCAATAACTGTAGATTTGGGTGAATTCCTCTTCCTGAGGTTCCTGCACCTGCCAGGAAGTGACATTCTTTACTCACCTGGTGAGGCTGCTGGGAACTCTGTAAGCAGGGTATCAGGCCAACAGTTCCAAGGGGTTTTATGGCTCCAGGGTTCATAAAGCCAACCTTAGTTCCTTAAAGCTGTCTGGTCATATCAGAGTCTATGCATGTTTTTCTCAAATATGACATTCCAGTCAAAGCCTTGGTAAAATAATCAATGTTTCCAATGGTGTCCTGTTACAAGGAGAACAGATTTTTTATTGAACTTATGCAAATAACTAGGATTATCATGGAAGAAAAATATTTGCTGAGACCTTTTGAGTTTGAGGGTTCGGGTAGAGAGAAGTTGAAAATTTTGGTTTGTTTACAAATGAGTATTTTACATTTCTGTAAGCCAGATATATTAAGAAAATTTCCTTAGTCTGGAAGAACAAACAGAGAACGAGCAATATTTTAAATAAGTGTCCTAACACCATAATCTTTTAGTTTATTTAGTCTAATATTACTAATTCTGGTTGAGAATGAATGCAACTTTAGTTCTGGAAATTCTTACCCATTTTAGTTTTAGGATTTTTAATATATTGAATACTTGTATTTGTCCCAAAAGTCCTTTATATGACTCTCCTTGAAGATGAAACTTATTTACAAGAGAATTAGAACAATTATAAATAACAAAAAACCTCAGAATAGACACAGTTAAACAGCTGATGAAATGAGAGTTTGCAATATAGCTGGCAAGGAAATCAGGTTATTTCTGTGACATAAAACATTTCAATAATTAAAATATCAAGTGATTACCTTATTAAAACAGAACTTTAGGAAATGTATAGAACTTCTAGAAATAGCATTTATTTTTTTGCATATCTTTTGCATATCTCCTACTATTTTACATACAGAGTTGTTTCCCTAATTTCCAGTCTTAGTTACAGTTAGTAGAATTTTTTTTTTCACTCTTTAAGAAATCTTAATCTCCAGTGAAGACTAAGGAGTAACCAATTGTGAACTGTTACACCAGAATTCTT
>CM053604.1:52867300-52884918 GCA_028646535.1 Procyon lotor
GCAACAGACTGAGGGTTTGGGAGGTGGGGGTGAGGGGCCAGGTGAGTTTATTGTGGGTACTGAGGAGGGCATGTATTGCATGGAGCACTGGGTGTGGTACATGAACAATGAATCTTGGAACACTGAAAAAATAAAATAAAATTAATTAAAAAAAATAAAGGAAGGAAAATAAACACAAGTAACAGACTTGAATTCAGTGTGACATATATTTCTGTCCAGGCCAAATATTTATCTTCACTGATTATTTATTTTAGGTGATAGAAAATCTGGAAATTAAGTAATCTTTTTAAATGAAAGTGAGTAGCAGGAATGGACTGATAGCACATTAAGGTCAAGAGATTCTCTTTGGAAGTTCTTTATCCCTACAGGTTATTTCATTTGTTATTAAGTTGTTGAAAAATCCATTTTCCTCTATAACTTAAGTAACATTGTGACGACTACTGAAGGTAGATTCTAGCTCAGTTACATCAAGTTATTTGTCTTTCCTTGTGCTTATGAAGTCTTTTTCACCTCAGTTGTTAGCCTTTCCTTTTTTTTCCATCTCACTTTTATATTTTACAAATTTTAGCCCCACCCACCATATCTTTATTATTAATTCATTTAGCTTCTGTTGCAAAGAGATCAAGCCTTCATTCCTTTTTGAATATTCACTTCCCTACAAGCTTAGAAATATTTGACTGACAGCAACAGCTACCCCCATGAAGCCTGTGTAAACATGAGTTTATGGGCTGCTGTGTAGGCATCTTTGGTGATTTACTTTCTGGTTATTGGGATTTATTTATTTTTTGATGGACTGGTAAATTATGAGGCCATGAACCTTGCCAGGTTTTCAGGTATCAACTTAAAATGCCTTACTGGAAAAACTGTGGTTGGCACAGCAACACAGGGAATGACCAATGATGCATCATATTTTTTTAATAGATATAATGTTTTAATAAACATTCTCCTCCTAAAGCAATGGATTTTAAAATAGGCTTTTGCCTTGAGCCATGTAGCTACCCAGCTGTGAGTTTTATAAGGCAACAATCTCCACATCATTAGATGTTATGACTAATATTCCAGTAACTGAAATAATAGCTATTTACATGAGCATAAAAAGTTAAAATGATATTTAAGGTGTACTTACACTCAGAAAAGTGTACTTGTAAAAGTGATGCCACAAGTTCCTCATTCATTTTCTGCATGTTGACTTGTAAGGGTTCTTTGCAAGCCAAAGGGTAGCTTAGAAAATTTATCCTGGATTGATACCAGGGACCTCGGCAACCTTGAGAGCAGGGTAGGATTGTCTCTCACCTCCAGTCCCACCGCCCTTTAAGAGGTTAGGCTTCCTGAAGATTTCTGTTCATTTTGCTGGCTCATGACTTAGTAGTCTGTTCCCACCTTTGCAAGGTGGCTTTGATGTTTTTGCTTCAAGTTACTATTTTGCTCTTTACTGGTTTCTATATGAAACCCGCTCATATCATATCAACATTTGCAGAGCTTTTTGTGAGTTTTACTAAAAATTTGGAAGATGTCAGTTAGTACACCCTATAGCCTTCTGCCATTTCTGTGGCTCTACCTACTTCCCTCCTAGCCTAGCTTCCTCCCATCATTGCAAAAACAAACACATTCCTCTCCTTATCTTATTCAGGGCACCACTTGGCCCTCTGAGATCTCATCTCCTATTCTAAGCACTCAGCAAGGTGTTGTTTTTTCCCCCCAAACAATGAGTCTGGTGCCAATTATAAGTATAAAATTATTTTTATTACTAAATAAAGTAATAAATTTATTTTGTTACTTACTACTGTTTGAAGACTTTTATTTTCTATTCCTACTATTTTGCTCATAGGCATGCACTGGTTATATGGCCATGGAAGGGAAATTTCTCTTGATTTTCTATTGTTGTTTCCTTTTCTGGCAGGTGAAGAAAGGAAAATAGTACTAGCAAGAAGTTCAGGATGGACAACTTTTAGAGGGGAAATGCAAGTGTTCCGGTTTCTTTTCTCTAGTGCTACCTGAAAACGTTCAGTCAAGGGAAGACATTTGCTTCTACTCAATCTAACTGGCTCAGGCTTAGAAACAGGCAGTTCAACCTCGTCTGTTTTTTGTCTTGTAAATCTTGATCATTCAAATGACACTGCATTCTGTTCCCCTTCCTACTTTGGCTTATCACATAGAAATGTTGGTCCTTTAGGAAACACAGAATAGAGTAGTTCTTCTTCTCTCCCTTCATGTTCTTCTCACGTCTTGCCATGTGTCCCTGCCAAATTCAAGTCCTGAGGTTCAATGTGATGGTATTAGGAGGTGGCATCTTTGAGAGGTAACTTAAGTCATGAGGACAGAGCCCTCACGAATAAGATCAATGTCCTTGTAAAAGAGGTGCAAGAGAGCTCCCTTACTCCTTTCCCACGTGGGGACACAGTAAGAAGTATGTTCCAGAAGAGGGCTCTCACGCAAACAGACTGGCACCCTGATCTCAGACTTCCAGCCTCCAGAACTGTGAGAAATAAACTTCTGTTTTTTATAAGCTATCTGATCTGTGGTATCTGTGGTATTTTGTTATAGTAGCTCCGATGGATTAAGGCACATCTCCTAAGTGACTTATCGTGTTAGAAGAATAAACTGAGCATATTTGGCCTAGCCTCTGCTATTTCCTCTCAATAAAATATTCAAATATAGCATAAGTATCTGATTGGACTATGATAATGTGAAGGGTAATTTATTTCCTAAACTTAATCTAGTTTTAGTTGTATAATCTAGAAGATTGTATTTGATATGAGGGAACTGAATTTTATTCACAAACTAAGTTTTTAAAATAACAGACTTCAGTGGATTCTATGATATTTTTTTTTTCTTGTTCATAATGTATAAAAGATGCAGCTATTTTCCTTGTTCCCAGAGAATGTGGACTAGGTATCAGTGACAATGTCAAGTTTCTTCAAAGCTTTTATTTTATTATTTTATTTTTTTAAAAGATTTTATTTATTTATTTATTTGACAGAGAGTAGAGAGATCACAAGTAGGCAGAAAAAGGCAGGCAAAGAGAGGGAAGCAGGCTCCCTGCTGAGTGAGAGCCTGATGATGCTGAGGGGCTCCATCCCAGGACCCTGAGATCACGACCTGAGCCGAAGGCAGAGGCTTTAACCCATTGAGCCACCCGGGTGCCTGGCTTTTATTTATTTTAAACTAAATTTAGTTTAAAATTTTTTTTATTTTTATTTTTATTTTTTAAATAAAAATAAAATAAATTTTTTTTTATTTTTAAAAATAAAATTTAATAAATTTTTTTTATTTTTATTTTTAAACTAAATTTAGTTTAAATTTGTTTGCAGGGTCATGTTGTTTTTAGGGCCCTTGTAAAGTAAGTGAATCTGACTAGATTATCTTCCATCCTATTCTACATTCTAATTTTAACCTAAATATAAAATTCCTTTAAATGATCCAATTCCCCCTCAGTTCCCACTGGATTGGTATATATAAATTCTTTGAGAGACGGAGACTGAGTCTCCTGTATCCCCTTTCCTCTTTGTATCCTTGCCCATAATAAGTGATCAGTTCACTCTATAGAGTGAATTCTTCCTCTCTTAATTTGATAAAGGAGCATTAGTCTCTGAAGCTGTTTCCTGCAGTGGTTTGTTAGTATAGAAGGAAATATGGATTGATCTGAAATTCTCCATGCTCTCACACTGAACCTATCTCATATCAGGCATCCAAGAATTTTTTACTTTCCTAACTAAATTATAACACTGACTGTCCCTGAACACATCCTTCCCTCCCTTGAAACTACTAGGGCATTTTATAAAGAATGGGAAAAAAATCAGAGCCCCTTTTCTTAATTCTTTGTAGTTGTATTAATATTAATGAAACAGCATGAAAAAGTTACTTGAAGAGAAAACAAAGCAGGCCAGTCGGTACCAAGAAAATAGAGTTGCCTTCTTGTCAGCATATAATTCCACTGTGAGAGAATCTTGTTGCTTCAAAAAACAGGAGAGGTATATCTTGTGATTTAATTTCCTCTCCCATCTTATCTGTAGGAATCCCAGGATTCACGATAGAATCATCCTGGCATATGCTTTCTCCTTCACTGTTTTGATACTGAAAAAGAAGTACTGCATTGCCTAGCACAATATTTGCACAGCATGCCCGTGGCTTCAGCTGAGTCTTGAAAGACTTTGCGGGTTATGACATTCCCCTAAATGTGCTGAGCTTTCTTTAACCTTTCATAAAACATTGTGATCTTTATGGACTGTATCATATTGTGCAGTAATGTGCTTTATTGTCCACAGAATAAGCTTTTCTTAAAGATAATTGGAAAGCTGGAAATGGCTGCTATCGGCTGATTTTTAAAAAATACATTATTTCTGAAATGGGGCTGGTGTAATAATGACCCTATCTGTTCAAGATTTAAGATTTGTCTTGGCAGAGAAAATTGATCCATTTCACCTTTGTCTAATGGAAATTTTTATCTAGGATTATCTGTTTATGTAAATGAATGTTCCTCTGAAAAGGGAACTTGAGGGGCTGTAAATCTTGGTGACACTTCAGTTTCATAGGGGAGAAATTGGAAAGGATTCTAGTATTTATCTGCCTGAAATTGGTTATAAAAACAAAATTATCTTCATGTACCTGCAGCATCTGATGTTTCCTGGAATTTCATTATATCTTTGAATAATTCAATGCAATAGTAAGAATGGTGTTTCTATATTACCTCATTCAGAAGTTGTTTTTACTTTTTCTATTTTCCAGTTCCTTTCTAATGCTGATATTAACAAGGAAGGGAAGCCTTTTGCTTACCCACGTTTTTAGGGATGAGATTTTTTTTTCCTGCATAATCTTAATAGTCTTTAGCTATTGTAGGCTCGTTACCCGCAGTTATATGAAATGTGTTAGCAGAATAGCCATCATTTCTCTTTTTAAAAAACAACAGTTTATATGAATTCTGATCTGTTGACCAAAATACTGAGGTTACTAACAGAATTATTCTACATTCAACAAAATATTTTGGTTCTTCGCGGTAATCTTTGGGCCAAGTTTAATCTATAGTATTTGGAAGTCATAAGGTGATAACTTTGAAAATTCATCAGTGTTATGACAGATTCTTTTTCCCCAAGTCAAAGGAAAATTGGAGAATAAGATGGTCGTTTAAATGTCAACTAATCAGAGAAAAATGAAAGGAGTTAGAAATGTAACTGTATTGGGGCACCTGGGTGGCTCGGTGGGTTAAAGCCTCTGCCTTCAGCTCAGGTCATGATCTCAGAGTCCTGGGATTGAGCCCCGCATGGGGCTCTCTGCTCAGCAGGGAGCCTGCTTCCCCCTTTCTCTCTGCCTGCCTCTCTGCCTACTTGTGATCTCTCTCTCTCTCTCTGTCAAATAAATAAATTAAAAAAAAAAAAAAGAAATGTAACTGTATTAACTTTTTTGAAGGAATGCATTCTTTCTTTATAGAGACTACTAACTTTATTATTACCTGGTAGTAGTTATCAGAATTACACTGTTTTTATGTTTTTTTGCACCTACTTGGTTGGAAGTTTTTCTCCTTTATATAATATTTGAGTTATCGTACCAGGATTTGGGGAAAAAATATTGTGGTCCAAATATGACATGAACATAATTATTTAGCTCTGTGGCATATGGACTAAAAATTGGTAAAAATATTATTTGTTCCATATGAATCCATTCATAACAAAGTGTGGAAAGGCAGCAACAAGGAGTAGTTTTGCTGCCTGGATTATTATTAAAAAATCATATTTTTGTCATCCCTATTTAGGTTAATCTTTGCAGTTCTGTCAGTATTAAAAGGACACGAACAATAATAGGGTACACAATCACTTTTGTTTTTCAGGAAGTGGAAGGAAAATGGAGCAGTGTGGGAGAACACAGGGCATGAGGCTGAGAGTTAAAACTGGGCCCGGCAGCTGGAGAATTGTGTGACTGTGGACGAGTCACTGCACTTCTGAAGCCCTAGTTTCCTCATGTTTAAGATGCACATTGAAAACCTGTGCCGAAAAGCAACTGTGCTGGGAGGAGTCAGAATAGTGGTTTCCTTTCGTGTGGGGAGGTGATGGGGCAGAGGTGGGGTGTGCAGCCATGGCTGCGGGGCTTCTAGGATGCTGCTGGTGGTCTGTGTCTTGAGCCAGGCATGATTTACACAGTGATGTTCATGGCCTGGCCACTGTTCTACTTTTATATATAGTTCAATTAAAAAGTTCCCTCAAATTCCTGCTATTTCACAAGATCACTGGGGGAAGCTGTATTTAAAAACATGTAAAATATGGTAATGTGCATTCCAATTTTAGGTATAATCCTCTTCAAACTTTGTAGCTTTTTTGATGTAGATCACGTGTATAACTTTCCACATAATATAACTTTCCACATACCTCTCACCTGACTTCTGATTTATTTATTCTGAGTTTTTCAGTACGTTATGCAGTTCAGTACCTGGACCGTATGAAGGTCCAGTAGTTATATATATAATGTTTATACACACACACACACACACACACACCTGTAATATGTGTGTGTGTATACATACACACACACACATGTATAAATATGTAATAAACTCTTTCTATGTAATAACTCTATTCTAGTTAGAGTATTGGTTAAGAAAAAAGACCCCCAAAATACAATCATATGTAGAACTAGTGACATTATCTAATTTGAGACTCTAAATATTTCCTTTTATCTGGAACATGCCCTGAGCCCCCATCATTGATTCCAGCATCTGCTTGGCAGCTTTTAAGGACATAGATAGAAAAAAACCCTGTAATTTAAACAAACTTTAATTTTCATGCTGGATGTGACCTTTTAAAACATCTAGTTCTAGCCCTAACTTCTAATTTTAAAGATAAAAAATGTGTAACCTCTTTAGGTTTTCATATCAATATTAAAAAGTAGTTCTGTGATAAAAATAGCTACAAAATTCATATGCTTTAATAAAAACAAACCTTTCATTTAAATATTTACTTTATAAAAACATAAAGGACAATTATTTGAATCAAGAAAGAATTCTTTCCTTGTAAAATTTTTCCTTTTAATAGCAAGTCTCTTCCCCTAGTGCAGTAAAAATTATTCCCATATACATCTCTTGTACGAAGCTAGTAGTAGACATTTCGATTAATTACTATGAAGACATATTAAGTCAGGACGCTTCTTAAGAACATTCCAGAAATACCAGGCCTTTAGGAAGCAGATTAAAATGTTAGGTTTGTGGTAGAAAGTAGGTGTTTCAGGGACCTAAGAGTAGACAGACCTTTCCAGCTAAATTGGAACCCTTAAGGATCAGGACTCTGTGCTGTTTATCTTTTTTTTTTTTTAAAAGATTTATATTTATTTATTTGACAGAGAGAAATCACAAGTAGGCAGAGAGGCAGGCAGAAAGAGAGGGGGAAGCAGGCTCCCTGCTGAGCAGAGAGCCCGATGTGGGGCTCGATCCCAGGACTCTGAGATCATGACCTGAGCTGAAGGCAGAGGCTTTAACCCACTGAGCCACCCAGGTGCCCCTGTGCTGTTTATTTTTATGAGTTGTGAGGTGGCCCTATACAGGAGGGGAAAAGAGTTCTGTGGTAGGTTAACCTGGGTTTGATTCTTATTAGCCAAGTGGCTTTGGACACATTTCTAAGCTTCATTTTCCATAGCAGCAAAATATGCCCGGGAACTATTTTACCTATCAGAGTTGTGAGCACTCACCGAGAAGACCTTGGTAAAGAGGCAGCTCTCATGCATGATACGTGAGTTCCCTCCTCCCTACCTGAAATCTCATGATCTGACATTGGGGTCTGAAGGAGTCCAATAAATAATACCACCTTTCCTTGCCTGAAGACCAATTCAGAGCCAATAGCACAATGGATGTAATGTATAATGATACAATTTTAAATATGTATGTATGTATCTATCAAACATCCATTGTGAAGTATATATATATATATACACACACACACGCATATATATTTCATATACTTTATATATATACATGAAAATATATGCACTTTAAAGTGTATGTGTGTATATCTATATTATATCCATGTATCAGCTTTATTATTGATAAAAGTTGACTTAGAGGAATGGCTTACATATGCAGCAATCAGAGAGCTTGATGCGGGCCTTGATCCCAGGACCCTAGGATCTTGACCTGAGCTGAAGGCAGATGCTTAATGACTATGCCTCCCAGGCACCGAATAAGGAACTTTTTGATACAGAATCCCAGAACTACATCACACAGTCTGTCAGAGATAGCACTAACTAGCCTTGGGCCTCCCCGTGTAGGTGCCTGCCCCTATTAACCGAGGATATTGAGAAGACAAGTGTGTTTGCTCTTTTTGGCCAGTCTTGTTTTCAAGAGGAAGGAGAGCTGAAGTGGCTAAGCCAGTCATATTTAGTTTATCCTTCCAAACTCATCAGGCTGGTAAGTAACTTTGTCTCACTGGAGAAGTGAGAGAGCAGCACAGTGAGACCAGGCACTAATGGATTGGCCTCCACTGGGAAGAAAATGTCAGCTGTGATGATCAGGATGTCCCTCAACACCAGCATAGGGGGCATGATCCATAGCAGGTGAGAGGTGCATGTTTGATAGGTAAATGGGTTTGTAGTTATCCATAATAAAACTTCATTTTGTTGGAAGAAGGCTATCATTTCTGGTGGTAGAAAGCACTTTGGATTCTGGTTTTCTCATCTGTGGTAAACATCATCCTGTTTTGACATGCTTGTTGGATCAGCATAATCTAATATTTGGTTAGATGCTTTGCTGACATCCAGGCTGGCTATTAAATAGCAACAGTTTGGTATAATAGAAAATACAGAGGTGAACTTCCAGCTCTATCGTTACTTATTTAAGTTTTAAAATCAAATGTACATAACAAACTTTCTACATCCTGAGAGAGTATTTTTTTTTTTTTATCTCGAAAGCAACCTGAAAAAAATCTCACAAAATTTGAACCTACTTTTTCACTGTCAACAGAGACTTGTTGGCAAATGTAATTATAACCATGTATGTATCTGTACTTTCTAGACAGATAAAGCAAAGACCCAAACTATTTTCTTGAAAAATCAGAATTCAAAAGGAACAGCAGGAATGCTAGAGGCTAGTCTGGGTGGGAGAGACACACTCTGCATGAACTCTTAATTTTAGTCAGCCATGCTGAGAGCAGAAGTTGTTGCCAACTGGTTAGATCTAAAATAAATAAATATGTGTTGGGCAGAGTAGGAAAGTCATGCATTGCAGAAGTAAAACTCAGGGTATTTGTCACCCAAAATAAAAGCGTATAAGCTAAAACTTGAGGTTTGCCAGGTTGGAGGAAGCAGAGGTTATATATTTGTAACCCTCTGGATTCCCTCAGAGGAATCAGGAATCAGAGGGATTCCTGTAACCCAGGATTCCCTCAAGGCAACTTTTTCTAAGTGATATGAGACATAACCCTGCAGGATTTTGGCACATGAAGTTTATCCAGTGTCTCCTTGGCCAAATTTTCCCTAGAATGTCCTTCTACGTGTGAAGTGGAGTTCAGGGGCACCAAGTAAAGGGTCAGAGGCCATGAAGTGTCGATTTTTTTCTTTTACACTTCTTAAATTTTAGAGAAAACCCTCATCATCTGAGGTCTACTTTAGTCCAATTATAGCTTTTTTCTGTCTCAGGTACTCTGCTAATTGCTGTTCCTGAATCTTCCTACATCATGGTGTAAAGTGACTCCATATTGCCTACTCATCAAGTACATTTCTGGATTTTAAGTCACTCATAGTCTGGCCTCCCCCCACCCCTTAGATAAAATGAATGGTAAAATATGTAATTTATATCAAAAGAATATATTTGTATTCATCACCCACTTTATTTTTATTTTTTTAAGATTATTTATTTATTTATTTATTTGACAGAGAGGAGAGAGATCACAAGCAGGCAGAGAGGCACGCAGAGAGAGAGGAGGAAGCAGGCTCCCTGCTGAGCAGAGAGCCCGATGTGGGGCTCGATCCCAGGACCCCGAGATCATGACCCAAGCCAAAGGCAGAGGCTTTAACCCACTGAGCCACCCAGGCACCCCTCATCACCCACTTTAAGAAATAAAATATTGCAAATACCCAATCCATCCTCCATTGTATTCTCCTCTTATTCCCAAAGGTCGCTACTGTCCTGAGTTTGAGCTTAATATCCTAATGCAGCTCATCATGCTTTTAATACAGATGTATGTATCCACACAGTATTATTTGCATGATTTCAAACCTGATATAAATAGTACCATTATTGTATGTATTCTGTAAATTTCATTTTTCATTATTGTGAAATTTATCTCTGTAAATATGAATAATTCTAGTTCATTCATTTTCACTGAATAGTATTCCACTGTAAGAATGTATCACAAACCTAATTCCATTCTCCTATTGATGAACATTTACATTTTTTATTTTCACTATTAAAAACAATGGTACCATCTCCATTCTAGTACATAGCTCCTTATACACAAGTGTAAAAAAGGTGTCATTTGTTTAAGGTGATTGATTCTAGAAGTAAATTTTTGGTTTATAATGTATGTTCATACCAATATCACTTAAAATAGTCCAATTACTCTCTGACATGGTTGTACTTATAAATACTTCCATCCTTAGTGAATAAGAGTCCCTGTTGTTCTATATCTATGTCAACATGTATATTTCCAGACATTGACTTTCTTTGTCTATCTGATGGGTGCAAAATGGTATCTCACTGTGATTTTAATTTTATGGCAGAACATCTTTTCATTTGTTTCTTGGCCAGTCTAGTTTCTTCTGTGAATTGCCTGTGGATACCTAAGGTTTTGGTATCATTTATTAGCATAATAATTCATTCTACAGTTGATAGACATTTGATTTGTTCTCTGTATATGGCTACTGTGAATAATGCTTTGAATATTCTTTGACATGTCTTTTGATGTACAAATTCACTAATTTCTATTGAGTATACCTCTAGGTATAGAATTTCTGGGTTGACATTAGCAGGTACAGGTAAATGGTCTTCCTGTGTGGTTGTACTAATTTTCATTCTCATCAACCATATACTAGAGTTTGAATATTCAGTTTTCTTTGCTAACACTTGATATTTTCAGCCTTCTTAGTTTTAGCCAATCTGATATCTGTATATGGTTTTAATTTGTATTTTGCTGATAATTAGTGAAATTGAACATTTTTTCAAAAGTTTACTGACCATTTAAAGATCTCTTTTTATGAAATGCCTGTACAATGTTTCCTGTCCATTTTTCTTTTCGGCTATATCACTTTTTATTTATAGGAATTCCATGTACATATGCAGTGTGAGCTTTGTGTCAGTTATAGGAGTTGAAAATACATTCTTACATCCATATTTTGCTTTTTGATTTCTTCATAGTGTTTTTTTGATGAGCAGAAGTTCCTATTTTAACATCACATTTATAAAAAAATTAATGTTTTTGCTTTCTATTTAATATCTTTCCTCATCTGACATTAAGAGACCCTCTCATAGTAATCTTCTGGGAACTTTACTGTTTACCGTTCATATCTACATCTATGTTCTATTTACTAATTTTTAGTGTATGCTATGAGGTTAAGGTAAGGTTTATTTTTTTCCATGTGAGTATATAATTGTCTCAGCTCCACTTACTGATGTTTTCCCTCGGTTTATTAAACATTTGTCATAAATCGAGTGTACATTCATACATGAATCCTTTCAGGGCTCTCTAATGTATTCTAATGATCTATTTATCAATCCTTACACAAATACTATAGTTTCATAATTACTTTAGCTTTATAAAAAGTCTTGATATCTTGTAGAGGATGTTCTCTTTATGAATATGTTGCCTTTTAAAATATTTTCCCTAGATTTTAATAATGTTGGTGCTATTTTAAAGGATTTTTTTTTTTTTTTTTTTTTTTTTTATTTGACAGAGAAAGACACAGCGAGAGAGGGAACGCAAGCAGGAGAAGAGGGAGAGGGGGAAGCAGGCTCCCCGCCGAGCAGGGATCCCGATGTGGGGCTCGATCCCAGAACCCTGGGATCATGACCTGAGCTGAAGGCAGAGGCTTTAACCCACTGAACCACCCAGGTGCCCCTGTTGGTGCTATTTTAAATATCTTTTTTTAGATTGCCAAAAATAGTGATCTTTAGCTTGTTACTGGCATATAATATAGAGTTGGTTGTTGAATTAGCTTTTGAATAAGTAACCTTGCTAAATTCAGTGACTTATTTTGATCATTTACCTGTAGACTCTTTGGATATTCTACATATACGGGCATACCTGCTGTAAGTAATGAGTTTTATTTGTTACTTTCTGTCCTTATGTCTTATTATTTTTTCTTCTCTTATTGCAGTGGTTGGAATCTTCAGGACAATGTTAAACAAGAGGGATTAATAACAGATATTTTGTAGTTTTCCTGCTCTAATAAAGGAAATTTATTTATTTATTTGAGAGAGAGAGTATGCATGAGTGGAGGGAGCAGTGGGGGAGAGGTGAGGGAGAGGGACCAGTAGACTGTGCACTCAGTGTGGAGCTGCTGTGGGACTTGATCTCACAACCCTGAGATTATGATTTGAACTGAAACCGAGAGTTGGATGCTCAACTGATTGAGCCATCCAGGTACCCCCAACTTACAGTATTTTAAATATGATGTTTGCTGTAGGTGTACTATAGCTAATTTCCCCATTTCCTCCCTGCTCCCCCAGATCTACCATTTATCCTCCTCCACTCTGATTTTTACTCCAATCTTTTGTACTGTATCATCTGGACCCCTAAGTACTAATTTCTGGTTGGGTTTGGTCAACAACAGACAGTGGCAGAAAATCAGGAGGGTAAAAGCAGAAATAAGTGTGGTCTTCATCCATCCAAACACTTCCCTGTTGGACTTGAGGAAGTAACTACACTTATCTGTCACATTCTGAGTTCCTTTCAGCAGAACTCTCTTGTAGCTACATGCTCTTGCAGTCTTTTACAATTTTTTAAAAAAAATTTTATTATTTATTTGACAAGAAAGAGATCACAAGTAGGCAGAGAGGCAGGGAGAGATAGAGGGGGAAGCAGGCTCCCCGCTGAGCAGAGAGCCTGATGCAGGGCTCGATCCCAGGACTCTGAGATCATGACCTCAGCTGAAGGCAGAGGCTTTAACCTATTGAGCCGCCAAGGCACCCCATCTTGCAGAGTCTAATAACTGTTTCCTCCCATTGTTCTTTCAGGGATGTGACAGCTTTTCTCTCTTATTGTTGTTAGCTATGAGGTGCCTCCCCATTCTTTGTGGGTTTCCTTATAAACATATCTTTATAAGTAATTCCTTTATCAACCTTATTGAGTATGCTGTTTCCTCTTGTTACCCTACTATAATTGTCAGATTAAAGAAGTTTCTTTCTATTCTTTTGCTAGTATTTAACAAAATTGTGGTTAGATATTAAATTGTATCATTCATTTTTGTCACTTTTGGATGATTATATGATCTTTTTCCCATTTACTCTGTTAATGTATTGGATTACATTGGCTGATTTTGCTGTTTTATTTTTATTTTTGCTGTTTTATTTTTCCTGTTTAGGATGTATCCCATAGTGAAATACATCAATACATATTCTGTTTTAATCTAACTTGGAATAGTACCCTTTATTGGCTTGTTGTGACCATACCTCAAAAATGGGATGGTTCAAAAATGGAATGTTAACAGATACTGATGACACTATACACATACTAGGAGAATATAAAAAGGTTATTATCATATTATGAGGCTTCCTGGGACAAGAAGGTCAGGCCTCCCTAGATTGTCCAAAAATGGCTTGAAAGAGTATGGAAAGTAGACTGATACGGAATTTTTATGGTGGTTAGGACATGGGAAACTCTGAGAGTTCCAGTCCATGAATAGGGGTTTGCATGTTTTGAACATCCAACTGGTGCCAAAGGAGGGAACACCTGGGTTTTCTTATTAGTTTCCCCAGATGTGGGGCAGAAAGGAAAGAAGGAAGAGTGAGATTTGCAAGATATAAGGAAGTACACATCAAAAATACAGAATCACACTTTATTGTAGGGGTTATATCACTAATTAGATACAGAGTTAGATTCCTTTGTCTTATTTTCATTTTTTTTCATATTTCAGGACTGCTGTTTGAATATATTTATTATCTTTAGGAAATTCATGAATTATTTATAAGGGCAAACAAGTTATTTATAAGGGAAAAATTAGATTGTTATCAGACTTTATAAGCAACAATGCATTATGTCCTTTCAATATATAGTTTCAGGTAACTTTGACTTCAAGAAAGTTTTCTTGAATTGTAGTTTCTAATATATGCTTTACCCAATATTCATATGTTGAAGCCCTAACCTCCAATGTGATGTGATTTGAAGATGGGGCCTTTGGGAGATAGTTTTACATAAGTTCATGAGAATATGGTCCTCATGATGAGATTATTGTCCAATTTTTAAGGAAAGAAATGAAAGAGCTTGTTTGCTCTTTCTCTCTATACATTGAGAAGATGACTGTCTATACGTTAGGAAGAGAGTTCACCTGGGAATGGATTTGGCCAGCATTTTGTACTTGAACTTCCTAGAACTTCCTAGAACTGTGAGAAACACATTCCTATTCTTTAAACCATTCAGCTGTAGTATTTTGTCACAGCAGCTGGAATAGACTAATACAATACATTTTGGATCTTCTTTTCCTATCTTTTATATCTAACCTTTTTTCTTGACCCCTTTTTTACCTATTTAAAAATTTTTTTTTAACATTTTCCTTCATTTTCTCCTAAGTCATTGTCCATGTGTTCATTCACTCCTGCATTCTTTAAAATTTAGCCTTCTAGCATTCTAAAATCTAAAAATTCTATTTTCCCTTTTATTTCTAATTGTTTCCCAAGCTCTGTTACCTCTCTTTTTAAAAGTGCCAAATGTTCCCTTTTTTTAATCACTACATTTGTATTTTTGTTCTAATTCTTATTTATGTTTTTCATTCATACTTCTGTCATTTCTTTTAATTCTTTTTACTCTCTTTGGTTACAATTTTCACCTATTTTATCGATACATCTTTTCTGGCATGCTTTCATTTTTGTAGGGATGTATGAGTTTTCTCATAATTTTGAGAGATCATGATAGGACATGATGTCTTTTGTAGCGTTCATGGCTTTAGCTCTCTCTTGTGTTGTTCTCATACTGTGATATCTGTATACAGTTGACCATTGACCATTGTGGAGTTTAAGGGTGCTAACTCCCTGCACAGTGAAAAATCCATGTATAATTTTTGGGTTTCCCAAAGCTTAACTACTAAGAGCTTGCTGTTGATCAGGAGCCTTATGGACAACATAAGGAGTTAACACATGCTTTTTATATCATATCATATCATATCATATCATATCATATCATATCATATCATAATTATGTTGTAATTATGTATTATATAGTTATATTATATACTATATTCTTAAAATAAGCTAGAGAGGGGCACCTGGGTGGCTTAGTCTTTAGGCGTCTGCCTTTGGCTCAGGTCATGATCCCAGGGTTCTGGGATCAAGCCCCGCATCAGGCTCCCTACTTGGTGGGAAGCCTGCTTCTCCCTCTCCCATTTCCTCTGCTTGTGTTCCCTCTCTCGCTGTGTTTCTGTCAAATAAATAAAATCTTAAAAAAAAATAAGCTAGAGAAAAGAAAATGTTATTAAGAAAATCTTAAGGGAAAAAAAAGTCCTAAGGAAGAGAAATACATTTACAGAACCATACTGTATTTACTGGAAAAAATGCATGTGTAAGTAGACCTGTGCAGTTCAAACCCATGTTATTCAGGGTTAATTGTACTTCCTTAATTCTGCTTCTGCTCTCCTTCCACACTGGGCCTTTATCTTTTGCCTCTGTTATCTCTATTCTGCTCAATTAGATTCTACTCTAAGCATCTTTTTTTCTTGGTGTGAGACTTTGTCTTGTAAATGAGATTCAGTATGCTAATTTTGATAGTTTACGGGCCCAGACTGTTCCAGCACTACCAGATCTTATTGCTGTCCCCTTGCATTTACTCATGAATTGGATTCTATAGAACACCCTTTCAAGTTTCAGATGCAGTTCTTATATTGCAAAACTGCATTTACAAGGTTGGGAAATTTGAGAGTCTCTTCGTCTAAAGCGATCACAATCCCTATTGCCTTTTCTCTGCTCCTTAAACTGTTTCTGATACCATAGGGATCTCACAGCTGTTATTATGGTGATCAGTAGTTTGTCTATACCAAATCATATTTTCAAGTTTCCAAGGCATCCTCATTACATAGTTTTGCTGTAGATGTTGTCTGAATGTTTTTGGTTTTGCCATGGTATTTTCTGTGTCTATTTTCATGGGGAGATAAAGGGATATTAAAAACAACAACAACTATCTTGTTCCATCCTCTTTCTTCCCAGAATCTTTCTGATCCCTCATCTATAATTATTTAATTGACATCTTTCCCTCATTAGAATGATTTTGAGACCTTTTTAGGCAGAAAAAAAGGCCCACTTTTAGAAAGTAATCGCTTATTTTGAAAAAATACATTTGAACATATATAAACCAAAATAAATAAGTAAGTAAATAAGTAAATAAAATGACTATGTGAGGTAATGGATGTTAATTACCTTAATTGCGGTAAAGCTAAAAAAGAAAGTGTAATACAACAAACTACTTTATAACTTTTTCCTGGATTTACCATTATTATCATTTTGCCCTTTTTGCTTTATTACTCTCTCCACTCACACAGACACATAGATATACAGATTGTATTACTATTGTTATTGTCTCTGCTGAACAATTTGTAAATACATTACACATCATTCCCCTTTATTTCTAAGAATAGTTATTTAGAAATAGCTATTTCTGTTCTGAGGAATGGGGAGATTCTTTTATATAAATACAACATTGATCAAATTCAAGAAATTTAATGTTGAAACAATGTTATTATGTAACATATTCACATTTCACCAATTGTTTGATTAATGTCCTTAATTTTTCAAATTCAAGATCCAGTGCAGGATCTTTCATTATATTTGGTAATCAGGTCTCATCAGCCTCATTTAATCTAGTATATGTTCAGGGTTGGACTTTCTTTGTCACAACATTTTCTTTTTTTTTTTTTTTTTAAAGGGATCCAGTTGTATTGTAGCATGTTCCTCAAATGGGGTTTTGTTTTTTTTCATGATTACATTATGCATTTTTGTCAGAATTATGATACAATACCAATGATGTGTGCCTCTCAGTGTATAGCATGAGGGACATAGTGTCATTTGGTTCCATTATTGGTGATACTAGTTTGATTGCTTGGTTAATGTGACATACATTAGATTCTCTACTGTATAGCTATCATTTTCCCTTTTTTAATTAATAAGGGGAAAGAAATAATATAAGACTCTATAAATACCTTATTTCCCATTAAGCTTTCACTTATGAGCTTTAGCATCTCTTGGTGGTTTTCATGTGTATCAGTGATTACTATGATGTTTGTAAAATAATAAATTTTCTGACTGTATCAATCTTTCTATAGTTATTCATTGGCAAATTTTTATTTTTATTTATTTATTTATAGTTGTTACATTCAGTTTCTTTGAGGATGTCAAAAGAATAATATTAGAAAACTTATTATATTAATAAATCATATCTGATTTGATGGATATTTAGTTTCTTCGGTCTTTTTTTTTTTTTTTTGAGGCTTAAACTTTTAGATCACCT
>CM053604.1:52893213-52956356 GCA_028646535.1 Procyon lotor
GCAGCCCAAGTTGTCCATCAATAGATGAATGGATAAAGAAGTTATGGAATATATGTACAAATAATAACAATATTAACAAGCATAATTTTTAAAAGATTTATTTATTTTAGAGAGAGTTAGCAAGTGGAGGGAGGGGCAGAAGGAGAGAGAAAATCCTGAAGACAGAGTCCTTGCTGGGGGCACAGCCTGATAGGCGCTTGATCCCAGGACCTTCAGATCATGACCTGAGCTGAAATCAAGAGTTGGCCACTTAACAACTAAACCACCCAGGCATCCCAACAAGTGTATTTTTGTCTTAAAAAAAAGATCTTTATGTAGAATTATTAAGAACAACCACCAACCAGCTCCAATGGCAATTTTGAATATATTTTAAAAGGCACCCTTTTCAGGGTGCCTAGGTGGCTCAGTTGGTTGAGCGTCAAGTAAATAAATAATCTTCAGTCTCAAATAAATAAATAAAAAATCTTAAAAGGCATCCTTTCCCAAAAACTTTACTATCATTTGATGGAAAATTATCAAAAACAAAAACAAAAAACAAAAACAAAAAGAAACAAAACAAAAAAACAAACAAACAAAAATTATCATAATACTCTGATTTATTTAAAAGGATGTCGCTAAAAAAAAATAAAAGGATGTTGCTTTATTATTTAAATAAATATACAAATATGGGATTTGTCATGTGGCTAGTTCCAGTTCAGGTCATACAGTGTACAACACTCACAGTTGTACAGAACTATCTTCTGTAATAGTGTTTAAAACAGATCTGAGGTGGGATGATGACATGAGCAATAATAGTGCCATTTCCACCTGAAGAAGACAAACATAAATATTAGAAATAGGTAAATTGTCCTCTGGGTTTTTTCTTCAGGGATTTCCATTAGCTTATCTATACTCTTTTATGACATAATCCATATATCCTAGCAAGAGAAGGTTTATTTATACCCTCTTCCGTGTGTACCCCAAGCACAAAATTACTTTAATTTTTAGAAATCCCAGTATGTGTTTCAATCTCTTTGTGCCCCTTTCACTGCTGAAATGCAGCTGCCTCAGCTATGGAAGACAGCAGCCAACTGGCACAAAATAAGAAGTACAACAGTTGGCAGAAAGGAAATTTTGTTAATGACACCAATAATGTGAGTCAATTTTCCTGTGAAAAACTGCATGATTAAATCTTTGATGGAGCAATGGCAAACTTTTCTTTTAGTCATCTCTTAATACACATGTTAGTCTTTCTTACATGTAATTTTTCAATTTCAAGATTTCTTTTTTTTTTAAAAGAAGGGTGTAGAGGAAATCAATCACCAACAAAAAGTAAACGCTGTAAACATTGTTTGCCAAACTTTGTGTGTGTGTGTGTGTGTGTGTGTGTGTGTGTGTGTGTGTTTATGAATGTAAACTATTTTCATTTGCAGTGCCAGGTGATCAATTAGGATTTCTCTGGATTTTTGGGAAGTTTTCCTTGCTCATGATTCTGAATAAAGTTAAAACTATGGGGGGTTTGAGAGCCAATGACTGGTGTAGCTACCAGAGCCTGTTTCATTCTTGTATCATAAACTCTGTGGAAAGAGTTAAGGGATTGTAATACAGGCGTGCACACTGATCCATTGTTTGGAAAAGCTCCCATGAGCTTTCATAAGGCACCTAACTCAACAAGAGACAATCTTGCGTAGTGGTTAGAGGCAAAGAATTTGTTGTCCGATGGACCTGGTTCATGTCCTGTCTCTGCTGAAATATTTTAACAAATTAATAAACTAATGCTTCTAAATGTTAACTTTCTCATGATTAAAACTGGGATGTGGATATGATAAAAACAATACGCTTGTGTTGTGAGGGTTAGAATAGGAGATGTTTAGCATTTTGCTAGCTGTTATGTTCATTAAGTAAGGTAAGTCAGCTGTTTACAAATGTGAACTAGCCAAACAAAGTACAGGAAAGTTAATGGAACCATACATTTGCTCCAAGTCTATATGTCAAAATGAGAGTCTAAAATTTAATATTCAGTTCCTTAAATTGTTGACAGTGGTCACCATGTGTTTTCAAGTTTTCTTAGGAGACTTATTCTGGTGTCTTCCAAAAAAAAAAAAAGGCATTGATCCTATAGTAAAAAAAAAAGTCTTGTAGGAGCTTAAAGACAGAAAAAAAGCATTGAGCAACTTAAGAGGTGTTAAGAGTCAATAAAAATTATGGCAGAAATATCCACAGCTGATTAAACCATTTTCCCTGGAGACAGCACTGTTCAATGGAAATTTCTATGGTAGTAGGAGTGTTCTATTTCTGTGCTGTCCAATAAACTAGCCTCTAGCCACATGTGGCTACTGAGTACTTTATATGTGTCCAGTGTGATAGAAATGTTTTTTGTATTATATAGCGTTAGTTACTTTAAATAGCCAAGTGTGGCTAGTGGCTATTGTATTGGAGAGCACAGCTTTATGGTGTCCAGTCCACAGTTGGAAATATAATTATTCTAAAAAAAGTGTCCTTTCATTTAACAGTTTTTAAAGATCAATGGTACGCAGCGCGCCAAAGGTGATTTTCTGCTAGGTAATGTTTGTGCAGCATAATTCTCGAGACCCAGTTTGCCAGCACTGAATAAGTATAGTTCTGTGAATTTGTTTTTTGGATGTACTGTAGTTCAACAGGACTGAACACTCACCTGACTAGGGCAGCTTGGCTGTGAAACCTTCATTTCCCCCCACCCCCAAGAGCTGTTATAAACACTGGAAAAAAATTGTGGACCATCTGTAGCTGCAGATGGGGATTTGTGGACGGTGTACAAGTTGCAGTCATGGAATCAGCAGAGATGCCCAAAATATGTCATCCAAATTGACCAGTCAGGATGGTGAGCAGGACATTATCTTGTTCAGATACTTGGTTTCACAGCCCTACCCTGGTGAGTGGGCCCCTTATGAGGTCACGGTCTCGTTCTCTTTTCCCAGTCCATGATAATACTACTGCTTTAACTTTCAGGAGGCTGGACTCAGAGACTGAGGGACAGTTTCACTGTACGGCTCTCTGAAATACCACAAAATGTACTGCTATTGTAATTTTTTACCATTTGATTTTTGGTGCACAAAATGGGTTTTGAGCAAGTGATCTTTTGACTTGTTTGAAGCAGTAAGCATTGTGGGAAATGGACGATACTGATTTGATTAGGTTGGTGAAGGAAGTATTTTTCATTCATCATCTTTGAGGTTTTCTTATGTTGACCCTTTAACATACATCATTTTGCCATGTCAAGCTTAAAAGCACATTGAGGTTAATAGATTAAACTGTTTGAATTTGCTGAGAAGGCCATAGTTGAATAGGTAGTTCTCAGCTTCAGACCATGAAGGCCATTTAAAGAAACTGTTTATTTGTGAGGCAAATGGCCCCTTTCTTTCAGACCTAGAACTTTATACTTCTCTGAGATATTTTGGTTTGGTGGATTCATATATCACATTTGTTTAAGATGCATTGCAGTGATACTGAACATGGGCCAGTTTGAGGCCATGAATCTGGTAGAATGATCCCATAGAGAATACCAATGTGGATGTAAATAAACGAGAGCACTCCTTGCCTACGTCTTTATTTCAGAAGGCTAGGTTTGAGGAGACTCTGAAGGAGCATTTTAACTTGGAGAAATATGTGAAATGTTTTAAGAGACTTAGTAAGAAGGAGCCGGCAAAAGTTCAGCCAGTTTCTGGAATACTTGGTTAAGTTTAGTTCTCAGGGGATGCGGAATTTGTTTTGTGGCCAAGCAGTGATTGTTGTGCAATTTGGATCTTATCAGGAGGGCTGGAGAGGAACAATTAGGGGCTAGGCCCCTGTGCAAGAGGATGGGGAGGAACAGCAGCAGGGCACAAGGGTATGCAAAGACCACTGTGGAAAATCCACAGTCTTCAGCATCTCTCACAGCAAGTTATGCAATTAAACAGTTAAATGATGCTTTCTTTCAAGAAAGCAAAATCAGGCTAAAATGAAACCCATAGTTCCATGGGTTTCTGTGGACTGAGGACATAACATATTCTGAACCAAACATTCTGGGGGAACAGTGGCTGTGGACATGCCTGGTAGGAGCATTTACCCCCCACTCCTGTCTCCAGGGAGGAGATTGATTAGAGGATCCCTGCTGGCCCTTCTTTGTCCCTGGAAAAGGGGAGTCTGTCCTGTGAGGTGAGTTAGGAGGAGAGGCAAACAGCAGGGCCCGGTCCATCCTAGGCCTGCAGAGAGAGTGCAATCCAATCTGCTCACCTCACTCGGCAGTGAACTTGGCAGCACAGCTCTGCCCTGTACTGGTCCAGGTGCCTGCCCAGGTGTATGAGTTTCATTTGGGGGGAGTGTCAGCCAGCTTTGTGGCTGCAGAGATCACCCATGTTCTCCAGCCCAACTTTACCAGTAATACAATTGACATTTTGATCTCCATCTGTCTGAATTATGCATCTACTTCTTTATTCGTTCCAAGCTCACGAGACAGAGAGCAGGGTGATTTCATTATTGACCTGCCAAACCCCAACAGGTCTAGGAATTCTCGGGATAAATCTTAAGTAATACTACTGAATAATACTACTGACATGTGAAGAAAATATATGGGTGTGATCTGGGCCACTTTCTGAATTAATTTCCAACTAAATAACAACAATAGAAACAACAACAATAACAACTGTAGCTAATTAAATACTTAATATGTGCCAGGTAATGGCCTAGGCACTTTTTTTTTTGGTATAGAATGTAAGTGGCCTAAGCATTATGTATGTTATCTTGGTTCTTACAATAAATCTGTTAGGTATATATGATGAATCCTATTTTTTCAGGTGAAAAACTGAGGTTTAGAGAGATTGAGTAGCTCACTCAGGGCCACACTGCTTTAAGTGGTCATTAATGCTACATTTGTTTGAACTCTGCACCTGTCTCCTTGTTCTGGGCTCACCTACACTCTCAGTGTTCCCTGGTGACTCACACACCTGGCCACTCTCGGGTGTGGCCCTGAATGTGCCTTCACCTTCCTTCTGATTCCCTTGCACTTGCTTTTGTCTTTCTGTGGTTTCACATTCTGACTCAGATAGATGCCTCTGACCCCACTCAGTTTCAGCGAGCCTCTGAACTCTGCTTGTCCCTTTTTATACCTTAGCTTTCTGATGCAGTATTTTACTTTGCTCATATCTTTGGCTTTGTTATAACCAAGTTACTTTGTCTCTCTCTTTCTTCCTACAGTAGGAATATAATCCAGGTGGGTTGAGGGAGGGGTAAAACTCTTATATACACAGCATTTGAAACAGCTCTGTGATCCTGTCATCAGAAAAGGATTATTCCTGGGGTGCCTGCGTGGCTCAGTGGGTTAAAGCCTCTGCCTTCAGCTTGGGTCATGATCTCAGGGTCCTGGGATTGAGCCCCACATTGGGCTCTCTGCTCAGTGGGGATCCTGCTTCCCTCTCTCTCTCTGCCTGCCTCTCTGCCTACTTGTGATCTTTCTCTCTCTCTCTGTAAAAAAAAAAAAAAAAAAAGGATTATTTCTCTGTATTTGCCTTAGTACAGAGCAATGTCTTTTGCCTTTTAGAGAAAAATACCCAGCCGATGATCATGGGTTGCTGTCAGTAAAGCAAGAGTAGTCAAGGGGAGGCTGAGATACCTGGGCTCAGAATCAGGTGCTGGGAGGCTATGAAGGTCATCAGGAATGGTAATCAGGGTGGAAGCAGGTAAGACGCTGTTGGTGAGCTCCCTAGAGATATCCAGTTCATATGGTAAATGAGAGGAGAAAGGTCAGGAAGATATGGTGTCAAAGCCTTCAGGAGTACGTGAAGAGGAGAATTCTGGGAGCTGGTGTAGGCCCAAAATCTGTTTTGAAATCCAAGGCCCACTTTGTCTTAAAGGTGCAGCCCTCTCACTATAAGGTCTGCTAACCATCTCCCAGGTACCAGGAACTCACTGTTAATTTTAATTCATTTTGTTCATCTGAGCAATCAATGACTGTTGAGTCTTTATTATGTGCATAGCACTTGCAGGCAGTCAGTGATCTACTAGTGAACAAATTTTAGATGCTAGTGAGGGAAACAGAGATAAGTAGTCAGAATACAGTGCGGAAAGTGCTTTTATAGGGCTCTTAAGGGGTACCAAGGAGAGAGGGACATCTACCCAGCTGTCATTGAGAGGTTAAAGAAAGCTTCCTGTAGGTAGTGCTGTCTAGTCTTTGACTTGTAGGATGAGTAGGGTCAGCAAAGTTTGGGAAAGGACAAGGAGTAGTCTGGGTAACGTGCTTGAGAGCCCAAGGGCAAGGGAGAGCATGGCACATTGAAATTACCTGAGGAAATTCCGTATAGCTCCATCATAGAATGTTATATGGGGAATATCGGGGATTGACTTTGGAGAGGCCAGCCCGAGGCAGATTAGCCACGGCTTATGACTTATGTTAACGGATTCTGGAAGCCACTGAAGGATTTTGAGCAGGGCAGTGACCTGGTCAGGTGTTTGTTTTAGAGAGGAGGAGCCAGTAGTCAGGCTGCTCTGCTGAGGAAAAGCAGTGGCTGCTCTTAGAGCACTATTCTCAAGTGGCTATATGTAGTGCCAGGAGCATGGGACATTTGTCCAAACTGCTACTTAGTAAGAAGTGTCCAGGCTTCAAAAATCAGTCACTTCAAATGGTAGCTACACTTGTGGGCATAGCATAACATATGCAGAAATCAAATCACTATGTTGTACACCTGAAACTAATGTAACATTGTGTGTCAACTACACTCCGTAAAAAATTTTGAAAAAATGTAAAAAGTCAATGTTAGTGTTCTGTTTATTGGTTGATTGATTGAGGTATGATTGACATAACTACTGTCAGTGTTTCTTTTGAGTCTTCAGATTTTGACTTTCAAAATCCCCAGTGGTCTAGAATTCTCAATCTGACTTTCCCATTCTGGATATTAAGATTCTGAATCATTTGCACAAATGTAAAACACCCCAAGCCCATCCTCACCCCTAACAGAAAACAGAAAAAACCCTTTCAAATTAAAAGGGTATTCAGGAAATAATTTTTTTTAAAGATTTTATTTACTTCTTTGACAGAGAGAGAGACACAGCAAGAGAGAGTACACAAGCAGAGGGAGTGGGAGAGGGAGAAGCAGGCTTCCCGCTGAGCAGAGAGCCTGATGCAGGCTGATCCCAAGACCCTGAGATCATGACCTGAGCCGAAGGCAGACACTTAACGAACGACTGAGCCACCCAGGCGCCCCCAGGAAATAATTTTTAATTCTTATATTTAAGTTTAAAGTCCAAAAGCTTTGATTTAAAGTCTATTGAGTAAACAGTTTGAGGAAATGAATGGCTTTTTAAAATGAGCTTTGGTTTAAGATAATATTCAGAACTTTACATTCATGTTCTTCAAGCAGCAATTCACATAAGGCTTTACTAAAGCAATCTGGCTGCAAACTATAAAAACAGTTTTTAAGCAAATTTCAGAAGATTTTTTTTTGTATGATTTCAAATATGCAAAAAGAAAAAATAGTTATTTTCTTTGTTTAATAAAAGATTCTTTTGTCTGAATAGTCTATGGATTATTGTTTTTTAAAATTATATTCTTTTTTTCTACCCTAATTCCTTAGATGAGAGTTCTTGTCCGTTCAGTTTTCGTGTTGAACCATGAGCATTTGTTTGTATACATATGAATCTCTCTGTGTTTAAATATCATATATAAATAAAGGCAAAGCTTAAATGTATTTGGGCCCATAGTTTCAAATTGATGAAGCCACACAGAAAAGAGGAGGAATGTTTGATGTTTCTTCTCTGCTTCCTCTCCTCGTGTCTCTACATCTCTTTCTCTACCTCCTGCTCTTTCTCCCCATGCTTCTCACCCTTACCACTGGTCCTGCCCTGCCCAATAAAGCCTCTGCACCTTCCTGCTTGTAATTTGTCGCTAATCAGCTGTCACTGTCATAGCCATGATGAGAGGTTCATCTCTGGCTGAGGGTAATGGCCTTAAAAGTCACAGAGTCAATGTCAATGGGATCGCTCCAATTCAATCACTGAGCTGAATGAGGGATGGCACCTGCTGACATTAGCACTCATTTTGAGCTCAAGCATCTGGGCCCCAGTAAATAACCATCAGTGGGTGGGTCTGGGGGACAGGTCATTAGCCCCACGAAAAATAAATATCGCTTCCCTTGATGGCTGCGAGTAATTTAGCTCAGACGAGGAAATTTCACCCTAGATTAAGTATGATGAGCCAATATCAGTCAGAGGAGGCCAAACAGTGAGAGCTTGATGAGATAGAGGGAAATTTATATTCAGCTGGCTGCATGTGAGATGAGCTCAAAGAAACGACTTACCCTTCTGGCCCATCTTCATGTGCACACTCAGTGGTGGGCTTGTCTTAATGCTTGCCTTTTGTTGCTTAACTTGGGTGGGGGGGAGCTGGTGTTTAAAGTGGACATTGGAGGTTAGACTAGAGTGAAGAAGGAGAACAGGTTTCAAATTTCTCCCTACTTTGCTTTTGTGATTTTGTCCTCTAGCATGTAATGTCACAGCTTAGCCCTTATGCCAGCACTTGGCTAGTGGAAGGGCTTTGCCATGCCTGCCGGCTTTCACATGCAGACTTCCCCTCCTGAGAGAGCAGACCCAGCTTTAATTGTTTTGGAGGCCCTGGAGGCTCCTTTCCAGCACTAGTAAATGGGTTGGAGAGAGGGGAAAGGTAGGGCTGGATCCCTCCTTTTTGATCTTTGGACAGGAAGAGCCACCACCCTTGATTCACAAGAACATCTTTTTATTTGTCCCACTGATGTGATCCATCAAATCCAGAAGGGTTATTAATAGAAGGTCTTTATTAGAAGCAGTTTAGCTCACTTTAGAATCATATTTTATATCTGTAGGGACCTGCCCTCGGTCCACCCTCTCCCTCATTGAACTAGATATATCTCAAAGCTGGGTGGATCAAGTTCCCAAGCAGGCTTTTGCAATAGTAACTGGAGACAATATCATTTCTTTTGCCACTCCCTTTGATAATAGACCTTGGAAGACTTCAATAAGCAGGTACCAGTCACTGAAATGTTTTCTAAGTCATTTGCTCCACTGATAATCAGCCAAAAATTCTGTAGTATTTTTAAAAAGCAAGATTTTATTACCTGACTTGTATATCTGAATTTTGTTCTTATAATTCTGGAAACAATTTCATTACAGAGAAATGGGCTTTAGTAGCATGTACACCTGAAGGATGGTAAAGCATGTGTGCACAGATAGTAAAAGGGGAATCCTGTGGAGAGGCATGGGATGCAGAGGAACTCTTCCTTACGGGACAGGTTCAGTGAAGACCTAAGTGAAAGCTCTTACTCTCATAAGAGCTCAATAAATATTTCTTGCTTGAAATCATAAAGACCTGCTGTGGTGACAAAATGCATCTGATATAGGAACTTTGTTTATTCAGAACAGTGGTCACAATTATATATAGAAAGATACTTGGAGGATTATTTGTTTTTGACCTACAGTGAATATTCAGTGAATATTTGATGAATGAAGGTTAAACAAATATTTGCTTTAAGTTTCCTCTTCTGCACTGTACATTCCATAGGAGCAAAGACTGTGTGTCTTTGACTGCTGTATTTTTCTGCCTAGCTCAGGGAATGCTGCATGATAGGTGCTCAGTAAATATTTGACAGATGAGTAAAACTTTTTGTGGAGCACTTCTTACATGCCAAGTACTTTGTAGCAGACTAAAACACATGGTATATACAAACTGGAGTTTATTATTTAATTGAAGAAGAAAGCTATCCATAAATATAAGAAAGCTAAAGAAAAAAACATGTGCTATACATTCCTGTTTTATATGATATAATCTGATGTTGCATTTGTGTTTACCAAAATGTAAAATGAATTAAAGAAGAGAGTACCATGGTAAAACTATGGCTCTTAAAGAATTCCTATAAGAAAGAAACATACTCCTTGATTTGTGGACATTTCAGTACAGTGATTTTATACTTGATTCTTATTAGGTAAATGCCCCCAGGATATATTCTTGTTGAACATGTAAGACTATTAAAGCTCTTCTACTCCTTTAAGCGGTAGATTTTTTTCAGTGATAGAAAAGATGTACAACTTTGTGATAGGTGTTGAGAATATATTTTATCAATCATTCAGATGAGAGAGAGAGAGAGAGAGAGGAGTTAGAGAGTTGCTCAGTATTGCAGACAAAGCTGAAAATAAAGCCCAGGTCTTTATCACTAAACAGGTAGGGGAATAAGGAGGGTAATATAAGTGTTAAATCAAGTGTTTAATTCATCCACAGAGTACTATATTATCATTGTTGTCATTAAAAGTACCCTCAGACAAGTGCAAAATAAAATTTATAAATCATTCTCTTATTATAGATTTTATTATAGATACCTTTGTATGCTCCTATTAAGAAGAGAATTACTAATTGGCTAATACTTTCTGGAACCATAATGGATGAAGTTTTCTGAGTCAGATTTTTTTTAAACATACTAGCTGTGCTTCTGGCAAGCTGAGTGAAGAGGTGATTAAAACAGCCTCATACTCCTTGTTTCAATAATCTGAAATCAAAGAAATTTTTTTCTCTACAAGAATCTTTGATATAGCAGATCCTGTTGATTGGATCTTATATTTTTACTTTTGAAGGAAATTAAATGACTTTGATTCTATACTTTGATTGTTTTGGAAAAAAGTTCAGAATAAGTTTTATAGTTTGTATTTTTTAAAATATAGAATTAAATATTTCTAAATTTTAATAAAAATAAGTTCATACTAATTTTAGGAATTAAATTGTTTTCTTGTTTTTGGACAGAGTATGTCTATGATGAGTGTTTTGGTTACTGATATTTATCTTGAAAATGTTTATCTTATACAAATGTTTTATAAGATGTATGTGTGTAGATTCATATGTTTTGTATACCAAAGTGGAAGTTGTTTTGGAATCAAATGCTGCTGTTTGTATGACTTGTAGGTTGTCTGTTTCTTCTGATTGTCCTCCTTCAATCTAGGAAATAATCATTAAAGTGTTACTGTCTGATATGGAAACTACAGAGGTTCAGGAATTTAATTTCTTGAATATTTTTGTTTGGTTTTTAATATTTTACAAAATTTAGCCTCACTTGGTAGCTGAAAAGTGTTTATTTTCATTCGGCTTTCTAATTTCAAGAAGGTTTTGTTGCCAAAAGGTAGAAGGTAGTAGAGCCAAATATATATATAATATATATATTATATATATATATTTAAAATATGTGACTCAGATTTGGTAAGTTTAATATGTGGATCAGTGTTGTAGCTAAAATAGTCTTATGTCACTCAAAGTTATTTGAATGAATTAAAGCTAAGTATTGAGTGTGTGTGTGTGTGTGTGTGTGTGTGTGTGTGTGAGTGAGTGAGTGTGAGGTACATGGAAGGGAGAGGAATGTGAAATTAACTGTCTTTTCACATCTTTCTTCTCTCTGTATTCCTCTACCCACTTTCACCTGGGAGAAAAAGATTGGGGGTCGGTGGAGGAAAAACACAAGAGATAAAAAAAAGTGGATAAGAGAAAGAGGAGAGAAAAAGCAGTTGAAGCAAAAGCAGAATTAAATGTAGAATAATTTAGAAAAACTCAACAACAAATCGACCTAGTACAAAGACCCCTGTAGGGAGTGGGATTATCATATTCTATAGGTCAAGGAACTAGATGCTATGTACTTTATCCTATTTCATCTTTACAGTAATTTATTATTCCCGTATTATGTATGAGAAAACTGAGGCTCAAAGAAGTTAAGTAGATTGTCCAAATTCACATGATTAATAAAAAGCCATGTCACTCTTGGAACCCAGGTCTCTCTGATTCTAAAGCCTATGCTTTTAGTCACAATATTAAGTAAATGCTTGTTCGGTTGAATTGAATGTACAGTGATGCAGATTTTTCTTTAGATTATTTGGTGTATGTGACCATCTCTAATACAGAGAATGGTTGTAATATATATGTCAGAATGACTTTGGGAAATACATATTTTGAGCCTTATCACTGGAAGAAAGTTTTTATTTTGCTGAAAGATTAGGAGTATATATTATGTTTTCAGAGTTTGGCAGAGAAGTTGATACAAATGGTGACTGTGGTTATTTTCAAACATATGAACCAACACCATTATGGAGGAAATGAACAGCTTTTCCTTTAGTTTTAGATAATAAGGGCCTTCCAGTTTCCTTCTCTTTGAGGGAATGCATATCATGTTCCTAACGCCTAAAATCAAAAGATGAGAATTCAATCGAGCTGTGCATCCTAGATCTTACTAAAATGTGACCACCAGTGGGTTATTTAGGAATTTGGGGTTATTCATGTTCCTTGGCTTTTTTCTCCTTTTCACTCTTTTTTTGAGATTTAGGATATGTCACTTCTTTTTTTCTGATAAGTGACCACAGGATGTATAACATTCAGCTTTGCTAGTTGTTACCAGATGTTAATAGGAAAAGATGAAGGTCATATTCTGTGGTGAAATGCATTTAGGGATAATTTGTATATTGAAACTTTCCATGTTTTACCTCTTCTCTCTTTACATAGAGTCCTGAGAATTTTTTATTTTGTAAGTTTGAAAATCATCACTAAATGTTTTCCAGCAACTTTTGTAGGCACACCCACCCCCAGCCCCAACAGACAATAACACCAGCCCTTTGTCCCTCAGACTCACTTTACAGAGCAGAGCTCATTAAATTTTCAGAACTTGTATGGTTTTTCTTGATCAAATGGACAATGTTGCCATGATATGGTGATGATATGGTAGACAGGACCTAGGTCAGAGGAGTGATCTAAGTAAACCCAAAGGTAAGTGGACTAAATTAGGAATTTGTAGATTCTAGTAGTAAATATGTTTCCTAAAAGCAGTTATATTTAAAATGTTTTTCAAGGTAAACCCTATACAAAATCCACCAGAAGGATTTTTCTATTATAAATAACCCTTAAGAGGTGCCTGCGTAGCTCAATCAGTTAAATGTTTGCCTTCGGCTCAGGTCATGATCCCAGGATCCTGGGATCCAGCCCCACATTAAGCTCCCTGCTCAGCAGGGAACCTGTTTCTCTTTCTCCCTCTCCCTGCTGCTCCCTTTGCTTGTGTGCATGCTCGCTCTCTGTCAAATTAATAAATAAAATCTTAAAAAAAAATAACCCTCCAAAACCAGTTTATAAATATCATAATTTTAAAGGATATATTCTCTAAATGTATTCATTTTAGAAGTACCATTTCCATTTATTTTGAATTTCAGTGGCCCATCCTGTAAATATGCTAATTATGGTAATGATGGGGATACAGATTAGCAGCATTAATACAAGTGTCATCGCAGGATAGTATTAGTAATAATAAATTACTGCAGCAATTTTGTTGTAAGTTTTTGAAATGAGATTTGGGGGTATAGAAGTTAAAAGACTTCATCAAAAGGAAAAGATTCAAATTAAAAAATATTTTTTATATTTCTCTTTTATTTGTCTTATTTACATTGTCCCTCCTATTCTGTAATAGCTGGCATTTATTATGATTTGATATCTGTCTGCAGTGTTTGTGCATGAGAAACTAATGAACAAACAGTTGACAAAGTCATCACAATAAAGAGGTTGGTGATGAATTGATTGCCATTACATAGGTATTGTGTGCATTCTACCAGTTGACATTTTGAACTTCTCCCCTAATGCAGGTTGCTTTCTCTCATCTAGGAAACAGATAAAAGTCAGGCATTCCCCATTAAGCCTGGTGAGATCCCATACCTTCTAATTACAGGCTAACTTACTGTGTCTAACTGTAATAGACATTTTGTTAGCATATTGCTTTGAACACCCAAGTATGCCCAATAAACAAATAGGAAAGTATTAGAATTACTAGCAAAAATGTTCAATGTGTTGAATTTTACTAATGAATGGTTTATAGTAATGTCTTAGAGTCACCTACATTTTCTTTTGCTTTTTTTTTTTTTAAAGATGTTGTAGTTTGGCCAGTAGTAGCAAGACTATGAATTTAAAGTGATAGGAAGGAAAAAAACAAAAAACAAAAAACAAATGTCTTATCAACTAAAGGACTCAGAAGAATTGCAAGAATATTGTAGAAGGGAATTCAAGTTTGTAGTGATTAAAAGTTGTGGTAGGAGATTAATAACAAAAAAGCTCACATAAATTTCATTAAATTTTGCAATCAGGATTTCTGCAAAGTGTGGATTGGAGATTGAGTTTGTGTAAAAAAAAAAGCGTTATTTTGCTTTTTGAAACTATACTGTTGCATTTTTAAAAAGATTTTATTTATTTATTTGACAGAGAGAGATCACAAGTAGGCAGAGAGGCAGGCAGAGAGAGAGGGGAAGCAGGCTCCCCAATGAGCAGAGAGCCTGATGCGGGGCTTGATCCCACGACTCTGAGATCATGACCTGAGCTGAAGGCAGAGGCTTAACCCACTGAGCCACCCACGCGCCCCATATTCTGTTGAATTTTTAAAAAGATTTTATTTTTTTGTCAGAGAGAGGAAGAGAGAGAGAGAGCGCGCGTACAGAAGCAGGGGGAACAGCAGGCAGAGGGAGAAACAGGCTCCCAGGTGGGAGTGGGATGTGGGACTTGTTCCCAAGACCCTGGCTGGGATCATGACTGGAGCCCAAGGCAGATGCTTAACTGACTGAGCCACCCAGGTGTTCTAATTCTGTTGTGTCTTTTTTCTGTTTGAATTTTTTCTTGAGAGTGAGTCAAAGGATTCAAATTTACATCATTGTAGTACTGATAAAATGGCAAAATGTGAGATTATGGAATGTAGGTCTCATAAATGAATTGCATTCCAGTTGTTTTATTTTTAAAGATTTTGCAGAGACACAGACAAAGCCCCTGATAAACTAGAGAATGGCTGTTGTTCAGCCATCTGTTGCACAATGTATCTTTTCTCTTACTTTTTGCTACTTTCATTAGCATTTGTTTCTTTTAGTGCTCTCTTTACCCATCTTATTAGGATTTGGGATACCAGGTTATCATCTACTCTAGACATTTTTGGCAAGTTAATATTTATTGGATTCTGACTCTTGGGATGGGGTTAAATCCATCCTTTTGTTTTTGGATTCTTGGCTTGTTAACAAACTCCTGCAAGAAGCCTGAGAAGGGTTCGCTAGCAGATGCATTGTTACATATATGCCACCTTTGCTCTGCACAAATTTTTGTTTAGATTTAAATTTAACCAAAGTTCATTGAGCACTTATTCCTTCTCTTTCTGTTCTTTAGTTTGCAAGGCAGTTTACATGGCCCTTTATAGTTTACAGGGAATATGGAGTCTGTATAGCTTTTTAGAGTTTGTAAGGAATATTTATCCATCTATTCTCATATGACATCAGCTATACATAAGTGAATGGCACATTCCTAAAGAAGCTATCAGTCAAGTTGAAAAGGTAATCATAAACATAAACAATTTATCACTCCATTATGGAGCTTCAGAATAACCCTAGGAGGAGATTTGGAAAAGATAGAATAAAGTTTAAGTACATATCAAATTTGGTACTTGCTTAAATAGAAATACATGGGCTTGCTTTTAGATACTTGGAAATTTTATCTGAAGTCTTCTGTATTTAGAACTGCTACATCAGATACTTTGTATTAGTAATGGAGATAATAATACCTAACTCTTGTAAAACATGTGATACTTTTTAAGGAGCTTTTAAATCTTAGATTTCATTTTATCCTCATTAATGTGATAATCTGCAGAGGTTCTTTTTTGTCATTGATTTGATTACAATTTCTCACTGCAAGAAGAGAAATGGAATCACACTACATTAGATCTTGAAGGAAATATAAAGATAATCTAATCTAATACCTTTATTTTAAAAATGAAACTGGGGCCAAGGTTAAGCGACTCATCTTAGGTCACATTCCTAGTTAGAGCCAACTCCTCTGACATTAAATCAATCACAATTTCTACCAAATCACACTGCTCATGTCCAATATGGGCTTTTTAGGTCTTCTGCCATGGAAGACCCATGGGTATAGGTATAAATTATCCAGTTTGACTCCCTGTCCTACCCAAATGTACTGCTCACTGCTTCCTCTTTCTTTCCTTCTTGCCTTCTCTCCTTCTTTACTTTTCTTCTTATTAGGATATTGTCATTCACTTATGCTAGACAACCATCTGTAGAATCTGTTTCATCTTTGCTTCCTATTAGACATGGCAGTTAAAATTATTTGATCTTGATACCATGGTATTGGAATGTTCTGGATATTTGAATATTAAAATTTTCCACTTCTAGAACAGAGAAGGAAGGCTTATGAAATAGACACAGAATTTGTAACACTTGAGTGAGATCCTCAAGAATTTTTGCCGCTGGAAGAACATATTAACAGTGGCTACCTATGAGCATAGATACCAAAATATCTCTGATCCCTGGTTAATCTAATGTGGTATTCTCTGTCAAGGATATCAACGGAAGTTTGCTGTAGAGTCTCATTGTAACTTTCAAAAGGTAAATGTAGGCCAAACTTTTATTACAGTGGTGGTGGGTGCACTCTAGCTGGGTTCAGCTCTCACGTGCATGAAAGGCTCCATTTTAGACTTTTAAGATCATTTGTACACAGTCTCGAAGATATGCTGAAAGCTTTGAAGGGTTGTTCATCATAAATCTTATCCTGTTGTTCCCTTACCACACTTTAGTACTGCCCTAGGAGTTTTAAAATCATAGAATTATGATTAGCTCAGTGATATGATGTTGTATGTTTTTCTGCTAAACATGTTAATTTGTCAAATATGTGCCTTTTAGGGGCACCTGGGTGGCTCAGTCTGTTGTGTCTGCCTTCAGCTCAGGCCATGATCCCGGAGTGCCAGCATTGAGCCCCACATCAGGGTTCCCCCTTAATGGGGAGTTTGCTTTTCCCTCGGACCCTCCTTCTCATGTTCTCTCTCTCAAATAAATAAATAATCTTTAAAAAATATGTGCATTTTACATGCATACTATAATTATTCTGGTTTTTAAAAAAATTTTAATGTATTTATATTCTCAATAGGATATGGCACAGACTGTTTTAAACTTTGGTAATCCATTTATTTTTTATTTAATTCCTCTTATAGTCTTGTTACAGGTTTACATGTAAGTTGATCTGAACTGTTTTGTTTACATTAAGTCCTTATTTGTTCTCTCTAAACATATCCTCAGTAACACAGAATATAGTGCTACTAGCTATGCTGAGAAATATCTTATTTAAAAGTTCCATCCTTTTGCCTTTGGTGAGATTCAGTCCCAGTTTTTCATGGTATGGTAACCGAGTCAGTGGTCACCTATATATCCTTTGTGATTCTATAAATTTGAGTCATACATCCTATGTGCTTCTTAGGTATAAAAATGGAATATACCAAAGCCCCTGACTCTTTAGTTTTAAAGAGTCTTTAAAATACTCTTTTAAAATACCATTAGATTTAAAATGTCATCTGAATAGGAGACAAACAGCATTGCTGGAGGCTCTAGAAAGGGGTTGGGGGATGGGGTAATTGGGGGCTGGACATTAAGGAGAGCACATGATGTAATGAGCACTGGGTATTATATGAGAGTGATGAATCACTGACTTCTACCACTGAGACCAATAATACATTATATGTTAATTAATTGAACTAAATAAAATGAAAAAAAGTCATCTGATATTTTTTGATCCATAGGCACATCATTTCAGAAATTAGCACAGTATAATGGTAGAGTATTTTTATTTATTGTCCTTTTTTTTTCATTGTGCAAAAATAAACCAACCTGGTTATGCAGATTATAAAAAACAATTATAAAAAGTTTAAAATCAGCAAAAATCTTATCGTAAGTCTAGTGTTTGAATTTCAAAGTTGACATAATTACAAAGGTAAAGCACAGGTGTTATAAAAATTCAAATCATCAAAATATGTGAAATAAAAATTGTCCCCGATTCCTCAGTACAGTTTTCATCATCAGTAACTTGGTGGGTACCTTTGCACATTTTTTTCTATGTTGTCATACAGATACTTATTAGGTCTTACCATTAAGTTATACTTATTTGAAGATGATGAGAAAGATTTCATTGCCTATTCTTAAGTCATTTATATTCTGTAATTGCTTCTTTCCAAACATTCCTTGAAATCACTGACAATACCAATGATGGAATCGTAATGTAGTAGAAATAACCCCAAATGCTGCAACAAAAATTCTGAATTTTGACACTTACTAGCCTCACTAATGGTGTGACTGAGTAAATCTTTAATTTCCTTTTGCTCATTTCTGAGATGTCTTTCACTTTCATAATTCTATTAATTCTCTTACCAAATGAGGAACACATACATAGATTTTCTGTTATAAAGAAAATAAACTTTATAAATAATAAACTTTATAAAGTAAACGTTATAAAATAACTTTATAAATAATGAAGAATGCAAAATTTAGAAAATTTTTGCCTAAGGAATCACATGGCAGAAATAAACCTGAGTTATTTGTAATAGGAAGAAGAGTTCAATATTGACTGTACTTTGGAATAAAGTAGATAGATTTATATTATGATTCAGTGTAAAACCTATACTTATTAAACTATAATCTTGGTTTTTAATATACTTTAGTTTTTCTTTAAAGAAAAACTTAAGACAGGTGAACAAAACATAACAAGAAATTTCATTATGAAGGAATGGATTTTGTCTATATTCCTGTTTGTACTGTGCCCCTTTGTAAAGCCATTACATGAATACTAAGGGACTTTAAGATTATAAATTCAACTTATATTTAGAATTAAAAGTTACAAATACAATGAACGTGAAGTTGTAGTCTATTTTATATTGCTAGTGTAGGAAAATGAAATCAAGAAGCAGAAAATGTCCACAAATCTGAGGTGGTCTAGTGGATATGGTCAAAGAATTTCAAGTATAATTAGATAAAAATATAATTAGATAAAAAGACAGGCATCTTTTACCTAATAAGCAAACATCCCCATTAGTATTTTATGAAATGTAAAGATGGAAACTATATTATTCACTCCCAAATTTATTTAGAATTTACACTCTTTCTCATTAGAGGCAAGTATCAAATTTGATGTCTCTCAGGGTTATAATAGAACATTGCCAATGTAATTTTTTTATATTAAAACTGAGTATAGGCTGATTCGAACAAAAATGATTCCATGGTGTATGGCAAGGCATTCTGTCTTCATGGGTAAAAGAAAAGCCTTGGAGAGTTGGGTTTTATTCTCCCTTCTGTTGTACCCCAGTTACACAACTGTGATAGTTGGTACATGGTCCTTGGGTTTTCTTTAACTAGTTTAAGGAAGAAAAGAAAAATAGGCATTTGGATACCTGTTAGCGACATTCTCTTTTTCAGTGGTGGTTATTGCAATACACTTCTGATGTTAATCATCCAAAGTTAGCATCGAATACCACAGGTTTAAAGACATGGTCCCCAATAAGATTGTCCTCACATGAGATGCTAACTGAAAATGTGGGGACTTGAGGCCAGCTGCACATCTGAGCAACTGACTCCAAACCCATGGGGTTCCTGGAATCCCCTTAAGATTCAATAATTCGGGGCACCTGGGTGGCTCTAAGTGGGTTAAAGCCTCTGCCTTCAGCTCAGGTCATGATCTCAGAGTCCTGGGATCGAGGCCCGGATTGGGCTTTCTGCTCAGTGGGGAACCTGCTTCCTCCTCTCTCTCTGCCTGCCTCTCTGCCTGCTTGTGATCTCCTTCTCTCTGTGAAATAAATAAATAAAATCTTTAAAAAAAAGATTCAATAATTCACTAGAATAACTCACAGAATGTATATACTTACGATTATAATTTTATTGCCAAGGATACAAGTCAGGACCAGTCAAATGTAAGACACCTAGGGCTGCCTCTGGGAGGGTCTCAAATGCAGAACTTCCCTGCTCTCCCTCATGGGAGTAGGGGGCTTCAAACTCCTGCACATTGGTGCATTCATCAACCAGAAAGTTCCCTCAAGGTTCAGTACCCAGAATTTTTATTGGGGTTTCATTACGTAGGAACGGCTGATTGAATCATTGTCTACATAATTGAATTCAGTGTTCAATCTTCAGAGCTTGGGCAGGCAGGCTGGTATCACAGATCAAAGCCCTGATCCCCTAAGAGAATGGTTAGCCTGCAAGCTATCTAAGGTTCTACCATGAGTCACTTAGCATAACTCAGGTATGAGACAAAAAGCTCATGAATATTAAAGACATTCCTTTTTCTTAGGAAATTCTAAGGATTTAGAATCTCCTTCCAAGGAACATGGACAGAGGCCAAATTCTTGATTATATAACGAGTTAGTATGCTCCAAAGCTGTCTCATAAAACAAAAAACAAAAAAACAACTTGACTATAGTTGACACACAATGTTACATTATTTTCAGGTGTACAACATAGTGATTTAGCTTCTCTATATGTTATGCTGTGTTCACCCCAAGTGTAGCTACCATCTGCCACCATATAACACTATTACAATACCACTGACTGTATGTCCTATGCTGTGCCCTTCATTCATGTGACTTACACATTCCATAACTGGAAGCCTGTACCTCCCACTCCCTTTCACCCATCTTGCCCATCCTCCCACTTCTGATCTCTGGGAACTACCAGTTTGTTCTTTATATGTATGGGTTAGATTCTGCTTTTTGTTTGTTTACCCACTTGTTTTTTAAATTCCACACATGAGTGAAATCATGCAGTATTTGTCTTTGTCAGTCTGATTTATTTCACTTAGTTTGATACCTTCTCGGTCCATCCATGTTCCAAGTGACAAAAAATACTCATTCTTTTTTATGGCTTGATATTCCTGTGGTGTGGTGTGTGGGGTGTGTGTGTGTGTGTGTGTGTGTGTGTGTGTGTGTGTGTTGCATCTTTATGCATTTGTCTATTGATGGACCCATGGGTTGCTTCCATATCTTGTCTATTATATATATAAGCAAAGCCCTTTCTTTAAAACATTAGTATAGATTTTCCTCAATTTGCAGTGGGGTTATGACCAAATGAACCTATCACAAATTGAAAATGTGATACACAAAAATGCATTTAATACACCTAAATTATTGAGTATCAGAGCTTAACCTAGCCTATCTTAAAAATGTGCTCAGAAAAGTTATATTAGCTTACAGTTGGGCAAACTCAAATAACACAAAACGTTATTTTATATTGATGAAGTGTTGACTATGTCATGTAATTTATTGAATACTGTACTGAAAGTGAAAAACAGAATGGTTTTATGGGCACAAAAGGGCTATAAGTGTATTGGTTGTTTACCTGTGTGACTGCATGGCTGACTGGGAGGTCCTGCCACTAACCAGCATAATGAGAATATTGTACCCCATATGGTAACCCCTGGAAAAGACTGCTTGGATGTTTGATTTCTACTGAATATGTATCACTTTGACACCATTATAAAGTCAAACAAGCCTAAATTGGAGATTACTGTTTCTGCTATGTATGCACCATAAATGAGTCATAAAGTCAGACATCCTGGTTATTTTCTTCCAGAACATCTCAAAATATATAGCTTCTTTCTCTTCCAGTCCATTCTTTCCAATCCTCTCATAGTCTGGTTGGAGTATGAAAGAGTATTATAATATTAGTAACTTTTTTGCTGAGAAAACTGTGTGAATCAATATGAGTTTCCAGGCGAGGTCTAAAGGACTGAGGCTGAGAACTACTTCTAATTTTAATAAATATTAAAAATATCTGTTCTTGCTGGTCCCATGCTTCTCTTAATATTCATTGTCTTTAAATGTATAATTGTAATTGCTACTGTAAATCATAACAAATTGGTCTGTAGTCAGAGTGGATCTGATTTGGCTTTAAACTATGCATGTCTTCTTATAATGAGAGAGGTGTGGAAATAGACTCATCCCTTCATTGTTACGGTATATCAGAGGAACAGACTGCTAAAATCAAATGGTTACTTTAATTTGGTGCCAGCTCCACTAATATGGATATTAGTTGTATAGGATAACATTCAAAAGTTACCAACAATTTTTTAAAGTTTACTTATTTCTTTATTTGACAGAGAGAGAAAGAGAGAAAGCAGAAGCAGGAGGAGCATCAAAGGGAGAGGGAGAAGCAGACTCCCAGCTGAGCAGGGACCCTGACGTGGGGCTTGATCCCAGGACCCTGGGATCATGACTCATCCAAAGGCAAACACTCAACCAGCTGGTCCCCTCAGGTACCCCACCAACAAATTTGACTGGCTGTTTGGTTAGGTCTGGTTGGCTTCCATGATGTGATTCGTTTCATTAATTTTGTTTGCCTCAGGATTAGAGTTACTATTTTCCTTTTCAGGGAAACTTAAAAGAGGGAACACTCACTGTAAGAATAACTAAAAGTCCTAATTTCTCATGGAATTTTTAACCTTAATGGAACCAAATTAAGATTTTAAAATATGCAAAATTCATTTTCTATTTTTGAAAATCATGTTTTAACTCAAACCATGCATTTCCTCTTGGTAGTGGTTGGATGGCAATCATTTGTGGAGAAGTCTGAAATATGCCCATGCTGAGTGTCTTATGAGCTGAAAATGCATCCACTTTGATGTTAGGCACAGGAGTGTTAAATGTATTGGTCATGAAAAGCCTCTTTAGATGGGGCAACAATAGGAGATATTATTACTACTATTATCCATGCAGGGTTTGTTAAGAGAGTAAGAGACAGAGAGATATTGTATACTGAAATAACTTATTTGTTGCTAATAACTAACATTGTATCTGTGGTTTAAATTCATGGTTTATTTTGACCAGGAAATTCCAATGACTCTCAAGGGAAAAAAGTGCATAGAGGGAAAACATGGACATCTCAAATTTCGAGAACCGACTGATTCTTAATATTCACTTTGTGTTGTGGGCAAGAAATTAATATTTAGGCTGGAAATGATAGCAATTTGGAGGGAAGTACAGAACTGCATTTATTTTGTGTTTGGCGGCTATATTACTCAACACTGTGAGCATATTTTTTTTTTGTACAAAAGGAATGTTTCTTTTGTGGGAGGGTGCCATTTTATGTGATGTTGAAATTACTCCCCTACAAACTGTATTTTATCTTGGGAAGTGATTGGTGTCAAAAGTATTGCTTGTATCAAGATATATGTACCGAGTGGCAGTTGCTCAGTAATATATAGTGCCCTGATGGTTTATGTTGATGGTGTACTGGCACAATTTACATCAGCCATTCTTTTTTACCTTGAACTGTAAGGTGCAATAGCTTCTGGATTTATATTTGTAAGACTTTTAACCATTTAAGGAGTTATTTTTAACCAATTCACACATATTTATGATATTCTAGTGCCATCTGATTTGAAAATAAATATAAAACAGCACTGCCTGTAAGGCCATGAGCAGGTAAGGAGCTCTTCGACATGCAGTGCAGTTGATGCAAGTCATAAAAAAACAGCAACAAACAACAAGAACCACAACAACTGTTATTGTTACTATTTTTAACAGCTTATACTTAAAAGGGTGCCCTTTTGGAGTAGGTTGTTGTAATGATTAAGCACCTGGCTTCTGGAGTCAGATTGCCCAGGTTTGAATCCCAGATCTGCTGGGCATGTGACCTGAGCCAAGTTGCTTTACATTTTTGTGCCTTAGTTTCCTGATTTTTAAAATAGGGAAAAGAATAAGAGTGTTTTGGGGATTATATGAGATAATATACAGAATACGTAGAATGGTAAATTCTTAATTATGACACTTTGCAACATCTCTAGTCCTTACAGCAACCCTGACAATTTATTTTTTCCTCCAAGTTATAGATATGGAACTGAGTCTCAGACAAGTTAAATGACTTGCTTTGAAAATAGAGACTTGAAAGGTAGGGGTGATTGCCTTTGATTCTTGAATTCATTTCAGTAAGTTTTGTTGCTTTAGGATTCCAGCTATTATTCCTTCTTTAGTGAAACTTTAACAAGGTAGCACTGTAAGGATATTTAAGTCTGAATTTTTCTTGGAATATTTTTTAATGGTAATGGAACCAAATATCCTACAGTATGCTGAAAGAAACCATGATCCAGACTACAAATTGTTTTTGGGGGAGAGAGAATTAGTATTATCACTGAGTCATAGTGTAAAATTTATACAGTTGGGTTAAGTTGGAATTTATAATTTAGAGAAAATTAGAATTTTTTTGAGCATGAATGTTACACACAAACTGTCACACACACACCCTAGAGCCAATTTAAATTACATGCACCTTGATTATTCAATCTGAGTACCAACCCTGGTAAATCTTACTTTAAGCTCCTATTAATATAAATACCTACTTTACTTAATTAAATGATCTATGGAGATTATGAAAAAAGTTATCTCTGAAACTATTCCTCATACTCTGAAGACTTTTAGTGGCAAAAGCCATTGAAATGTGAGTGCTGCCCTTCACATAATTGTGACCCTCTTGTCATCTGGTTCAATCTATGTGTACTGTAGAGGGTTAGTAGTTTGTGATTGGTTTTGTCAAGATTATCTTTTTTTTAATTTTTATTTTTTTAAGTTTTTATTTTATTTTATTTATTTGACAGGGAGTGAGAGGATCACAAGGAGGCAGAGAAGCAGGCAGAAGAGAGAGGGGGAAGCAGGCTCCCTGCTGAGCAGAGAGCCTGATGTGGGGCTGGATGCCAGGACCCTGAGATCATGACCTGAGCCGAAGGCAGAGGCCCTAGCCTACTGAGCCACTCAGGCGCCCCAAGATTATCTTTTGTACAGCTCTTGCCCTCCTTAAACTCTTTAGAACCACCTCTCTGGAGCTTTGAGCATCTAGCTGCGGTTTGACATGTTTGAACATAATGTCAACTAGTAGACTGTGCAAGGCCTGTGGTATCAGAGGAAAAACATTGTGAGATTTTCCCAATACTTAAAATACCCCTGTTGTGGGAGTGGGGGCTAAAACTCCAGGAGATGAAAAGAATCAGGTACAAAGTGGAGTCCTTATGTTTATATTTGAGAGCATCAGGTTAAGTTGTGATCTTATCATGTGTATTACTTAGTCCGGCCATGGTCTCTCGCACCCACGCCAACACCTGAGTTGCCGGAGTCCAGCTCCAGCTGGGTGGGTCTCACAAAGGAAAGGGCGGCGGTGGCGAGTGAGGAGACGCAGACACACAATCAAGGTGCAAGCATCTCCTCCTGAGGATCTCAGGGGACTTTATACCTCAAGATTTTACATTGTTTCTCATATGTTCTTTGTTTATAGCTCAATGAGTCTGATTTAGAACATACCAATTATAGTTATAGATCTTTTCCTTTCAGTTTCTTCTCTGCATTTGATAGTTTGACCTTTATAAGTTTCCATTTGTGTTCACTATTGGGTACAAGCTGTCTAAGAGGTGATAGACAAAGTTATAATAGAAACATAAAGTATAAAGTATATGGGTTGTTAGACAAAGAGAGGTTTGGTGGTTTTACATGATCTTTAAACAATCTGATCAAATTGATATAACCTTATATCAATTACTCAACTATTTTTCATGAAGATTAATAATCAGCCTCTACTAACATGCAATAATAACATTTGATTCTTGTAGAGTATTTATTCCAATGCCTGATTTCCTCTAAGCGAGCTAGCTCTCCTGGGGATAGGGCACCAAGGAGGTGACCTTCTCTTTGGTCTTTCCCAGAGGGACACAGAAAATGCTCTCACCATTTTTTCATTACTCTTAAACCATTTATTTATATCCTCAGCATAAACACCTGTGTGATCATAAATGCCTATGTAAGGTATGGGAGAGGTGCTTGGTCTCATTGTTCATAGTCGTCATTGATGTTAGCGTAAAGATTATTTCCCTTAAGCCCGTAGATTAAGCCCACAGTTACAAGAAATGCCATTAATAAAATGAAAGGAAGTAGCAGGGACCAGCTCTGTATTCTTCTGACTTTTCAGGATCGTCCCTCATACCCGGACTTTGTCAGACAGCATGAGTAGCTTGGCCGCTGAGTCAGTGTCCTGGGAATAATCCACCACATATCCCTCTTTGCACATACCCTTTTAGTGATCAGATCCTGTTTTACTGCTCTGAATCTTAAATTATTCTCCCATTCATCCCTTTTCCTCACTGCTCTTGCTGTTACACTTTTTACTAATTTGGAATCACAGTACTTTTCTCTTTTTATGAATGAACATTTCTCATATTATTAAATATCCTTCAAAACATGATTTTTGTGTCTGTGTGCTACTTTTTTATATGGTTCTACTCAATGAAAAATATTCCTTTATTTTTGTTTAGCTGATCTCTCTCTCTCTCTCTCTCTTTTTTAAGATTTTATTTATTTATTTTACAGGGAGAGGGAGATCACAAGTAGGCAGAGAGGTAGGCAGAGAGAGAGGGGGAAGCAGGCTCCCTGCTGAGCAGAGAGCCCGATGTAGGGCTCGATCCCAGGACCCTGAGATCATGACCTGAGCTGAAGGCAGAGCTTTAACCCACTGAGCCACCCAGATGCCTTCTCTCTCTTTTTTTTTTATAAGTGATGTTTCTATGCTAATTATTTAGAAATGTATCTTGGGCTAGATTTCTAGAAATAGAAGTTCTGACCACAAGTTCTCATTATATTTTAAAGGCTCTAGAAACATAGAGGTATATTTCTTTTCAGAAAGGTTACCAGTTTATTCTCTCATAGTAGTAGTATGGTATCTATCTCACAAGAACTTTAGTTATTATTACCTAAAAAAATCTTGTCAATTCAGTAGATAAAAAATGTTATGATGTTAATTTAAGTAGTACTTTTGAATGTTAGTGAGGTCACAGTTTTTTGTAAGCGTGTGTGACTTGTATATTTTTTATCATTTATAATATTCGAATAGGCATTTTGCATATTAATATAGTAAAATCTGTTTTTCATTATGTTTTCATTGGTTTTATACTGGTAAAATACTTTTTTTTTTAAATTTTATTTATTTGTTTGAAATAGAGAGAGAGATCACAAGTAGGAAGGGAGGCAGGCAGAGAGAGAGGGAGAAGCAGGCTCCCCACTGAGCAGAGAGCCCTATGTGGGGTTTGATCCCAGGACCCTGAGATCATGACCTGAGCCGAAGGCAGAGGCTTTAACCCACTGAGCCACCCAGGCACCTCTGGTAAAGTACTTTTATAAGCCAAATATTGATCTCTGTTTTATAACATTTAAAAAATGTAACTCTTTGATTCATCTGAAATACATCTTGGTGTACTTTGTAAAATGAATTTTCAATTTAATTTTTTCCAAATAAGAAATAATTTTTCCTTTATTTAAGGTGTTCTTTACTGTACATGCTACAGTCTGTTTTATGGCCATCCATTTAGTTCCATTGATATGTCTGTTTACTTTTGCACAGGCTCTCAATTTGTTTTAAATATTAAAGCTCTAAAACTACATTTTGATTTTTAATGGAGTGAGTGCCCTTTCATTATTCTGATTTTTCAAAATACCTTTTATGTTTGTGTTTCTGTTGTCTGTTCATCCAGAGGAATTTTAGAAAAGCTTTATTATGCTTTTTCCCAAAATATCTCACTGGAAAGAACTGACATGTTTAAAGTATTTTGTGTCTCTTTATTTGATTAGATCTTATTTTAAATTTTCAGTGAAGTTGTCTAGTAGTAGTCATGTAAGTCTCACATATGTTTTTGTCATAATTACCTGTAGGTATTTTATATTCTTGATTGCCACTCTGAATAGGATATTTTTTCTATGATATTTTCCAGCTCAATTACTGGTATATATCTTTTATATATTTAGTTTCAGTAGTTCCCACTGTTAACTTGGGCACCAGAGGGAGCTGTGGTGTAGTGGAAAGAGACTGTCGTGAGAAGGCTCGAGTCTGAGTCCTGGCTCTGTAAATTATAATTTCCAATGTAGCCTTGGCCAAATTGTCTATAAAATGGGAGAATTCTCCCCACCTTTCACAGTGTGTTGGAAAATTCATTCAGAAGTGTTAATGTACATGAGCCCCTTGGCAGATGATCTGGAGGGATTGAGTTTGGGAAACCTTGGGAGGCAAATATACTCACCTTACATAATCTGGGCAGCTAATTACTTTATTAGGTGTGAGGCAGTGCTTAATGGGAAACATGGTCTTATCTTGACATGGGGAAGAAAGAAAAAATTCATTAGCCACATTTTTAGGATTTGGTAGTAAAGTCAATATCAGATCAAGAAGGTAGGTTATTAGGATGGCAGCATGGTGCTGTGGAACTCAGGGAACATGGGTTCTAGTCCCCATTGTGCCACTGGGAGAGTGATCCTGAGTGGTTCAGTCTTTTGGGACCTCAGTTTGTTAATACATGAAGCAGAGAAACAGAGTTTAAAGTATGAGTCAAGACAGTACAGACTAAAGATTGTTTTTGCAAATGAAACTATAGAGCTAAATGGAATACCTGATTTATTCCACATGTGCTTAATGGTTCACTAGATTGGTTTCTAGTGCCTTGGTGTAGGTATATGATGCCTGATTTGGGTGGGCTTCCTGCATTCTCTAAAGTTATCATCACTGATAAATCAAAAATCATGGATCTTTCAGGAAAGCTGCTTTTAAAAAATAAAACTAGAGTAAAAGTGCTACAGTTTTTTAAATTCAAATATATTTTTAAAAATCTTCAAACAATTCATTTCTTTTAGTTTGTTAAAGTGTTGACAGACTCTTAACTAGTGCCTTGGGAGGAGCAACGCTGTAATCCAATGAATAATATCCACAAATCCAGGATCATGTTGGATATTATCACTCATTACCATTGTGAGAAAAGGATGATTAAACTAATAGTTACTGGGAGACATTTCTGGTGATAGGAGACAATGATGAAAATAAACTGACTTCAATATACATTTAGAATCGGGAATAATGGGACGTGGCAGAATGCCAATAAATGAACATGGCCCTCCGCTCTAATCAATGAATTACTTTCCCCTCTCTCTCCCTCCTCTTGAGAGCAGCACAGGAACCTTAATGAAAAATCAATAGCCCCCTGTAATTCAAAACTGGAATTAGTTGTTTGACCTGCCTTTCTTTTTTTTCCCTTTCCTTCCTTTCTTTCTTCTTTCCTTCCTTCCTTCCTTTCTTTCTCCCTCTCTTTCCTTTTTTCTTTTTCCTTCCTAAGAGAATATCTTCACTCATATCAGTTTAGTTATAAATAGCCATTCTTTAAAAAGCCTGCAGAAGAAACCTAATATTAGTCCACAGTTTATGCCAGTTATTTGTAAGGCTTTTCTTTTTTGACATCTCAAAACATGTTGGGCTTTAGATTTACTTTTCCCTGTAGGTCCTCCTTCTAATCCAATCTTAAAAATTATATGCAACAATCATTTGTTTTGTTTTCTTGATGATTCTTACGGCAATTACTGCTACCAGTGTTGCAGTAACCTATGTTTTAAAACATAGTTTTCTAGTTCTGGATGCTATCTTTAGACCCATCTAAGACTGAATGGGAATCAATTTTTTTTAGCAGCCCTTGCTGAATACCTTCTCTAGCATCTGTTAGCTGTTAAGTCTGTGCTCAAAGCAAGTCAGGGCCCACAAGCCCTTGACCTAAAAGCAATTAGGACAGGCTGAAAGGGATACTGGAATGTAGGTTTTAAAATTGGGTCTTCTGCTTTAATTTAAAATCTACCACAATATAGGACAGAGGTCTTCAGGGTCTCTACTAGCCCATATGCAATGATATGCAGGTAAATCTTCAATAGCTAGCTCTCTTATTGGGAATAGCCTTTCTTTGTAGGATTTGCTAATTTCCTTGATATAAATACTCCCACCATGGCTGATTTAAGGCTACCAATGTGACTGTCCTTGAACATAGGGTTGAGAGAAAATGTACACAATGAGTTCAGCTTGACAGCTGGTATAAGCTGTCCTACTACAACCCTACCACTCTAAGGCACCTTTGAACAAACTAGAAAAGAGTGTCTCTTCTGGGGGGAAACAGCATGGATTAGTGAATGGTGGGGGAGATGGATTCAGTCCCTACTTCAGCCCTTGGCCAATCATGATAGTGTAATAGCTCAACCTCCACAACCATGTGTGATCTCTGAGAGCTCTTAGCTTGAGGTCTGCAAACACTGAAGGGCCCCTGGATTGGTTCCAGAGAATCTGTAACCACCTAATCAGTCAGAGTGTGTGTGTGTGTGTGTGTGTGTGTGTATGAATGGGCTTTTATCTGGAGAGCAGATCCATGGCTTTTATCAGATTTTCAAGAGTACCTTATACCTTATCCAAAAAGTTAAATCCGTAAAAATTCTAATTACATTGGTATGAATCTGGGGATTTTGGAACTACTTTTAAATGCAATTTTGTAGGATATGTAGCCATAAGACCTAGTGAGAGTCCAGAGTTTGTAGCTTTCTAGAAATTAAGATGGCAAGATTTGGCAAAATGGAGGAAAACTAGAATTTTGATAGGCCTATGCATTTTTGAGTACCTCATGGATTGATGCAATATTCACATTCTCAATAATGGTCAGTCAGAAGGCAGCAGAATTTGTTTTTTCTGCATTCACACATGCCAATCTCAACAACAGGCATTAAGAAAATGGGAAAATATTCATCCTTTTCTGTCCTTTGTAAGTGACACAGGACTATAAGAATCATTGATTCTTTTTCTGACTTTACCCCAGGGCTGGACATACTCTCAATTTATGGTCCTTTTGCTCAGGCTCATCCAGTACAATTTCTAGGATTTGGGAAATGTTTCTCATGGCAGCATTTACTATATGTGACTGCTGTTGGAGGGCAAGGAGTGATAAAGGGAAGATACTGTTCTTCATTTGTGGTTGACGCTGGGTAAGCCAGAGTTACAGTCTATATAGAGGTTTCAAAACAATGCATTTCTGGAGTGCTTCAGATTTTCAGTTCATCGTCCAATGTTGAGGCCCATAAGGTATATCTTGTTAGGACTATTTTGTAGAGATTCAGGAACTAAGATTTATAGGGCTTGAGAATGTGCCCCAGGGAACTGAGAATTAGAAGCAGGTTAGGTCCTAAACCCAAATCTTCTCAAATCTTGTCTATCGTTCTTTGCACTACTTCTACTGTCGAGCTATGTCACACTCTTGATTGTTCCAAGGGGTGAAGGTGTCAGTCTAGTCAGTCTACCATGGATGTGCTGAAAGCAAATCTCAGGACTGCTCATTGGAGTGTAGATATTTTAATATTCCTGATGACATCTCCTATGAGCAAGGACTTTGAAGCCACAAAAACCTGGGGGAGAATCCTGGTTCTGCTACTTACTGTTTCTACAACCAATCTGAATCTCAATTTTCTCCTCTGCATAATGGGGGCAAAAGCACTTCCCTCAGGAATGTTGTGAAGATTAATGTATATAAAGTACTTAGATAATGCCTGAAAGGCAAATAGTAAGCATTCACTAAATGGTAACCATGGCAATTATTATACTGTATTCAATATATTGATCCACTTACCATAAGGAAAACACTATTTAAATGTTCAAGGTCATCATTTATTCGAAAGCATTGTATGATAAGCTTTATTTGGAAATAGCTGCACTAAGATATGTATAAAAGATTCCAAATAGAACCACATGGGCCATCAAGCTTTGTTTCTACTCTGAACACCAGACGAGGCTACCCAGAGGAGCCTAATGCAACAAAGAAAATATATAAAGGGAAAAAAAAAATAGAACAAACCCTCGGCTCCTTCAAACCACAAAACTCTCAGGCATCTACAGTAAGGTTTCTGATGGCCTTCATTTCCAGCTCTGCCTAGGTCTAAAAAACGATGACTGGAGCCTCTGCTTATTTTTGTGGGCTACTCCTCCAAGCTTTCACTGAGTAATATATCATTACATGATATTTCTGTTTCCAGATAATATAATCCATCTTACTGCTGAGTAACAAGTACTTTCTCTTATCACAAAAACCCTGCTGCTATGGTTAGTGATAACCTATTCCTCTATCTTCTCTATTTTTCTCATAAATGTGCGGAAGGTTTCTCCTCTGCTGGACAGTTCCCTTCTGCTTCTGTGCCCCTGCTTCTGCTGTGTCGTCTGTTTGCTGAATGTCTGGGCTGCTGGCAAGAAGGCAGGTTCCATTCCTTGGCATGGAGCTAAGCACACTCACTGTTGCCAAGTGACCATGCATCACTACGCTTGTATTTTAGGTTTCCGGGTATCTTATCCCTTGACATCTTCTTAAGTCCAAGCAGGGAGGAGCAGTATTTGAAATGCTCGGGATGCTGAGGCAGATGGATGCATTCCTGGAGGGGAGGCCCCAAGACCTGGCACAGACAGACCGAATCTGCAGTCATTTCTCCTCCATCAAGGTCATAGTGGGGTTCAGTTAGCATCAAACCCCTCTGTTTTTCTCCCTTCTTCTCCCCCCAAAAACTGTTCCAGTTGTCAAAAAAATTTCCTTTAATTCCTAAAGAGCATTTTTCAGATTTCCCCATTGCATGATAAAGGCAAATTTAGCCCCCTCCCTTTTCTTCACTCAGTTTTTTAAAGCTTTCTTGTTCCTCCCTCCCTCCCTTCATTCATCCCTCTGCTTCTCTCTTTCTTCCTTTCTAGAGTTATCTTCATTTGTAATTTTTAGTTTGAGAGCATAACCTTTGGAGCCAGACAGCTTGGTTTTAAATCCCAGCTTTATCACTTACTAGCTTTATATTGTAGGGCAGGTTATTTAACCTCTCCGTGACTCAGTTTACTAATCTGTAAAATCTGGATAATAGTAGAATTTAATTTATAGGATATTCTGGTGATTAGATGAGTTAATATATGTGACTATAACATAAGTGGGTCATAAGTTTTGGCTACAACTTCATTTATCTATCTATCTATCTATCTATCTATCTATCTGTTATTTTATAATCCGGATTTATGCCACATTGACTAGAGACATTTTAGGCTGCACTATGATGACATTTAAAGTTAGAAATGAGAAATATAAATACATAAATAAATGCATTTTTAAAATTTCTGTGAATATTCACTCTATTAAAAAATAGAAAAAAATATTTAAAGAAAAAGGCATTTTCCAGAACATACTTTGGTGTTGACATTTTTAGGAGCAAGAAAACACAATTATCCAACCCTGAATACTGTTGGCTTTGGTTGCGTGCAGCCAAATTAAAATACGTAGGTAACTAAATACAACCGTAGGTTTTCGTTGCAATCTGCTATATGTATTTTTTGGGTTTCAGTCCCAGCTGTTACATGTATATTTAGTTAAATAATGTAGCTATATAAGAACAAGTGTTATGCCTATTTTTAAAGGCACATTGTTTTAATTAACTACATATATATGTTTTATTTCAGTCTGTGTAGAAAGTACTCAGACTCAGGGCTCATTCTGTGTAGTTACCTACAGGATGTGTGAACACCTTTAGATACCAGAAAGTGCATTTTCTCATAGGTTTTCTCCAATGACAAAGCTTTGGTAAGACCTTGGACTCAGTTTTTCTGATGATACAGGTGTTTGTTTGTTTGTTTGTTTGTTTTCCTTTTTGTGTAACACCATGTAGGTCTTCTTGAACTTACAACTGATAGCCCTTTTGCATTCTAGAAAGTGGGTCCCCACACTTTATATACATTACTTGATGATATTTCTCTATCTTTAATCTCTTAAGTCATCAGTGTCCTGTTGGTAAAATTAGGATAGTATACCTATACTACCTGCCTCACCAAAATTTGTTAAGGCATGACAAGCTGTCATATGTCTTAAAAAATTTTAAGGATTGTTGTTTTTAAAGGATACTTTCAAATGCTGTTTGTCACCATTCGTAGATTTTTAGGTAAGGTCCGTTTTTGTTGATACGCTGGGAGAAATGCATATTTAGATTCAAAATCAAATTATCAAGTGAAATATAAACAGAGAAAACATCAAAGTATATTTTTAATACTTTGGCATTTTCACATGAGTTCTTGCCAATCAGTTTCCTTTTTATGGCTATAAGCTGATTTTCCTCCCCTGTTAAGAACAAATGCCCTTTATTTTAATCAGTTTCCACTTGCTGACAGCTTTCTTTTTATATGAATTTCAAGTGCACTATATTATGTGGAGTTCCTGTTTGCCAAATTGTGCCCACGTAAAATCATATTGGTCCTGTCAACTGATAGACATAACTTACAAAAAGAAACTCTGGTTTGGAAGGCTCAAAAACTGAAAGTTGGCCATCAGTAAGATTTCATTTGCTTCCAAATCTGAATTCTGCTTTTGATGGAAGAATTAAGGATATGATTTGTGTTAAAAAAATTTTTTTTTTGGGGTATCAAAACATACACTGCATGCTTCATTAACATTCTGCTCCAAAGGGTAAAATTCCCAGTGCCATTGGGGACCTGGGACAGGGAAGGAGAGAAGACTAGATGGCCTTGGACATGGATATCAAGTGGAACAATTAAACCACCTGGAGAACTATAGACATGGAAATGGCACAGGGGGTCTTTCATTGCCAGTTTGCTGATTAAAATCTGGGCTGAGTCAGAAGTGATTGCAAGCCATTAGCATCTTACCCTTGGCCAAGGGCCTACTGAGAATAAAATAAGTATAAAATGGGCTTGATCAGTTCCCCCCGGGCCACAGCCCATTCAGATATTTCTCAATACTATACTCATTAACAATGTCTTTGGAGATAGAAACTTAAGGAAACTGAGTTCTAATCATCCCCTTTAATTCTGAGTGAACCGAGTTGGCAGGGTGAGTCTTGTCTCTTGCTCCCAGTGACAGTCACATAAAAGGAGGGTTCCAACGTCTGGACTTGTCAATCCATCACCTTTGGTGAGCACCATAAAACAAACAGTGATGTACTTAGCAAGGCTGTTGACCTTTTGTGAACTAGAATGAGAATGTGCTTGCCATTGGAGGGTGAGGTCTGGGGAATAGGAGTAATAAAGATCTCATCAATATACCAGATTTGGGTAACAATTGTAGGGAGTGTTATGGAGACAAAGGGAAGGGAACCAGCCTATGTTGGAGTCTCAGAGGGAGAGTTGGAGCTGTTTAGTGGTTGAAAGACCATTGGTTGTTCTGCAGGCTTGCATGCACTGGGTTACTTGTGTGTGATAGCCACACATATACATATGTGTACTATGTAAAGTAAAATACAGTTCTATGACACGGATGCATGTTGACGAAAGTGTGACTATACTGAGGCTAACTCCACAATGTAAGAAAAAAGGTCTCATCCCTTTTAATGATCCTATCTTCTATAGGGCCATGAGCACTATAATATTAATTAAAACCATTCCTGTCTGAGTTGAGCTTTTGGTGTTTGGATGCCTGGTCAGTGGAATAGAAAGAGCTCTGTACTGGTTAGCAGGGGACTTTTAGACTCAGCTGTCTGACCCAAAAAACTGTAGTAGGAGGAAGCTTCTTAACCTCTTTGGGCTTCCTTTGCTTGTGGGCTAATCAAGAGGTTAGGCAGATGATCTCTGGTCTCCGTTTTTAAAATTCTGTGTTTCCCAAATAATTGCAATTTGGGATGTGGTGAGGTTGGTGAGCATCTTTACCTTGAATTTCGCTAAATTGGTATAATTTCTGAGAGCCTTTCTTTGTCTTCTCCCTCCCAGGAAACCCTCTCACTTTTTGTTCCTTTGAGTTTTTTTTCCTCCTAAGAAAGGAAAAAAATGAGGAAAGTGATAAAGAAGAGGTGAGAGAGGAAAGCAGAGCACTGGCCAGGATTCCAAGCTGGCGATCTGCGCACCCAGCCAGGGCTCTGCCCCGCCGTGCCCACCTGGCAGCCGGACTGGAGCACCTCTCAACCTGGGTGAGTGCTGTGCGTCACAGTCAGGGAACAGCTCAGGGTTATAGCTTCACTTTATTTGTTAAACAAAAGGAAATAATTAAAGCAGCTATAAAAATTCCCTCCAGAGCCTGTACTTGATCTGCACACTGGCTTGGTTTATTAATTGATACAGATTTCTGGTTCAGTTCACCTCGTGCCCATTGTTGCACAATGATCTGTGTGGTCAGGGTCTGTGACTGCAGTGGTCTGGGGGGCTCAGGGCTGCGCACCATGTGAGGTATGGCTCCTTTTCCTGAGAAAGTCAGTCCCCAAGGCTGAAGACATGGATCCAGATATTCAGGGCACGCAGGAGAGAGCACTGGAGGAAGCCAATGTTGCTGATCCCACCTAATGTCCCTCTTTTGCCCTCCTTCTTCTTCATGTTCATGTTTTCCCGGTCCATTTTATTCCCCCTTTTTCTTCTCCACCATTCCCTTAAGTAGAGGTGACACAGATCAATACCTTTGATGGAAAGTAATAATCAGGCCTATTAAGTGACAAAGGTTTACTCTGTAACAGCTGTGCTGGCGGGAGAGGAGAGCTTGTCTGACTAATGAATCATGAAACAATCAGGCAGTAGCCATTTGTGTTTAGATCTGTAAATATGGTGTGGTTCAAGTGCCAGACCATTGCCGGCGCTCCAGCTGGGGGCACAGATGGTCCGCATTCAGAGCAGCACGAGTGTGAAGAAAGGGTTTTTTCCCTGTCTCTGTCCCACACTGCACCTCTCTGAGCCTCGACTCAGCTATCTGCAAGAGGGACTTCAGAGAAAGAAAGGAGACTCCTTTCAGGAGAGGAAGTACCTCCAAGTGCATTTCAATGTAGGTCACCAAGCTCTTGAGGTTCCCAAGTGTTCCACCTGAGAGGAAAAAAATGCTAATGGAATGTCCCGGTTTTGTATTCCCATAAGAAGATTTGATATATGTGACTCTAAATGCCTATTTGCTTTGGCACCCCCAAATAGATTTCTTTATACTTTTCTTACCCATTGCTATACTTGACCTCCTGTTTTGTTCTTAGCTATGAACTGAAAAAGTTGAGAGGAAAATATATATTCCAAGATGAGAAACTCACATTTATATATAAACTAAAACTATTCTGTGTAAAAATATGCTAGTAATGTCTGTTTGGATTCTATTCTCTTAGTTCTTGAACCAAGGATCTTCATCTTCTTCTTCAAGATATTACAACATCAAGAACTAGTAATCCTGACCTTAATCAGATGTGGTTTTGTGATTTTTTGTTACTGTTGTTCACTTTAGCCAAGAAAGCTTTATTTCTTTTAGAGATGGATACTGAGGTTTCACTTAAAACAAACAAACAAACAAACAAACAAACAAACAAACATTTAAATCATTATTGCTTGAATAATTTATTTATCTATTGATGTATTGGATGAATCCACTTGTAATTAAATATTTTGTTCTGTAATTTCCTTTGGTGCTCTAAAAGCTTTGTCAGTTACCAGTTTCTAATGAGTTCCTTACAGAACTTGCATTGTGGCATCCTTTTAACATTGGGAAATCTATTAGTCACCATTTTTTTCTTACCTGTAAAACATGTAGTTAAAAAAAAAGGTCAGTAGGAGGGAAATCTGTGAATGTCTAGGAATAGTTAGGAAAGATATTTGAAAATATATTCTGGAATTTATATTTTTCTTGTTTTGGGAGGCCCTTTTCTCTCTCTCTCTCTCTCTTTGGAGAAACTAACAAAGGAGACATTTTTCAGGATAAGCTGCAACTATTGAAATAAACCCTATCAATTTTTTAACTGAAGTGCTAAAATCTTTGCTTTTGAAATTACAGATATATATGAAATATTTATGAGAAGACTAAGTTGTGATAAAATAGGTTGAGAGCTGTCTCCAAATTGTTCTGCATGCTGCCTGGAGCTCGCTGACTCTTTGTTCCCTATGGATGGGCTGGCATAAAGATGACTTAGATTTGTTTTACGTTGCTGGTAATTTCAGTTTATTATTCCACCAGGTAAGAGGCAGTACAAAGGGCACAATAGAAATTAGACGTGTGTGTGTGTGTGTAGAAATGGTTCCCCCTGGCCTCCACATCTCCTTCAGAGCTATGCCCAAGGTTGGGTGGTCAGGGCCCCCTGGTGGAGGCAGGACTTCAGGAGGGCATGCTCAGTGCCATCTCTGAATGCTCAGCATGTCATCGCTCAAGGATCAATCTCATTGTCACCCGAGGAAATTCTATCTGTGCCACAGCTACATGTTTTACATACTAACTGCATCTCAGTTTATCAGGTCTGGAGCAGATCTGGCTTGACATAACACAAATCCACTCTGAAAAACAGCGGTGATGGCCCAGAACTTGCCTTTATAGGTTTAGCTCAACACCTTTGCCCTCCACCCGAGACACTTTTGTTTTTAAGACGTATTTGTTTATTTTAGAGGGGGCGCGGAGGGGCGGGGGCAGAGAGAGAGGAAGAGAGAAACTCACGTAGGCTCCACACTGTGTGCAGAGCCTGACGTGAGGCTTAAGTTCATGACCCCGAAACTACAATCCCAGCCAAAACCAAGAGTTAGGACACTTAACCGACTGTGCCCCCCAGGACCCCCCACCCCAGACACTTTTAAGTATAATATCATTTCAATGCTTGACAAACTTGGGGTAGTGCCTTTATAGAGATACCATTTTCAAGTGTTTTCAGTTAACTAATTGATATATTTCAGTCAGCAATACCTAAAAATTTGAGGTCATAAATCTCTGAAAATCTGGTGGGAGACCTGGACCCTCTTCTGAGTATCCATCTCTAATAAAAAAGAAAACTTGCTCTGATATATACATAACATTTTACCGCACAGTTTGAGAGGTTTCCTGGGTCTCCCACAGCCCATCCAAAATACTAACTGCAAATGGATTCATCAAATAAATTAATAGTTAAATAAATAAATGATTCAAGCAATAATGACTTTAAATGTTGATTTTTTAAAATGGAAGTTCAATGACCATCTCTAAAAAAAAAAAAAACCTTTCTCTGGTATTTGTATATATAAAATTTTACCACACAGTTTCTTTAGAAGTTTCAGAGATCTCAGAACCCACCCATGGCCCCCAGGTCAAGAGCCTCTCCTTCTCTTCTATGCTTAGCAACCTCATCAGTGTCCAGCCCTATTTTGGGATGAGATCCTTCACCTCCATCTCAAAATCATGTCACCTTCTTATTCCCTATAGTCCTGACTCCCAATTTTATAGTACCTTGACTCCCCATACCTTCTTCAAATCAACTATTTATTTTCTAATTTCAATTTTTGCTTTAATTTATGATCATCAATGACCCCCTTTCCCTTGAGAACCTGCTAGCCATTATACTTTCTAACCATGATTACTAGGCATCACAGCAACCCTGAAGGGAGATTGTATCCCACTGTAGTAATAAGGAATTTGAAGATTCTAGAGATTAAGAACTTAGTAATTTTTTTTCCCTTTAACTGATTTTTAATTTTTTTTCTTAAATAAATGCATTTAAATAGGGAAATGTTATCTCACTCCTGGAAAAGCAAAACAAAATAGCCAATTTAATTGCCAAAAAATATGAAATACATAATATGTAGGTATTTTTTTTTTTTTTTAAAGATTTTATTTATTTGACAAAGAGAAACACAGCGAGAGAGGGAACACAAGCAGAGGGAATGGTAGCGGGAGAAGCAGGCTTCCCGCAGAGCAAGGAGCCCGATGCGGGGCTCGATCCCAGGACTCTGGGATCATGACCTGAGCTGAAGGCAGACGCTTAACGACTGAGCCACCCAGGCACCCCATATGTAGGTATTTTTAAGAATCTGCATACCATCAAAAACCACCTACTATACACCCTTGTGACATAACATTGCCCTTATGCCATACTCTTTTCTTAGTCTTTTTTTTTTTTTTTTTTTGCCTCTTGTCCTTTCTATCTCTTCCCTTCTCTTACCTCTTTCCTTCCCTGCTTAAGTATCTTTCTCCTCCAACTCCTACCTCCCCCTGGCTTGTCTATCTGAGGCCTTTGAGTCTGTCTTCCTCACATGGAACATGTGTGCGATCTAGCTTTTCACACTGAATCACCAGACTCTCTTAGGTCACAAAACTCAATAGTGTATTCCCTGTCTATGGTGTCTCTTCACTACAGATATTAACAATAGAAAGGCATTATCTAGCTAGGCTTGCTTGCTCTAGCCCTAGGCATATGGGGGAAGGTGGTTCTAATTCACAGGCAACATCCAGTTACGGGGGCTCCTGATACCTGAGGTATTGGGCTCATTGTCTTGAGAGCAAGGGTATTGGACACATCCCAAGGGCTTCCTCTCCCAGACCTTTAAACATTCACAGGTACTGTTCCCAGCCTTCCTTTTCACTCAGTGTATCCTTTTTTCCGAAGTGGTCTCAGGCAGTCCCATGACTTTAAATAAACTTTTAAATGTGTTGTCTCTAAAACTTATGTTTCTGGCCTAGACTTCTCCCTCTTTCTACTCTTGTACCATTTCTCTCATGCAGCAGAGTGCTTTTTGTAAAGGGGGAAGAAGATCTTATCACTTGCTGCCTGAAGACATTCAGTGAGTTCTGATGAACCGTGAGAGACTGTGGACTCCCAGAAGCAAACTGAGGATTTTAGAGGGGAGGCGGCTTGGCCCTGTAATGGGTATTAAAGAGGGTATCTATTGCATGGAGCACTGGGTGTTATATGTAAACAATGAATCTTGGAACACTGCATCAAAAACTAGTGATGTGCTCTATGGTGATTAACATAATATAATAAAAAATAATAATTAAAAAAAAAAGAGGCACCCAGTGAGTTCTTTTGTCACTAGGAAAAAAATCCCAGCTCATTAACACATGGGGCACTCTGGGCCCTGTGTGTTCTAGTCCTGCCTACCCCTCTGATGTCATCTCCCTCTGTGTCTACCTTGTCTGAGAAGCTGCAGCTACACTGACTTTCTTTCTGGGTCTGGAACATAGCTCATTTCTACCTCAGAGACTTTGTATTTGTACATTTTTCTTGGAAAGTTCTTTTCCCACATCTTCCCAAGGCTGCTTTCTGATCATTCAGAACTCAACTCAAATGTCATCTCATTAGCCTTTAGCTGTTCACTCATCCCTAATCATTATTGTTTTGTCTTCATAGAACTTTTCTGTACTCAAAATTCTTTCTTTATTAATGTAAATATTTATTGCTAGCCTCCTCTACTTAGAATATAAATTCTTTGAAGAGAGAGTCTTCTGTCTTGCTTCCTGCAGAAGTCTCAGAGCTTTGAATAGTACCTAACAATAAAAGGTCATCAATAATATTATTTGGCAGGCTGATTATTCCAAAAATCCTTAAGCTTCTTTGTCATAGACCTTACTATGACATGTTTAATAGGATATCACATTTCAGGAATGTACCAGTGGCCTTCTAATTTCAAGATGCTTTTGTTTGACAAGCTGGTTGGATAGCTGGTAGAGAGGCACAGTGGAGAACAGATAGATTCATTCAGTAAGACGCCAGAGAGTGGCACAGGGAAAGCTGAAGCTCTCGGGGGCTTTAAAGGGTGTAAGTGTGGGCGATAGCGTTGGGTTAGGAGTTGGTGGTAAAGAAGGGTTTTGGGTAAGCTGAATTTTCTCTGAGCCCTTTCTATTTTAAGATACATTAAGAATTTTCTAAGACTTCTTCTGGAGGTTGGAATCTATTTAGTCCAGTGCCATAATACTTTAAAAAATATTTATTTTTTTTGAGAGTGAGAGAAAGAGAGTGTGCCAGCCCAGGAGCAGTGGAGAGTGGCAGAGGGAGAGGGAGAAGCAGACTCCCCACTGAACAGGGAGCCCAACACTGGCAGGATGCTGGGATACCTGAGCCTAGGGCAGATACTTAACTAACTGAGCCACCCAGGTGCCCCAAGTACCATAATACTTTTATGTACTTTGTTTATATATTAACCTTATTACCTGGTTCCAGTTTCTATCTTATGTTTAATAAAGTCTTTCTGCTAGTGACATTCTTCTCTTTTATTTTTGTCTGTCTTCTATACCAACTTTTATTTTCTAGTTATTGCAGCTTTATAAATAAATAAATAAACCAGCATTTAAGTCCTAGACTTGAAGTTTACTATCCTTTTGTCTCAGGTCAAACTGAATCTTAGTTTATAATCTGTAAAATGTGGAAACCTTGTGAAATTATTACTTCTTTTCTGATTGCGTGTATTTGAGTGGTTGTGGATATTTGAGAGATGGCTAAGGGAAACTAAGTTGGGGCTACATTTTATTTGGGTTTGAGTGGGATATATATATGTGGTTTGCAGTCGCTTCTAGGGGTAGTTAAATTATTTTTGGGTGTTTGGGTATAGACATTTCTTCTGGTGCTGTATTGATTGGCCTTCCGTACAACACAAAGTAATAGGGCCAGAGACCATATAGTCTATAGTGTTCATCATTGGCCTATAAGGGTAGTGGAGGAGAAACAGTTTTGAAATGTAATGGAGCCAAAAGCTGGTCTGGAATATTCTTCTAGATTCTGTGATGTTTGTGGTGTTTATCAGATTTGTGAATTATATAATTTGCTTTGGTTTCTTTTATGATTTAAATAAATATCAAAATATCAAATAAATATTCACTTTCATACCTAACTTTTATTCACAATTCAATATTCCTTTTCTTAAAAATGGACCTCCCAAATTGTATAAGCTTCAGGCCCCATAAAACCTGCATCTACTCCTGCCTGATGGTAAGAACTTTGAAGGCAGCCAGGCCTTTGTTGAATTAAACTTATATCGTTAAAACCAATCTTGAGTTTGGAGGAAACAGAATAATATGGAGCCCCAATGCACTAAATTCCACGTATTTTGTGCTTTTGTTAGAAGAAGTTCATTTTTCTAAAAGTGTTATTTTTAGTTGAAAATAAGTGTTTGGGAGAGCAGGTTCTCTCTGTGTAGCTTCAGGGCAAAAGCAAGAGGATACGGGGATTCCCACCATAGGAATCAAATCTTTTATATATATTTGGCATCTGTACAACTCTAGTCTCTAATCTCACCTCCCTCTACCCCTACTGGGACTGAAGTAGGGCTTAAAGGCAGTATTCAAGATAGGAATATGAGATCAGGAATTCAAAAAGCTGTTCATTGCAACCATTCTTACTACCCACTGCGGTCCCAATCTTCCTTTTCTGCTTAACTTTTTTCTAAAGTACTTACTACCATATGACCTTTTAATATTTTGTTTAATATGTCTACTTATCCCAACTGGTATGTAATTCACTGATGATAGTAATAGTTTACCTGTTTTATTCACGCTATATTCTCAGTGCCTAGAAAAATGCCTGGCATAAATAGACATTCAAAAATTTTTGTTGGATGAATGAACGCTACTATTAGTAGCTATAATATGGTGAGATGACATTCCATTCCATTTCCTTTTAAGAAACGCCATTTCTTTTCTCCACTTGCATAGATTAAGTCAGTCCAGGTTGGGATATATATACTCCTCATTTCTCACACTGAAGCAAGATCTATAACTCTTTTTTTTGTTTGTTTCTCTCTCCATGTCCCATCCCACCATTTGTGCTGTTGATTAATAAAGTGAGTGATAGGGTATTTGAATTGGATCATTCAAAGTGAGCTTTATTGCCCCTCTTGATATCTTCCTTCTTTCTTCTTTAAAAATTATTTTATTATGCTTTTATTATAAAAGAATACATAATTATAATTAAAAAAACCCAAACATTATAGACTTGTAAAACATAGCTCCCCTCCTCTGACTGCATTTCTGCAAAAACCATCACTGTTAGGAAGTTGTTCTCTAGATTTCTTAGATCTCTTTCATCTTCTTTATAAACTGTCAGCTATTTTTATAAATTCTTTATAAAACTGTCAGCTATTTTACTAAACATTCACATTTTATAGAAAGAGGCTTGCTTTGGGGAAATGCAAAAAGTCAGTGAAAGACGTGACTGTTGACTGGGAAATCTAACACTTAAATGTGGAGATAGAGTAAATATATGAAAAAGAATACTTCTGAAGAAATATACATGTAACTACTAGTTAATTCTGTGAAAATGAGAAACAAGTGCTAGAGGACAAAGAACAATAGTGCAAATGTGTCCTCATAAATGAGATAAATTAAGGAAGAGTACCATAGGGTGTCAAAATGGAAAAAAGCAATTATTTCTTTCCATAGTGCTTTCCTCCCAAAAAGTTATTAAAAAGTATACTTAAAGGATATTCTTCTCATTTATTATATGCATACAAATTTGTTTGTGTGTATATATATATAATCATTCTCATCATTCTCTTGATTATATATATACACACACACACAAATAAATATATATATAAATACACATTTGAACTTTGTGACTAGATACTTTTTTTGATTTAACTTGTTGGATTTAACTTATCTAAATTTCTGTGCGTGCGCATGCGCTTTCTCTCTCTCTCTCTCTCTCTCTCTCTCTCTCTATATATATATATATATATATATTATTTAAAAGTCTATTTTCCTTGAAAGAAATGACCACATTGTTTTAAGCTGTAAAATCCCTGGAATAACTATGCATTTTTGTCACACTGATAAATACACTATGAGTCTGTGTGTGAAAGGTGAATAAAATTCTGTTCATTTCTATGTAACTAGAAAAGAAAAAATGAATCCTTTTGGGTGGCATGGATAAGGATTTACTTGCAGGTAGATTATAATTTAAAATTGACTTCTGAATCTGATGAGCCTTTTGACCCGTATCCAGAACACTCTGAGAGGGCTCATGCCAGCAAGTTACAATACTGTATTTATCAGCCACCACCTGCAGAGCTTTAGTCTCCAGCTGCTGTTTTTTTCCCCCCAATCCATTGGAACTTTTTATTTAAGATGGCTGTACACCAAATAGCATTGACTAAGAAAAGAAAGCAAAAGGGTAGCATTTCCCTAAAACCATTCTTTTATTGGGACAAAAGAGCAAGGTTTTCTGAATCAACCTTAAGAAGTACAGATATTGAACATGTTAACAATACTAGTGTTCTTTCAAAAAAACCACATTACATCCCACCTCACTGGGTCTATTGAGTGGAATGTCGTGCAAAATGAAAGGAAATAAAGAAGCCCAAACTGTTTCTTCTAACAAGGTGCCATCAATAATGCCCACATGGGCGATCGTTCCTTGATTTAAGACCTTGTCTCCTTCATGTGTCCACTTAAAGCTCTTTGGATGAGGGGAAACGCACCCCCTTCTCCCAAACAGGATGTTAGATTAGGAAAGATTTGTCCAGTTCTGCTGCCCTGTCCCTTATCTGGCCGATTTCCTTAGGGATTCATTCTCTTGATTATTTGCAGCATTGAATTGCTGATGTACATTTATGCTTCTAAACTTAGACCCTGTGCATATGTATTTACAAATAATTGGAACTTTATCCTAATTTTTAAATAGGAATATTTTTGCTTTTTGAAGGCATTTTCTTAGGAAGAGCAGTTGGGAGAGAACACAGCTGGCTTTTGAAAATTGAGTTTCTACTGAAAGTTTCCTGCTACCATCTTGACAATCTTATTATTATCAAAGCATTTGAATATTAGCTATGACAATGAACACTCACTGCAGGGAAGAGAGGAGCAAGGCCATAAGTGGGAGGGGGCCCACTAACAATTGTACCCCCCGTCGCAGCCATAATAATTTAATATTCTCATACTGGGAGGCTCCATTATGCTTCTCCTGTATTGAGCTACTCCATGTGTTGTTTTCCTTCGGCCAAACCATCCCAGTAGTCCCTTGAACAGCCTGTAAGATTTCAAATAAGGATCATGCTGATAATGGCCTAAGGGCAGGATTTTTGTTTTGCCTGAGAGTCAGTAATTTAACTGTTAACACCAATGGAGACTTCTAGGTCTTAAACAGAATTTATTTCTGTTGTAGTAAGGTTATATTAAAGTTGTTATTAGATCAATAGTTTTTCTTCTTATTGACTACTTGTCTCTTCCCGAAAAAGAGGAATGACACATCCACTAAATGATAGAGACTACATATATGGGAATTGCCACGTGCAACCCTATTCTTGGTTTATTTTGAACTTTGTAATTGGAGACATATGCATATGCAGTGGCTATAACTCTTTCCTCTAAATTTCTGCTCAGTATCAGGTGGGACTTAAAGCTATCATGTTGAACATGCTAAATGGAAGAGAAAAATTATTCTTTCATGTAATTCCCACCCTTGTATCTTTCCTGGTATCAATGCAGGGGATAACTTCCAGAAGTTCTTAAGGTATTATCATTTGAAAATAGATGCAGGATTTCTGCTCTATGTTGACATAGTATGGTACAGAATATCTGTAAAGAAAATTTGTCTTCGTCTGTATTGCATGAAAGATTTTATTGTATTTTTATGCCATAACATCATACTATATGACTATATAACAAACATTCGGAGGAAAGTTGTTAACAGTGAGTTGTTATTGTATTTTTATGCCATAACATCATACTATTTGACTATATAACAAACATTCGGAGGAAAGTTGTTAACAGTGAGTTTCAGGGTATTTCTGAGAGGAAAGAGGAGATAAAGATTAATACGCTTTCTTCTTTGTAAAACTGATTTAGACTGGGAAATAGTGGCTTACCCAAGGTTATGGATTTAATAGAGTATAGTGTTAAATTAGGAGGACCTGATTGTTGTGTGGTTTTTGATTGTCATGAATTTTCTCTAAGAAATACTTTTAAAAAGAACGAAACATATTAGTAGAGCTGTTAAACATTTGGTTCTTTGTTTTTATTCATTTCAGTCCAAACAGTGGGACGCTCTCTCTGAAAATGGCCTGGTTTAAAATAACATATCACCATGGGAAAGTGGATATTTCAGTTGCTTTTTTTTTCAGCTGCTGAATTTAGTTTAAGAATTTGAAGGCTTTACCTGTTGATGAAGGGATTTTTTTTTTTTTTTTTTACCATACTTCAGAGCAGAGTTTAAGCAATGTGAGTTCATTAAGAAATGTCTGGTTGTGGCTTGAAATGTTCCTCTGAGATTCCTGTGGACACAGGGGTCTTATTTCTTGTTTTGGAGTCTGGTGACCTCATGCATGAAGGTTACAGGGCATTATAGTATTTCGTGCACTTTTGTGTTTGCATTTGTGCTCAGGATGGTGAAAAGAGTTATCATTACCAATCTTCATCTCATAGTTGGCTTGATAGAGTATTTGTACATGAATTCTTATTATTGGTATATTTATGCTAAAGTCCCCAAGAAGAGCAAAGGTTCTTTAGGAAATATGTTTTGACCACTAATATGACCATTATCATGATAACAAAGAATGTAGTTTAGGTTAAGGAGTAGATCATTAAGAGTAATACCCTTTGTACATATATATGTGTGTGTTTATAAAGTGCTGAATAAGAGAACAACAGCTGAAGGAGAGCATGAAGGAAATCATTCCTTTTCAATAAGAGCTATAAATGCTGTGGTGGACATGTGTGTAGATGTCTGCATCTCTCTTTGAACACTGAAAGTTAGATATCTAATGATCAGTTTTAAAGATGATATGTGAAATAGACACAGAGTATTCCATGTGATGTTTGCATTTTTTATTTTTAAAAGGCACAGTTTTCTAACTTGGGTCTAAGAAAAGTAAGAGATAAGAAGAAAAACCAGATGCAGAGAGACATTAATAATTAAATTAATTCAGGCTGAAGATAATTTAAAAGTTCTAGTAGAGAATTTTATTGGGGAAAATATAAGATAAAATTTCCATAAGTTACATTTGCTAAGTCCTTGGTGGTAAGTGTATTAAAATTGTCATCTAATGATTGATGCTGAATATGTATAGCAGGGCCCCTAGTTCCTCCTGAGAAGCTCACATTTTCTTTAAAGTCCCACTTGGCAAGCATCACATTTTATAGTGCTAACTTGGCACAGACTTTACTGCTAAAGGAGGCAGAATGGCCTTAGTCGTGAGAGGCATGGACTTTGGAGCACATTTCCCTGGACTCTATCCCAGGTTCACCAATTAGTAGTTGCATGATCCAAAGCAAGTTGTACCTTCTTGTGCCTAAGTCTTTCTTTATAAAATAAGGCTGATAGGAAGATTAAATAATTAATACGTGTAGGGTGTTGCAATGCATGGCACATAGTAGATTACTTTAGCTCTCTGTGCTTCAGTTTCCTATTTTAGGGATAGCAATTGTACTTCCCAGGGTTATTGTTAGGATTTAATAAATTGGTGTAATACATACAAATTGCTTAGAATGCTGTCTGGCACTCATTTTAATGATTGTTAATATTCTGCATAGTAACGATCAGATTTTCTGAATTTCCAATTTAGTTCTTTTCAGAAAACATGCTAACTTCATAAAGAATGTTGTTCCCTTCACATACAATTCTTTAAAAAAACAATCAAAAATGCTAGTCAAAAGTTCTGGCACATACTCACACTTGTATCTACAGATTTTGCAGTCTTTTGTTGGAAATCACATACTTGTAGAAGAAATTAATTTCCATGAAAAACAACAATCTCTTTAGGGACCTACTCCTAAATTTTATTTATATTTTTGTTCAGGAAAAAATGGGGGTTCCAGAAATATGTTCAGATTTTTTTAAAAGTAAATTTTAAGGACTCTCCTTTGCTACCAGGATAGGCTTTCCTGAGAAAATTTTGTCTACTTTGAGAAGTGATTGACATTGGTTCCCTGTTAAATTCTGAGTACATTCTAGTGTACCTGGTGACAAGTAATAATCTGAACATAATGCAGTTGTTAGAGTTTTGTTTTGGCCTAGAAATGCCCAATTTAAAATCCTCACACTTTAGGCCTTATAAATAACTTTGAATTATTTTCATTTGTTCATTCATTCATTCATGCATTCGTTCATTCATTCATTCATTCATTCATTCATTCATTCAACAAGCAATATTTGTATTCCTATGTGCCTGGACTGGGCCAGGTGTTGGGTACCTTAATGAGAATGTATTTTTTAAATTATTTTATTTTATTTCATTTAAAAAAAGTATTTATTTATTTATTTATTGGTTTGTTGGTTTGTTTGTTTGTTTGTTTGTTTGACAGAGTGAGAGACACCCAGAGAGGCAACATAAGCAAGGGGAATGGTAGAGGGAGAAGCAGGCTTCCCACTGAGCAGGGAGCCTGATATGGGGCTTAATCCCAGGACCCTGGGATCAAGACCCGCACTGCAGGCAGACGCTTATTGACTGAGCCACCCAGGCGCCCTGAGAATGTGTTTTTTTTAAAATGTCTATGTGACCCTGCCACATTGTTTCCATGCTATAGGTTGGAGCCCATTAGTAGATTGTAAGATAAATTTAATGAATTGTGACCAGAATTTCTTAAAAGATGATGTGGAATTGAAAATGGAGTGCACTGCACATAATATTGTTTTCTGAAACTTTTTTAATACCTCTATTTCAGTATCTAAGACACATGTATTTGTCATGTGAAATGTGTTATTTTTGATCACTATCCAAAAAGTTTGAAAAAACTGTACACTTGTCAGTGATTTGCATCTCTCTGCACTTCACCTCCCCTTCCCTATCTTCTCCCTTGATCGCGCTTCTCCAAACTGGCCTCTTTGCCATCCCTTCAACTTGCCAAGCACCTTCACCTCTCGGGATCTTTACGTTTGTGACCAGCTCTGCTTTGACAGCAATTCTCTCAAATATGTTTCCTTTGTTGCTCCTCAGCTATCACCTTCTCAGAGATTCCTTGTCCTGACCACTCTGTCTAAGATAACTCACCTTGCTCTCCATTCTCTCGCTTCACATCCCTCTCCTCTTTATTCAACCTTACTTTATTTCTAGAGACTAGAGCTTAAATGTCCCCTGACATGTTATCTCTCTGATGTGATTTGTCAGTGTTCTTGTTGTCTTTCTCTCCCCTTCAAAATGGACACACCCTGAATTCAGAACTTGGTTCCATTCATTGCTGTACCACTGACACCTAGAACAGTGCCTGGTTTATAGTAAACGCTAAACAAAATGAAACAAAACTTGCTGAATAACTGAAAGAACAAATAGATAATGAAACTTCAATGTCATATTGGTTTTTACTTTATTGCATATAATGATGTTGGAAGGATTAGTGATTTACATTTGTTACACAGCCCCCAAAGACTCCCCAGCTCTTCAGTTTCATCCGTTGCTTTTCCTTCCCTTTCTTGTTCCCCAAGTTTATGGTTGCTGTGCTTGGACAACTTGGAGATCCCAGTGGTGCTGTGAATACACAGAACTGGGTCACACATCCCTGCCTTGCTCATACTACTCTCTTGGCCTGGGACACCTTCCCCCCACTCTTGCTTCTTCAGCTGAGTAATTGTGCTGGCCCTTCAAGATTTGTTTTGAACCTCATATTTCCTTGGAAGCCCTCTATGATCTCCCTGACTGGGGAAGATGCTTCTTCTCTTTGCTTTAATGTCACTCTATGTATTTTAAATACCTATTTTTGTGATTCCTTGTTTATGAGCTACTTGAGGGCAGAAATGAGTCATTTCTATTTTTATATTCCTAGAATCCCCCATAGTGCCTGATATGTACTAGGAACTCAATAAACATTACTTGCACTAAAAGGAAACATGTTTAAAATTTCAGACTGTTTATTTCTTAATTTATCTGAATTGTATTTTCTTGAAATTGACAATTAACCAAGTTTATAAGATCTTTAGTCCATTAATAAAGGCAGGCGTTTTCATGGCTATTTTGTTGTTTCCCATTTCTAAAAAAAAAAAAAAAGTGTATTTCTTAAAAATTCTTTTGAGTGAGGGGAGAAGTTAAAGTAGTGTGGATGAAGGAAAAATGGAAGGGCACAGATTCAAATTGTACCCTGCATCATGCATCTTGTTTTCTTTTGCACATCTCAGTTGTCTGAGGATGTGTATTCAATGGGTGGGTTCTTGCTTTTGCTTTTTTTTTTTTGTCTGCCTACTTCTAAAGAACTGAACCCTGGAGATGAGAAAGGGATTTGAGTAAAATGTGAAGTTGTCTTTTTAGGTCCTGAAAATACACTGGTAAAAGATTCAGCCAAAATGAAGATTTTGGATTATGTGTGGTTTTCACTTCTGTTTGAAGCTTTGGGTCCTTTTTGCTGTGGAAAATTGAGAGTTGACTGAACATGTCAACTACCCAGCTAAATATAACCTTCTGAGGAAAATTTATTCTTTGCACTCCTTTGCCTTTTTATTGTGATGAAAAGAGAGAAGAAAAAAAACCCAGAGACTCAACGGGCTGTAACTTTAATAGGTCATTCCAGCCAGTGCTTACCTTCACAAAATTCTGATAATACAGGGAAGACAATACAGTGATCAAAAGCAGTGATGAGATTTTTTAGCAGCATTAACCGTCATGACCTAGCAAAATGAAAGAAAATGGTTTAACAGAACTGTCAGCTTCAATATAGCTAATAAAGGCATGGATAAATGTTTATTACATACCGGAGACAGATCATTTCTATACAGAAATTGAGGATGACCTTTACTGATAACTCTTATCTGCCTGATATCCTGAGCAAGAGGGAGAGACAGAGGGGAGAGAAGCATATTTGCTGATATTTATGAAAGGAGAAATTATCATGTGCAAATAAAACATTTTAGCAATGATTATCTCCAGTCACCCTCTTGCCCTCACTTCCACCCCCACAGACATACCTCATGGAGGTATAATGTACAGTCTTCTCTAGGAGACCAAATATGCCTCCAAGTAGCATTTGTAAATTCATGGAAATTCTTAAAAATTTTAAAAAGCAAAAAGAATAGGGACATGTGGATGTGAATAGTTATATCAATAACATCGATTTTCAATTTCTTCTAAGACATGACAGAGTTATTGCAATTATATGACACCCTTCTAATAAAATGGTCTCAATTGTAACTGGGAATTTAAAAGAATTTAATAATAACCAATCCATGTCCATTCTGCCATAAATTACTTTGCTGCTATCCATAACAGTGTTTAGAATTTTTGAAAAACAATGCAATTTAAGTACCGTTACTTAATGATATTAGTGTTTTTTTCCCAATTAATTTAATTTTATTTTTTCAGTGTTCCGAGATTCATTGTTCATGCACCATACCCAGCGCTCCATGCAATATGTGCCCTCCTCAATACCCACCACCAGACTAGCCCAATCTCCCACCCCCTCCCCTCCAAAACCCTCAGTTTGTTGTCAGAATCCACAGTTTCTTCTGGTTCATCTCCCCCTCCGATTTCCCCCAATTCATCCTTCCTTTCCTTCTCCCAGTGTCCTCCATATTTTTCCTTATGCTCCACACGTAAGTGAAACCGTATGATAACTGACTCTCTCTGCTTGACTTACTTCATTCAGCATAATCTCTTCCAGTTCTTTCTATGTTGATACAAAAGTTGGGTATTCATCCTTTCTGATGGAGGCATAATATTCCTTTGCATATGTGGACCGTATCTTCTTTTTCCATTCGTCTGTTGAAGGGCATCTTGGCTCTTTCCACAGTTTGGCGATTGTGGCCATTGCTGCTATGAACATTGGGATTGTACTGTATCTGCTTCTTTGGGGTAAATACCCAGTAGTGCAATTGCAGGGTCATGGGGTAGCTCTATTTTAAATTTCTTTTTTTCCCCAAATATGTTTATTTTATTTTTTCAATGTTATAAGACTAATTGTTTGTTCTTACTCTGAAACTATTAGAGGTGATGATGGTGTAGATAATGGTGGAGGCATTTATTTATTTATTATTTTTCATTCCAAAAGGAGATTTCTTGGTACTTCAGTTCAAACTGTTTATAATTTAAGTTGAGCTGTCATGAAAAATATAAGTGAACATTTGATGTGATAATTTGGGTAATTTAAGTAAGAAAAAGTAGACTTACCTGAAGTATTTAAACCCTAAGCTTGTTTTTTATTTGGAGACACATGTCAAATCTTGTTACCTTGTTCCTGGAACAGTTACATGCGTCTGGTGGCTGCCCAGGACATTTTAATTAATGACAGTATTTATGACAAAAAGGAAATCTTAGACACTTGGGGATTTTCCTACATATTCTTATTTTGAGATATGTTTATACATAGGACGAGTTTCACTCTGAACTTAAAATTTTCTTCAGAAGGCATAAAACCTAACATGCATAGTAGATTAGAAGTGGGAAGAACAGACACGCAGTGAATGGAACTCATTTGACATTGAAATTGACAATTCTCATTTTTAAATTAAATTTGATTTAGTAATAGAGGTGGAAATGGAAACCTCTTATCCCCGTAGCTCTATGGCTTAATTAATTGTCGTTTTCTTCGTTCCCTTTGGAGGCTCACTTATTTTTTAAACAAGCCTACAGGCAACTATTTTGCACACCTAATATGCAGAAGCTCTGCCAAAAGTGTTGGTTATATGTAGGAGCGATAGTTGGCACTTGGTGCTTAGAAAAAGGAAGTGACTCCTCTCTTTCCCTTTCTCTCTCTATTTTGCAGCTGCAGTTGCCATGTGTTCCCTTGGCCCATTTGGGCTGCTCTGAGCCACTGACTCTGCCACTATTAAGATAGGATGAGTTTTCCAGAATGTCATAGGTGGCTTGTTTGGCATTTAATATTGAATATAGACTCCACTGAGGCTGAAAAAGACAACACAAACAAAATCTTGCAGATGAGGTAAAACAACAGTTTGTGCCTTGTCACAAACATGTCATTTTGTGCCTCTGACCCAATCTCCACACCAAGTTTTCCTCTAAGCACTATTTCTCTGTTGACATATGGGAACTGTTGGTGAGACACATACACACACACACACACACACACACACTCACAAAGAGAGAAAGAGAGAAGGAGAGCAAGTGCAAGCATCAGACATGGAAATCTGTCACTTCTCTTTGATCTCAATAGCTGAAATAACTTAGAATTTATAAGTTTGCAAATACCTGATAGCAGAAAGGAACTAGAAAGAAGTCTTTTAATTATTTCTGTCTACAATCTTAAACTATCATGTTGCAACTATAAAGTTGTAATTTGATGAAATTGTACTTCGATAAAGAATAATTAGATATTTACTGTAAAAGGTTTCTCATTAGCATAACATGACTTTTAGATTTATAGTTTTCTGTATTGTTCAGATTGGTGTCTAAAGCCAGTTAAAACAGAAATGAGGTTGACTATTTTTAGTGGTTATGTGAAAACTGAAAGCCTCAGAAATCTATTTGGATTAATTAATTTCTTTTTTTAATAGCATTTTTAAGGTTTTATTTATTTATTTAACAGAGAGAGAGAGAGAGAGAGAGAGAGAGAGATCACAAGTAGGCAGAAAGAGAGGGGGAAGCAGGTTCCCCGCTGAGCAGAAAGCCCCATATGGGGCTCGATCCCAGGACCCTGAGATCATGACCTGAGCTGAAGGCAGAGGCTTTAGCCCACTGAGCCACCCAGGTGCCCCTGGATTAATTAATTTCTTAAAGATTTTTTTCCAATGTGTAATTATGAATACTTTGTCTGACAAAAGATAAGGCGACTCACTGAGTCTTCCATGTTTGCGATAAATACTAATCAAGAAGTATTATCTGCTACATATCCTGGGTAATATATAATCTTTATGTTTTTACTTTACCAGAATTATATGTAGACTTTATTATAGCCTGTTTTAAGCACATGTACATGTATTAACTCATTTGATACTAATGATATTTTTATTTTATACATAGGGAAACTGAGGCACAGAGAATTTAGGTAATTTGTTCTAGGTTCTGGAGCTAGTGTTATAGCCAGCATTTACCTCAGGGAGTCTAACCCCAGAGAACTTCTCTGTCATTATGCTTTGCTGCCTCTTAAATACCAAGGGACTGGACTTGAGACAGTTACAAAGCAGAGTCTACGTGACTTTCAGTAGTGTGGTTTGAGTACCAATCTTGTGAATAGTACTAAGTGATTGAAAGCATTAATTGGCTCTTATTCTCAAAAAGCTGGAGGGAGAAAGAACAAGCAAACATAAATAATATATGTTTATATGCACCCATGTTTATGGGATTAGTGTGGGGTAAAAAAGGCATTTCTCTTACCCCACTTCTTGTCCAATACTTCTTCATGTTTCCTAGATTGACTTTTATTTGTCTTTTCAGTCAGTTTTTACACCTCTGAGCATTCATGGGGTACCTCAGTGGGCAGGATATAGTCTTTTCCCTCGAAACCTAGATGAGGAAGTGGATTAGTATTTTGCCCAGGGTTGAGGAAGCAGATGGAGCAGATATCATATACTGGCTGAGGCCAGGAAAAATGCTTGGTGAAATCTTTTGACTAAAAGAAAGAGAAAAATTACTTTTATATTCATAAAAAGTAATTTCTGATTATAAAAGTAATTCCTAGTACAGAAAATTTAAGAAGTGTTAAGAAAAGAGCAGATTTTAAATTAGCATGCAGAAAGAAATATACAAAAATCTTAGTATATGTCAAGGGTTTTTTTATGCCCTAGGCATATATTTTTATAAATTTGGAATCGTACCAAATATAATATTTAATATAATATTTGAATATTTTCATGAACATATGCTGTTCTATAACATGACTTCTTTGGGTCTGCAAGTATTTATCATATTAGTGTATTATGCTTATATTCTTGTTGGATATCAAGGTTGTTTCCATTTATTCACCACTATAAATACAGGGATAACCTTAAACAAAAATGTTGGGCAAATCTGGGCTAGAATATGAGATTATTTACATTTTTTTAGTTCATATTTCTCAGTTGCCATCTTGAAAGAACATACCAATTTATATTCCCACCAGTATAGTATAAATATTAGCAGTCTTACCAGTAGTGTTACTTTTTTAACAAAAATTCTGTGTCTTAATTGATACAGTACTATTTGCATTCCGTATTTCCCCTTGAGGGAGCTCTAGTAGGTTGCGTCTGTCAAGGAATCTGTCAGTTTGATAGAAGATGTCAGGTGCACTGGAATACAGTTCTTGTGCTATTCCACTAGTACTCTTTCAGTATGTGCAGAATCTGTAGCTCAGGTGCTTGTCACTCCTCTGTGTTGGTAATGTGTGTTCTCTCTTTTTTGTCCCTCCTTAGTCTTGTTAGAGGTTTGTTGATTTTATTGATCTTACTAAAGAAGCACTTGGAGAAGCATTGATTTTTTTTTGTTTTCTATTTAAGTTGATATCTGATCTGATTTTTACTATTTTCCTTTAAATACTTGGGGTTTAATTGTCCTTCCTTTCCTGAGGAGTTGAGGTAATTAATTTGAGACCTCCAATTTTAATAGAGACATTTAGTCCTATATATTTCCCTCTAAGTACTGCTTTAGAAACATTTCATAGATTCTGGCATGCTGTATTTTTCATTTGCATGCAATTCAAAATACTTCCTAGTTTCTCTTTTGATTTCTTGTGTGATCCATGAGTTCTTTAGAAGTTTGTTATTCAGGAATTTTTTAGACACTTTTCTTTTATAGATTTCTAATTTAGTTTGTGGTTAGACAATATACCTTATATGACTTGAAATCTTTTATATTTATTATACTTGTTTTATGACCCAAAATATATTTCTATCTAGGTAAATGATCTGTGTGCACTTGAAAAGAATGCATATTCTGTTATTGTTGGGTTGAGTGTTCTACAAATGCCAAATGTATTAATTTTGTTAATTCAGTTCTAGTCTACTATATTCTTTTTTAAAGATTTTATTTAATTGAGAGAGTAAGTGAGATTGAGTGTGAGCCAGCGGTGGGGGGCAGAGGGAGAGAGAATCCTTAAGCAAATTCCCTGCTCAGTGAGTGGGAGCTTGGAGCCCCACAGAGGGCTCATCCCAGGACCCTGAGATCATGGCTTGACCCAAAACCAAGTCTGCCGCCCAGCCAACTGAGCCACCCAGGTTCCCCCAAGTCTTTTATATTCTCTCTTTCTCTCTCTCTCTCTCTCTTTTTAAAGATTGATTTATTTGAGAGAGCGAGCGATCAAGAGAGGGTATAGGTGGGGGGGTCAGAGGGAAAGGGATAGAGAGAATATCTAGCAGACTCCTTTCTGAGTGTGGAACCAGATATGGGCTTACTCCTTCTACCCTGAGACCAAGACCTGAGTGGAAATCAAGAGTCTGACACTTAATGTCAGACTGAGATTGAGCCACCCAGGTGCCCCAACAGAGGCTTTTTTTAATGATTCAATTTTATCTCCTTTTTTAAATTATTATAGTAATATAATTATTACTTATAGTTCACTCTTACTTTAGTAGTTGCATTGATATTATTTACTTCATGTTTAGAACAAATAATGTTTAGTACTAGTACTCTTGGATAACTTTTTTTATTTGACTATATTTTCAATCTCATTAATCTTTTCTTCAGCAATAGTTACTCTGTTAAACCTATCAATTGTATGTTTCCTATATCAGACATTATTTTCAACTCTAGAAATTCAATTTAGGTCCTTTTAAAGAATATGTGTTCCATGTCTCTATTTAGGATGTCATTTTTTTCTCTACTTTTTAAAAACACATTGAATACAGTTATAATAACTTTTTAATATGTGTGTATATTTTGTCATCTCTGTCATTTTTGTTTTGGATTGAATTTGTTGATTTTTCTCATTATGATAGTTCTTTGCATACCTTTTAACTTTTAATTTGATGCTAGACATTGTGAATTTTAACTTGTTGGATCCTGGATATCTTGTATTCCTATATATATTCTTAATAATTTATGCATTTATGTTGTGAAGTTACTTGGAAACAGTAACTTTCATTTCTTGCTCTTAAGTTTTGTTGAGAACACCCCTAACACAACTTAGTCTATGATGGAAAACACTTCTAAATAACCTATAAAATGCCCCATGAAATATGAGAACACTCTGGTTTGGTGAGAACACTCTATCTGGTGAGAACAGACATTAATTCTGGTTCAGACAGACATTAACTCTTGTTCTGTGTATACTCCAGGGATTGTTCTTTCTAATGCTTTCAGATCTTTTTTGTCCAGTTCTTTGGTAATTTCTTCTCATAAATCCTGAATAATTGGGGAAGACCTTCTTCAGAGCCCTAGAATTCTTTGTCTTTGTAGTTTTCTTCTTTTTGTTACTCTGCTTATAAAGATTGGTTGTCTTAGCCTCCAAAGGCATTCAACTTTTTTTTTCCAACTGAAGAAGACTTTTGTGTCCCATCTGATTTCGCTCACTGTGCCATGGCCTAGAAATTTTCTCTAAGTGGTATGCTGGGCAAATTATAGGGCTAATCTTATTAGATTAGCTGATATCTCATTGCTTGATTTCCAGTATATTGAGAACCATTGTTTTACATATTTATGCAGTTTTTTAGTTGTTCAGGCCTGAGAAAAAAATCTTTTCTCTATGATTCCATCTTGACCAGGAGCATAAGTAGTGTTGAGTATATTTTCATGCCCTTATTGGCCATTCATATATCTACTTTATGAATTTGTGTGCTTAATGAGCAAGGTTCACTTTTCCAACTTTTGCTGTTAAACTGTTGTAGCATTATTTGTTGAATACACTGTTCCTTTCCATCAAATTGCATTAGACACTATGGTTGAAAATCAGTTCAAGCGTAGTTATTTTTCTAGACTGACTGTTCTATTCTATTGTACCCTATGATCAGTATCACTATATTGATTCTTGATATATTTACAGTGTTTCTTTAAATGAAGTAGTGTATGTCTTTCACTTTTGTTTTTCAAAATTGTGTTGAATGTTTTGGGTTCTTTGTATTTAAATTTTTAGAATAAGTTTGTAAATGTCCACAAAGGAGTCCTGATGGGATTTTGTATGGGTTTCTGTCAAATGTGGGACAGATTTACATCTTAAAATATTGAATCTTCCGACCCATAATCATGGTGTATTTTCCTCTTTTCAAGCTTTCCTTTAAATTTTCTTTGATTTCTATCAGCAATGTTTTTGTTGTCACTGTATAGGTAGTTCACATATTTTGTTTAATTTATCTTTAAATATTTCATATTTAATGCTATTGTAAAATAAATTTTTAAAATTGTTTTCTAGTTGTTTGCTGCAAGTATTTAGATATACAAATGATTTTTTATATATAGACCTTGTGTATTGTGACTGTTAACATTGCTTATTAATTTTTTTTTTCAGATTCTATAGGACTTTCTATGTACAAAATCACATGTGTGCAAATAGAGAAAATTTCACCTTTTCCTTACCATGCTGCATGCTTTTTATTTGTCTTGCCTCTTTGTACTGAGTGGAGTCTCAAAACTCAGTATGACATAGAAGTTGTGAAAGAGGATATCCTTGCCTTGTTTTCTATTTTATGGAGAAAGTGTTCAATCCGTCTCCATTCAGCATGATGTTACTTGTAGTTTTTTATAGGTATTCTTTTTAGATTGATGAAGTTTTTTCTATTCCTAGTTTGCTGATAATTTTTAATGTGATTGTGGTAGAATTTTTTCAAATGGATTTTCTGTATCTATAGACATGATTGTATATTTTTTCTCCTCAATGCCCTAGTTTGGTTAAGTAAATTGATTAATTTTCAAAATGTTAAACCAGTTGTACATTCTCTGAGTAAACCCTACTTCAATCTTTTCAAAGTTGCCGAATTTCATTTGTTAATCTTAGTTTTTGCATTTATATTCATCAGAGTTCTTGGTCTGAGTTGTGTCCAATTTTTGTTATATTTTTGTCTGGTTTGGTATCAAAGAAATGCTGGCTTTTTAAAATGAGTTTGGAAATGTTCTCTTCCTCCTATATTTTCTAAGTTTCCTATAGCATTAAGACTATTTCTTCCTTAGCTGTTTGCTATAGATATCAACTAGTAAAGCTATTTGGGCTTGTAGTTTTCTTTGTGAGAATGTTTTTATTTACAAATTCAATTTCTTTACTAGATATAGGGTTTTTTATCAGTGTTGGTAATTTCTATCTTTCAAATAATTTGTTCATTTCATATAAATTGCTGAATTTACTTGTGTGTTCTCTCCTTTTTTTCTTGATTAGTCTAGTTAGAGGTTTTTCAATTTATTTTTTCAGAGAACAGTTTTTGTTTTCTATTATTTGTCTATTGTTTTTTAGTTATGTATTAATTTAACATATTAATATTATTTGCTTTCTTTTTTTCTAGTTAATATGCTATTGATTTTAACTTCTTAAGGTAAAACTTCAGATCATTTATTTTAGATTCTTTTTTCCCAACATAAGCATTTAAACAGCTAAATTTCCTTTAAGCACTGCTTTAGTTATATCCCACAAATTTTGATAGGCTGTATATTTTTTCCATCAGGTCAAATAGTTTTTAATTTTCCTTTTTGTCTTCTTATTTGTTCCATGGGTTATTCAGAAGAATGTTGTTTAATTTCCAAATATTTGGACCTTTCCAGGTTTTTTTTTTTATTGGTTTCCTAATTGAATGCCATTATGATCACAATACATATTCTGTATGAGTTTAGTCCTTTTAAGTTAATTCAGGGTTCATTTTTTGGAATGACTTTTTATAACATAAGTTATATCAAATTGGTTGATTGTGATAATCATATCTTGTATACTTTTATTTTTTGTGTGTATCTGTATATTCTATCAACTTATTGAAGCAAAGTGTTAAAATTGCAGCTATAATTGTGGATTTGTCTCATTTTCCTTTCAGTTCTTTTAGCTTTTGTTTTAAGTATTTTGAAGCTCTGTTATTTAGCATATACACACTTAATACCAATCTTTCTTCTCAACTAATTGAGACTTTTGTCATATTGAAATGTCTATTTTATATTCTGTCATATTCCTTTTCCTGAAGTGTAGTCTTCCTGATATTAATATAGATTCTTCAGTTTTCTTTTAATTAGCATGTATAGGGTTTTTTGTTTTGTTTTGTTTTCCTGTCCTTTTACTTTTAACCTATATTTTTACATTTTAACTTCCTTTTTTTTTTTTTTTTTGAGTAGTATATATTTTGATCATGCTCTTTTGTTTCAATTTGAAAATCTTTGTATTTTCCTGGAAAATTTAGACAATTTATATGTAATATAATAATTATTTTTAAAAATATTTATTTATTTGTTTTAGAAAGAGAGAGAGGGAGAGATATTCCAGGACCCTGGAATCATAACCTGAGCTGAAATCAAGAGTTGGCCACTTATCTGACTGACCCACCCAGGTGCCCTATAATACAATTATTAATATGGTTGAGGTTAGTTTTACTATTATCTTATTTATTTTCTTTTTGTCTTATATATTTTCTTTTCCTCTCTGTTTCCATCTGAATTAGTTTGAGTATTTTGTAGCATTTATTTTTGGCTATATTTTTGTATTATTAGAAATATATCTGTTTTGTTTTACTTAGTCTGTGCATTATATACCTTATAATCTACTTTCAAATAATATTACACTTTTTTATGTATATTGTAATAATCTTAGAGTTGTATACATCCATTTCCCTCCTCCAATCCTTTGCTTGAACCTCAAAATACTGTTATTACTTTTAAATATTTGCTTACTTTTTAAAAAAACTTTATTAAATGACTAAAATATTTGTTGTGTTGACCATATATTTACCATATTGACATGTATAGATTTCTCTGTGTGTATTGAATTTTCTATATGGCTTTATTTTTCTTCAGCCTGAGGAATTATTTTTAACATTTCTTTAATGAACATTTGATGTAAAAAAATTCTCTGAGGTTGTTTTTTTCTAAAATATACTTCTTTTCTTTCATTTTTGAAGATACTTTTTTCCAGATCCCAGATTTCCACTTTTACCATTTTTTCCTTTTAGCACTTTAAAAATGTCATTGCATTGGTGTTTGACATTTGAAGTTATTCTTATCTTTGTTTTCCTGTTTTATGTAGTGTGTCCTTTTTCACTGGTTGCATTTAAAGTTTTCTCTTTATTATTAGTTTTTAACAATTTAATAATGATATGCCTTAATGGGGTTTTATTTGTGTTTATTTTGTTTGTGTTTGAGTCTCTCAGAATGCAAAGTGCATAATTTTTATGAAATTTTGAAAAGTTTTGATCATTATTCTTAAAATATTTTATCCCATACCCCTCTGGTTTTTAGATTAGACACAAAGAAATATCTGTGATATGTTATGATAAATTGCTTTTTCTAAGAAATACTAATAGCAAAACAACTCCAATTTTAATATTGCTTTATAATTTAGCTAATTGTTTTGACCTATACTTAATATATTAATTCAAACAATTATGAAAATTAATTTACTCTGTTACCTCATAATATAATTGAAGGTGATAGACACAAAATATTCTGTAATATGTTGTGATAAGTGATTGCAGTAGAGGTTTGCATTGTGCACAACAGGAAAGGAACAACAACAACAAAATGATAATAAAGCACTAACTGTCTTATATTATGGTGACTGGACAGACAAGGATGGTGATGCTTCAGCTGGGTATTAAAGAATGAATTTAAGTATACTAGCTGAAGAAGAAGGGAGGAACAGTATGTCATCTAGAGAGAAGAACATTTGAAAAGTCCTGGAGGTTTCAATAAGCTTGTTCTTTGGGGAATGTTGAAGCATTTGCTATTGCAAAAACTGGGGTGCAAGGGCTTATGAAAAAAGGCATGTTAAGTAGTTGGCTCCAGATTGTGAAGGTCCTTGAGGGTTATCTTAACAAATATGGATTTTGAACTAGAAGTAGTATATTCTGTTTCCTATTTATGGTGATTTGTTTTATACAGATATCAAGGAAATGGTGATTTGATCAAAACAGCAAGTAATAGTGGCATTTTAGCAACGTTGATACTGATGTAGTCATAGGGGTTCTCTCTTGCTCCCAAATCTGCCTGAATTTTATAAAAACAAATAACACTGCAGTAGGCTTTCATTTACATACTTCAACAGTACTCTAAATGAGAAACTGACAGATAAGTTAGAAAACTGCCTTAGTCTTACTCTCATAGGACAGAACTCTTTCCCAGCCTTTTGAATTTGGGATGTTGGTAACTTTTTTTAGTTCAGTAATTTAATTGACTAAGCTAGGAAGGAAATATCTGAAACTGACATGGACTCTTGCCAGAATTAGTGAGGGAAATATAAGATTGCCCAAATCCAGTCTCTATCCCTTTAAAGCAGATAATTTAGAGGAGAATAAAAAATCTTGAAAATTAATGGCAATTTTGAAATAGAATATTTTGTCAAAATCAAATTCATTTCATTAAATGCTTGAGGAGAATGCAAAGAGTAAATGAGGTATGAATAACTGTAAGATGGGACAATTACCACCTCAGAAACAATATATTTGTAAAGTTAATTCCTCTTGAACATGAACAATCCCCTTACACTTGACCCCTTTCTATTGCCTCTTCCATGCTTGAACTCTCCTTGAACTTTGAAGATCCATCTTGAGAGTATGATACGGCCATCTCTTTTGCATCTGGTTATTTTAGCTCCAATTTGCAGCCCTAAAATGGCAATTATAGTGATATATTGCTCAAGTCACCCGACATGGATTAGTATCGGGATCAGCACATTTACGCACAGGAGTAGTGAATGGAGACTGCAGCTATGATTTTAAATGACTTGATTAATTCTGAAACAACATTTCAGAGTCCATTAGGTCCAGCAGGTGTTGGGGTGCAGACTGCTTTTTCCCTAAGCAGCATATTCGATTAAAGTGCTAAAGTATTTTGGATTCATGTATTATCTTTTCCAGAATAGTTTCCTTTCACTCTGTTAAATCCCCTTAACACTCAACTATACTCCTCTT
>CM053604.1:52956856-52974352 GCA_028646535.1 Procyon lotor
AGAGAGACTGGTAATCATAAAACAGAAGTTCTATACCTTATTTTCTTGAAGGACAAATAAATATCCTCATTTTCTTTTTTTTCCCCCCAAATACTTTTATTTTATTTTTTCAGTGTTACAAGATTAACTGTTCATGCACCACACTGAGTGCTCCATGCAATACGTGCCCTCCTCAATACCCACCACCAGGCTTGCCCAACCTCACACCCCCCTCCCCTCCTAAACCCTCAGTTTGTTGCTCAGAGTCCACAGTCTCTCATGGTTCATCTCCTTCTCTGATTTCCCCCCATTCATTCTTCCTTTCCTTCTCACAATGCCCTCCAAGTTTTCTTAAGGTTTTTCTAGGTCTTCATATTCAAACTTCCTACCAATTATGAAGAGACTCCAACACAATCCCTGTCACTGAGCCAAAATGCAAAATCTTTTCTGATCTCAGAGGCCCTGAACACTCTAGTGTCTGCCAGGGACATTCCTCTCCCAGCATTCATATGATTGGTTCCTTTTCATTGTTCTTGTCTCAGGGCAAATGTGTCTCCTTAGAAAGGCCCTTCCTGAATGTTCTCTCTCAGTTGATCCCCCACTGTTTTTTTTCTTCATAGCACATATTATTTATGATTATAAATTCACTTATGTGTATGTTTATTCATTCTATTTTCCCCACCACACCTGAATATACTTCTATGATGATAGGGACCACATTTGTCTTATTTATCTTTGGATTTCCAGCACCCAGTGCAATACCCAATTTATAATAAACATTCAGAAAGATCTGAATTAAATAAAAAAGACAGTGATATTTATATTTCTCAGTGATTCTAGACATTTGTGATTTTAGTTTTTAATATTCTATATTGCCCTTGCTAAATTATGTCTTCACATTCATAAACAATATAAAATAATGCCAGTAATAATAATACTGTGATACAAAATGCACATTTTGTATTAATGCATATTTACTAGACTTTATGCTAGGCATTAAGTCTTAAAAACTTTTTAAGATGAAAATGAAAATGATGGTTCATGTAATATTAACATTAGTATGTGTTAATTTACAAATTAGAAATTAGAAAAACTATTCATTCCCATCTGTACCTCTCCTCTCTAGTAACTGAGACACCCCATTCTCAATGTTATTTTCAGAAATCGTTTTGTTCCTGTTATCTGTGGTGATACAACTGATGACCCAAAAACCGAGCAGTTTAAGACAACAACATTTATATGCTCACAAATCTACAATCTAAGTAGGCTTAGACCAGGATAACGTGTGTAAGCTGAGTGACTTTAAGTCTGGTTCTGAAATATCTGAAGACTTGTTCATTTGCATATCTGCCACCTGGGCTGAGAATATTCAAATAGTTCAGGGCTAGAGGAACTGGAGCTCCTTGGGCATCTCTTTCTAACCAATGTAATCTCCATGTAGCCTCTCCAGCATAATGTCTTCAGCATAGCTGGTCTTCTTACCCCTCAGTTTAGGGATACCAAGGTGTGTGTTCCAAAAGATAGCAAGCTTTGTAAAAGCAGGACTAGCAACACAATTTGTGAGGGCCAGTGCAAACTGAAAATGTAGGGCTCCTTGTTCAAAAATTAGTAAGAATTTCAAGGTGAGGACAACAGACCATTAAACCAAGGTTTGGGCCCTTCTGAATTCAGGGCCCTGTACCATGGCACAGGGCCCTGTATTGGGCCCTGTGACATGGTCACATGTTCACAATACTGGCTATGGGTATGAGTCATATTGTATTTTATGATCTAGGATCTCTCAGCATCATTTCTGCTGCTTTCTGTTCATTGAGGTAGTCATAAAGGTCCACCCACTCCTTATTGGGAGTAACCATGATCTGGAAGAGCATGTAGGGTCATTTCTGAAAATACAGTCTGCCACAAGTTTGCTATAAATGGCTAGTTCATTTTGGAGAACAAAAACATGTCAAACTTAGAAAATCCATACTGACAACTACAATATCCACATCATATATTGGGAACTTTCTGTATGTAGGGAGCTACTGAGTACTTCAGTGATATCACCTCATTTAACCCTGCAACATTTAATAGGTATGGTGCTATTATCCCCGTTATAGAGCAGATATCACAGATTTATAGACTTATAGAAATCTATAGATTTCTATAGGGAATAGATTTATATAAGTAAAAAATAACTAAGTGGGTAGAAAGCAATAAGACATGTAAGAGAGAGTACCAACAATATTCATATCAATTTTCTTAGTTCATTCTTGAGACCCAACTATATCCCTTATCCTGAGATAACTACATATCACTAGGATACACCTTCATGTTTTGCTTTTGTTGGCCTAAGTCATTCTCCATTATGTTCTAGCAAAACAATCCTAACACATATAGGTAAAAAAATAAAAATAAAAAAATGATAGCTTGCTTCAGCCAACAGAGAGCAAATTCTACAAACAGCCAATGGACTTACCAAAAAAAGATAAAAAATAATCTTACAGTTTTTCAAGGGCTCTATAAACTATGGGGCAAGTCCAACTTACTTTCAGGCAATAACTAAAAGTTGAAAGATTCTATGTACCATAATTAGGTGGAATAGATACCTTATGATCACTATGAGGGAAAAAAGCATGTCCAAGCCAATCGATCTAAGCTCTTTCAGTCTGCCTTCAGAATTTTAAAGAAAAAACTTGACTTTTGCAAAAGGGATTTTCCTCCAGTATACCTAGTTGATTTAGAGGTGAAGTAAGAAAATGAATTATTAATTTCTCTGTTTTTAAAAGAACATTTAATGAAATATGCTTCTCTACCATCCTTCAACACTTCAATTACTGATTCATTGTCCAGTTCCACATAGAATTCCTAATAGCTTTGGCATCACTGGAGAAGCATTTCAGCGTGTGTCAATAGTGCTTACTCCAAGTTCTGTGCAAAGGGGGAGTGACAGGTTAAGCTATAGTCCTGTCTGAAGAGCCTTGCTCTCTTTTTCTCATGCTTCTCCACCCACCCAGGGCCTCCATCTTCTTCATCTGGGAAGCCATTTCCCAAGCCTCCAGATTAGGGTGAAGGGGATGGGAGGAGGGGCTCAGATTCTGGTGAACAGCTGGGGCCCATCACTTCTCATTGCAGGTCTTGGGGAGATGTGGTTGACAGAGTGATGCACAGAGCCTGTCCCAGTTAATGACTTCACCATTCTCCATCATTATCCCCATCATTAGGAAATTAGGAGGACAGAAGGTATTTACTGTAAACCTGCCACCTCCCAAGGAGAGATAAATAGAAACTGATAAATGGGCTCTTCTGGTGCTGTTCGTCTATTAACCTTCTGCTTCCCAGCTCCGGCATATGCATGCCATCCTGCCATTAATATCCAGTAATTGGCATGGCAGCGGGCAATACAATCATACCTTTACTGTGAGCATTCCCTCCGTGTGGTGTGCCTGCGCAAGCACACAATTACATTCATAATGAAGCTTTGCTAAACAGTCCGGTTGAAAGACATTAGGCAGTTGTTCCCCAGCCATAACACCAGCCTCCCACAGTCATTCCGAGTTTAACTCTTCACTAGCCTGGACACCATGCTGCCTGCTGTTGCTAATCTTTCCGCTATCTTTGCATGCATTCCAATCTATTCCTTAAAGGTATGCTTTGTTATGTCTTTGTTTTTAACACTTTCTGCTTTTAAACTCTGTGTTCCTTGGCATCAAAGGCATACCCAGCCTATAAATGATTTGGAACTGCCTCATCAGGCTGACTGCCTGTCATGAGGTCAGAATTGAGTTTCATCCATGTTGTGGCCACTGGTGACCACCTGAGGGCAATACCCCTCAACTGTCACCAGTTGAGAGCCAAGCTGGTTCCCAAAGAGATTTTATATTCTTTGATGCATTCCTAGATGATAAGGGGGAGAAAGGATATATCCCATCAAATTTATTTTTGGTATAATAAGAGAACTGAAAGGAAAGTAATAACCTCAGTGTCATATTAGGAAAATACCATTCTCAATGTTCATCTGCTCAAAACTCTCAGGGATCTTGGAGGAGCATGAATCCTAGGAGACCCTGAAAGAGTTTACAGAAAATTGAGGTCCACAAAGAGAGTCACCTCATTCTGCTATCCATCTGCTCACACTGTGGCTGTAAAATGAACATTTGGTCTCTGCTTCCCTGACCTATTTCTTCCCAAGTTACATTCCAGTGTTTACTATGAAGACTTTATAACAGTGAATGCAGTGGGCAGACTGTTTCAGAGGATGTAACATGAAAAGTAAGGATGAGTAATCTCTTAAAAGCATAGGGAAGATTCTATGAAATGAATCAAGCTGGCCCTAACTATGGCCCTGAGGGGTAAAAAAAAAAATACAGTTGCAGAGGTGGGGAGGTGGGGTTAGGGAGAGGCAATACCAGCAAAGAGATAAAAAGCAATAAAAGGACCAATGAGAAGAAAATGACATGACAATCTTATTACTGGTGTTCAGGAACCATAGCCTCTCTGTCAGAAAAATACCAGATCACCCATTTGAGAACTTCATAAAACTAAATGATCAATAGATTATGGCTCTGGCCCTCCTTCCACACAGCATAAAACAAATAATAATATCTCCAATAAATATAACAGATAGGGCAATATTTCCCATTTTCTGCAGACCCCTAACAGAACATGCTACAAGATCTTTTCATTTCTTCAGGAAGATGCTAAGCAGCTTGCCAGACTCCCAGTCAAGCACAGCCTCTCCAGCTGTCTTCCAAGTATACACCTTTAAATACAGAATCTGGATATAGCTGGGCAGCCTTGCACTCATGGAGTCTTTCAATCCACAGAAAATACCTGGTGGCAAACCCTCTGTCAGTCAGCATTCTGTTAACTAAAACTCTTCAGGCACTGGCACCAAAACATACCTCTGGTATAATGATAAATAATGTTTGTCATGATGACCTGAAGTCAGGTTAAGAGATTGACATGAATTCTGCATCTTCTTTCTTCCTTATTTCTCTCTACCTTTATAGCTTTACAAAGGCCCCTTATATTATCTCTTCTGGTTCACAACAAAGACCAGTGCAGTTCTCAAGAGACGGTATTAGGATCCATACCGTACAGCTCTGGAAACTAAGACTCAGAAAGAGCAAATGACTTTCCTAGGTCACATAACTGGGACCAGAATCTTCTTTCCTTTTCAGGGAACTGTGTTGCCAACTCTAGCTGGTACCATTATATTATGTGAACAGCACTCCTGCAGTTGAGCAACACAGCTGCCCTAAAAAGAAGCACAATATAGTGGAAATAGGAAAGGCTTTGTTTTTATAGTGATTATTCTTTTTTTTTTTTCAAATTTTTATTTAAATTCTAGTTAGTAAACATATAAGGTAAAATTGGTTTCAGGAATAGAATTTAGTAATTCACCAAACATATAATACCCAGTGCTCACCATAACAAGTGCCTTCCTTAATACCCATGACTCATTTAGCCCATCCTCCACCAACACCGCTCCATGAATCCTCACTTTGTTCTCTATCATTAAAAGTCTCCTTATGGTTTACTTCCCGTTCTCTCTTTTTTTCCTTCCCATATATTCATCTGTTTTGTTTCTTAAATACCACATATGAGTGAAACCATATGGTATTTATCTCTCTCTGATTGACTTATTTTGTTAGCATACTACACTGTAGCTCCAACCACATTGTTGCAAATGGCAAGATTTCATTCTTTTTGATGGCTGAGTAATATTCCATTATATATATATAGTCCATTTATATTATATTATATTATATTTATTATATTCTATATAATGGACATTTGGACTTTTTCCATAGTTCAGCTATTGTTGATAATGCTGCTATAAACATTGGGGTGCATGTACCCCTTTTAATCAGTATTTTTGTATCCTTTGGTAAATACCTAGTCATGCAATTGCTGGGTTGTAGGGTTATTCTATTTTTAACTTTTTTAGGAATCTCCATACTGTTTTCCACAGTGGCTGTACCACTTTGCATTCCCACCAACAGCGTAAGAGGATTCCTCTTTCTCTGCACCCTTGCCAACACCTGTTATTTCCTGTGTTATTAATTTTAGCCATTCTGACAGGTGGAAGGTGATATCTCACCACAGTTTTGATTTGTATTTCCCTGATGATGAGTGATGTTGAGCATCTTTTCACGTGTCTGTTAACTATCTGGATGTCTTCTCTGGAAAACATCTGTTCATGTCATCTGCCCATTTCTTAACTGGATTATTTGGCTTTTGGGTGTTGAATTTGATAAATTCTTTATAGATTTTGGATACTAAACCTTCATTGGATAAGTCATTTGTAAATATCTTCTCCCATTCCATAGGCTGTCTTTTAGTTTTGGTAATTGTTTCCTCCACTGTGCAGAAGGTTTTTACCTTGATGAAGTCCCAATGTTTTTTATTTGTTTGTTTTTGCTTTTGTTTCCCTTGGTTCAGGAGTCACATCTAGTAAGAAGTTGCTATGACCAAGGTTAAAGAGATTGCTCCTTGTGTTCTCCTCTAGGATTTTGATGATTTCCTGTCTCACATTTAGGTCTTTAATCCATTTGGAATTTTTTTTTATGTTTGATACAAGAAACTAGTTCAGTTTCACTCTTGTATATGCTGCTGTCCAGTTTTCCCAACACTATTTGTTGAAAAGGCTATCTTTTTTCCATTGGATTTTCTTTCCTGCTTTCCTGAAGATTAGTTGACCATATAGATGTGGGTCCATTTCTGGGTTTTCTATTCTGTTCCACTGATCTTCATGTCTGTTTCTTTGCCAGTGCCATACTGTCTTGATGACTACAGCTTTGTAATACTGTTTAAAGTCCAGAATCGTGATGTCTCCAGCTTTTGCTTTTCTTTTTCAGGATTGCTTTGGCTATTCAGGGTCTTTTGTGGTTCCAAACAAATTTTAGGATTGGGGGAGCCTTGGAATCAGTGACCTGATTTTGCCATTTACTAATGTCATTACCCTCAGACAATTTTTAAGTTGCTATGAATGTTAGTTTCTGCATCTATGAAATGGATGATAATAATAATCCCTACAGCAGAGATATGTTATATTAATATGTGACAATCTATGAAAAATGCTTCCTAGAGTATTTCCTTCTCTATCTTTCCCCTCTTCTTCTATGTTATCAACACTTTACCATATTTCCTCTTTAGTCCTGGAAACATTTAATGTAAATATATGGATTCTTAGATATCCATATATGTATGTATTATATATCCATATATATAATATATATATTATATATATGTATATATGTATTATATGTATCCATATATTAAAATAAATATATGGATAAATATTCTGGATATTTTGCAATATCCTAGCTCTTTGGAAACAAGTAAACTATATAAAATAACAATGACTCCTTTTAAATAAAATAAAATTAACTAGAGTGTTTCATTCTCATACCATGCCAAATAAATTTCTTATGATGCCAAGCTGTCTCAATCAAGAAACAATCTCTTCTTCATTTGTCTAATGGAGAACATACACAAAGATGTTATAGGCTCTGTCTAAAAGATTGGTTATGATCAAGGGATATTTGCATACAGTATAAATTAGAAAGACAATATAAGACGTTACAATTTTTCTGCTATTCCAGCTATAAGGAATTTCTCTTTGGCCTTCCTTTTCTTTAGTACTCACCACCATGAGTGCTATAGGTCTACTCTCTCAAGTGTATCCTTGTCATTAATCTTTCCTCTTCCGTGTCAAGAGGTTTACCAATCCCAGCTTTGACAACTGACAATTCTAATGACTTTAGTTTTTTATTAGGCAGAACATTTAGTTCTCTGGAATTCAAACCTCACCTTTCAGACAGGTTAATGGCAAGTATTGTGAAGACAAAAGGATGTAGAGAAATTGGAACTCCATACGTGGATAATGGTGAAAAATGGTGCAGCCATTGTGGGAAAACACTCTGACAGCATCTCAAAAAGTTAAACATAGTTATCATATGACCCTGCAATTCTACCCTAGAGAACTGAAAACATGTATACATGAAAATATGTACACAAATGTTCATACCAGCATTATTCTTAATAGCTAAAAAGTGGAAACTACCCAAATATTCATCAACTGACAAACAGATTAAAATGTGGTATATCCATACAACAGAATCATATTTAGCAATAAAATTCAATGAAGTACTGATATATGCTGCAACATGGTGAACCCTGAAAACATTATGCTAAGTGAAATAAGCAATCATAAAGGCCACATAATATATGGCTCCCTTTATAAGAAATGTCCAGAAAATGCAAATTTGTAGAGACCAAAATTAATGGTTTCCAAGGAATGGAGAGAGAGGGACCGGAGAGTGATAAAAAATGTTCTAGAAACAGATACTAGTGATGGTTGCAGAACTTTGTGAATATACTAAAAAACACTGAATTATGTACTTTAAAAGACTGACATTTGTAGTATATGAATTGTAGCTCAACAAAAAGCTGTTATTTCAGAAAAAATAAGAACCTACTACTGGCAATTTAGACAGGACAAAGTATGCTAGACATTTTAAAATATCATGAGAGTCTTGTTCAATAGACTTTTTTTTTTAATGAAACACTATTGATACTTATTTCTGAGCTAAACTCTATTGCTTATTTCTCATTATCATATTTTTTAAAAATCAATGTTCTATGGTAGAAAAATGCCAATTAAGAAGTCAAAAGATTTGGATACTAGTCTGAGTTCAACTACCAGTTGCTCAGATAAGTTATTTCACTTTTCTGGACCACTTTCATCATCTAACAGATGAAGGGTGTGATGATTAATTTTATCAGTCAACTTGGCTGGGCCATGGTGTCCTGTTATGTGGTTATTACTATTCTGGATATTTCTGTGAGGGTGTTTATAGATTAGATTAACATTTAAATAAGAGAACTTGAAATAAATCAGATTGCCTTCTATAATGTGAATGGAATTCCAGTTATTTGGGGGTATGACTAAAATGAAAGACTGACCTCCCCAAGAAAGAAGGAATTCTGCCAGCACACGTCCTTTGGACTTGAACTTCAACATCAGCTCTTCCTAGATCTCCAGCCTGCCAGCCCACTCTGCAGATTCTGGACTTTCCATTCTCCATAATCACATGCACCAATTCCTTTATTTAAATAACTGGAGGTCTTATCCATCTTCAATAACAATATTCTAAACCATATGGGTATTGAAAGTTGCAGGAACTTACAGAACATTTTGAAAGTTCCAACTGACTATCAATTCCACTGAGAAAAGTGTCTACAGAAATATTACTTTCATTGATTCATCTGCCTTATAGCTGTCCTCTAAAGCTGAGAATGGAATAAAATGGTCTCTAAAAAGTCTGTGTAATCAGAATATGAAAGTAAGTGTTTATATGACTTAAGGATAGCCAGACTTAAGAAAATTAGCTATAGTTAGTTTATTTTTATTTTTGGTGCACCCGGTCTCCCTATTTTCAGCATGCTTTACATATTTTATTTTACATTATTTTTGAATTAGCATGCTTTACATATTTTAATGGAGGAAATTCAGACACTGAGGCAAGAAAATGAATGTAACATTTGGAGAAATAGCATCAACTCAGAACACCTGACACAATAGTAGGTATGCAACCACTTACTTTGCCTATGAGTAAAACAAACCCAGATAACCCTATAGAAGCCAAAGGCATTAGTCTTCATCAATCATACACTAAATTCTAATTTTTAATATAGTCAATTCTACGTTATTCTGTGACTATCCAGATGTGTATTATTCAGAGCTTTTCATTTTCTATTTATCTGGCAACAGGAGTTTTTGCCATTTCACAGCTCATTTGCACCTCCACCAGCTTTGCTACACTCATTACTATCTCTGGCAAAAGATTTGGTGAGAGAGGCAGTTGATGCAAATGAGATTTTTAGATTTTTCACGCTCTCCCTTTCTACCGTGACCATGGATAATCAAGAATTGACTGTGCAAAAAGCAGAGAATGCAATTAGGCATTAGGTAAGGAAAGCTTCACACATAAAATCACTAGGATTGCCTTAAAGGGCGTAGCAAGTAAAGAGGAACAATTGTGAAATAAGATGACATTTTTCTTATTAATACTACCTGATGCTTACTGAAACATCTTCATAGAAATAATCACAAACAAATTTTAACAGTAATTAATCAACCCATTTCATAGTAGGGAAACACATTCATTGAGTTGTAGTGCCTAAAGCATATATGGTGACTTAGCAGAGCCATCAGGAACATTCTATTTGAGAAGTGTATAATTAAAGCCTGCTGAATTCCAGATATAAGTTCCACATGGGCACTGAGGATATGAAAATAATAATAAGACACAGCTCCTGCTTACATTTTAATGGAGAGGCAGATAAGTAAATAAATTATTTGAGTTTAATTTGGCTAACTCTATAATAAGGGAATTCCCAGAATGCTAGGAGAGGACAGAAGAACATTAATCCAAGCCTAGCAAGTTCAAGAAGTCATTTTGCAGGAAGCCATACCTGACTTAAGTACTAAGGGATGATTAAAAATTAAATAGTTTAAGGGAAGGGAAAGGTAATTTTAGACAGAAATAAGAACATGAACAAAAACATAGAGCATTAGGAATACTTGAGCTTTAGGGACAATCACAAGCAGTTTCATATCCTAGATCCTCAAGCGTGAATCAAGTAGAATCTGGCAATGAGACAGAAGACATTGTCAGTCATGGATACCTTAATTACCTTTGCTAAGAACCTTGAGATCCAGCAAAATATGAGAAGCCACTGCAGAACTGTAACTGTGACTGTGTTTTTATGAAAGGGCAGATGGGCTTGAATAGTAGGGAAGATGAGTTGAATAAGGAAAATCTGTTTAAACTATTAAGAAAGCTAAGATGGGAAGATCTTAGCTAAACAGAAAGTTTAGGGAGGAAAATGTGAAAGAATTGAGAAATATTTGGAAGAAAATTTGTCAAGACTGTTGAATATAGTAGGAAAGGCACAGGGAAAGACTATAATGATTTCTAGGATTCCAGATAAGAAACAAAACAAAGAACAAGTGGAGGGGACATGGTGCTGGATGAGCTCAGTACTGGTATGTCCATCCAAGGACAGAAGACAAGCATGTATTTTCATACTCAAGGAAATTCAGGTTAGAGCTGATGATATACATATTAGAATCACAGTATAGTAGTTCAAATTATGTGAGTGAATGAACTACCCAAGAAGATAGTATAAAACACTGGTTCTCAAATCTGACTGCATATTAGAATCAATGAAATGATACTTATGCCCAAATATCACCTCAAACCACTTACATCAAACTTACAGAGGTGTAGCCTTGGTCTGGAATTACTGGGTAAGTGAAAATAAGGAGAAGCCCAAGATTGCAAGCCCATGAAGAAACCTAAAAAGAAATAGTCAGAGGGGTGACTGGGTGGCTCAGACAGTTGAGCATCTAACTCTTGATTTTGGCTCAGGTCATGATCTCAGGGTCCTGGGCTCAAGCCCTACATCTGGCTCTGTGCTCAAGATGGAGTCTGTTTGTCCCTCTCCTTCTGCTCTTCCACCTGCTATCTCTCTCTCTCTATCTCTCTCTCTCTCAAATAAATAAATAAGTAAAATCTTTATAAGAAAAAAGAAGAAAGAAAGAAAGAAAGAAAGAAGGAAGGAAGGAAGGAAGGAAGGAAGGAAGGAAGGAAGGAAGGAAGGAAGGAAGGAAGGAAGGAAGGAAGGAAATGGTCAGAAACATATAGAGAAACATATAGAGAACCAGAAAAGAGAAAATCTGACACTACTTTTATATTCCCAATATTATCCAACTAGAACAGAGTGAATATTATTGTTTTAAAAGTTAATACTGTGATGTACTATCATTTCAGAAATCCTTGACCACCACAATAGCATCCCACTTCAAGTTTTATTTTACCAATATAGAATCATTAGCTGGCCATACCCTATTGTAGAAAATGTGTTCCCAAAAGTTTCATTTCCTTTAAAACATGGTGAAGCATAAGTAATTTTAACTATTCAGATATGTTATAATTTTCTTCTTGAGGATTTATCTATTTATTTTATTTTTGTATTTTTCTTAAACAATTGTTAGTTGGGGGTAAGATGGACCTTGCATACATTACATATTGAAATTTAGATATTAATATAGATATTTATATCTATATTTATAATATTCAACATCCAAGGTATACATGGCATCTTAATTCCCCCAAATTATAGTTTTATTAATAGAGGCAATATAAATACACCACTTTTTAGATGCAACTGAAAATGTGATTATGAACTCTTAACAATGGTAATTTAAGTATTAATTTCCATCCATCTCAGCAACTGGCAGCATCCATCAATTATAGCATTAGTTGCTCAGCAATTAAAGCTGTAAAAAGCAGAATTAGCGTATAAGCTACTGTCACTCACCTGAAATTTTACAGTTCTAATCAGTGAGCCTGGAAGACTGTCAACAACCAAAAATCCCAATGATAGGCCTGGAAAGACAGCATTTCCCAACCTTTCCCAAATGCAGTCATCCAGCACTGTATGTCATTTCTTCCTAGTTCAGAATTGAAAGTATCTCAAAGATAATTCTTTATTTTGGTTTCTGGCAACATTCCTTAACAAGTAAGAATATTGGGCAGAAAGATCCTCTGAGCCCATCTGAAATCTATAGAAAAGTTGTTTTATAATCATTTTTACCTTTATTACTATGGCATTGGTTTTCACAAGTTCTGATACTGCAGCTATTATTTTACTCACTTACTATGACTATGTGTCAGACATTTGGCTGGGTATTGGAGATATACAGTTAAGTAGTAGAAAGAGTCCTGCTCTCAGAGGAGTTACATTCAAAATGGGGAGATAAACAGATTGAAAGATAATCAATAAATGAAAGAAGACTATCATAGTGATAGATTCTAGGAAAAGAAAATAAAGTCAGGAGATTGAGTGAATGGGAAGATACTTCACATTTGGCAAGTAGGAAAGGGCATTCTGATGCTCTCAGAGATAAGTCATGCATGATGAGATGGAGTCAACATTCAAAGACAATAAGGAAGAGCATTCTAGTAAGAGAGTACAAAAGCTCAAGAAAAAGAAAGAATGAAAAATTTTGCGTGGTTGAGAAAAAGAAAAAGCACTGTGGAACATTGACACAGGCCAGAGCATATAGGACTTTTTAAACTACAATAAACAAGTTTGGATTTTGTCCAAAGTACAGTGAGATGTCACTTAGACCTGGAAGGGTGTAAATTGATTTATGTTTTTAAAAGACTTCTTACCCTGGTCATTAATGAAGAATGGATTATAATTCTTAAGAAGTTCTTACACATTTACAGCAAAAGCATGAAAAAGAATCCTCATGGCAATATTTTTCATACTAGAAAAAACTGGAAATAGATCAAACTTTCTTCAATTGTAGAATAATAAATTAATTTTGTGACAGTTTTACCATGGACTACTATATATTAATGAAAATGACAAACTATAGTAATATACATCAACATGAGTGCATCAAAAACATGTGACTAGAAAAGCAAATTACAGAATAATACAGAATGGTTCCACTTTCAAATTCAAAAACATATACAAACTAGATAATATATATTTTTGGATATATACATATATGATGAAAAAACAGTGAGTCAATGCAAAGTGTGGACACACCCTATGGTGATCCCTAATGAATAACATCATTGTATAGCTCCTCTCCTGCAGTATAAGTGGAATCTGTGACTATGGCAAAGGTGATGAGATGCCATTACAGTGATTGTATTGCATTATATAAAACTCTATTGTAGCAGCTGAAATGCAACATTCTCCCACTGGCCCTGAAGTAAGCTGGCATGCCAAGAAGGCCCGTGACAAAGCCTACACAGCAAAGAACACTCAAGAACTGCATGACCCCAAACCAATAATCAGCAAGAAAACAAGAACCTCAGTCCTATAACCACAATAAAATGATTTCTACCAACAAATTGAGGGAGCTAGAAGTGGATCTTTCCCCAGTTGAGACTCTGATGAGAATGCAGTCCCCCTGACTCCTTAATTTCAGACTTGTGAGATACCAAGCAGAGGACCCAGCTAATCCATGCCTGCTCCCCTGACCCATACAAAAATATAGGTAAACATGATGAAGGGATGAAATATGAGTGTAAAAATGAAAATTTTAAAAGATTCTAAAAAGGAATTGATAAGAATTTGTTCAAAAAAGAAAAAAAAAGGTAAAGAATGTGATCAGGCGAGACTGGAACAAAACCATGTACTAGATGTTGGGTATATTTTGATCTGGTAGAAGAAACTGTATCCCAAAATTTTAAAGAAAGAAAAACCTATATGTATACAAAACTATAGAAGTCTAAATACAATGAAGGGATAGGATGTGACCATAGTAAAGAAAATTTTTAAAAAATTCTTAAAAAGGTGTTGATAACATAAAATAGTTAATAAGTGTTAAAATAGGAAAGACCAAAAATTAAAAAACACAGAATAAGAAAATAATAAAATTTAAAAAATTGAACTTTGAGAGACTAAAGAATCATGGGATAAAAGGCAAGAATTCCATGTGTTGTATTCTCCTACATCTGGTGTTCCACAGTTCTCATTGATTAGTGAACTTGGTCTTTGCTGAATGTTCTTGATTTTCTGGAGGAGGGGCCTCTTGCAATGATTCTCAAAAATCTTTGCCTCAGGCAGAATTGCACCCTCTTTACCAGGGACCAGGCTATGTAAACTCCTTGGGTTCACTCTCAGGAGCTTTTGTTCCCTGAACGCTTTCCTTACAGCTTTGGAGGACAGGAAGGAAGTTGGTGGCCTCCCAATCTCCAGCCCCAGAGGAGATGAGAGTTCAGGGCCCCACTCCTCAGTGCACTCTCAGAGAAAAGCAGTCAATCACTTCTATCTCTCTGATCTCCAGCTGAACTCAGTGCTCAACTGCCCTGTGACCAAGCGTTTCTATCTCTGGCACATGGCCCTCTTTGGAGTCTCCAAACTCAGCAGATTCTTATAGTGTGCTCCTGAACTGCTCTTCCTGGAGAAGGATGGAGGGAGTCTACCCATATCTGCCCTTTGTGGGGTTCCTGCTTGAAGAGCAGTGCCCTGACTGTGCCTTAGATCATGGCTTAAGATAACCCTGTCCTGAGAGCCCTCTCCTCAGTTCTGTCTCTGCAGCCAACTTCCTTGCTCTGATACCTGGGGGCTTTGCCACACTAAGGCACCCCCAATCTTTCTGTGAACCTGAGGGTCCTGAGACCACACTGTCCCCATGAGGGCTCCACCCCCTGCTTAGCCTCTGAAGGGATGTCCCTCAGTGCAGCAGACTTCTAAAAGTTATGGTTTTGTGCTCCACTGCTCTACTGCTTGCCAGGAGCCAGTCCCTCTCTCCACAGTCTATCTTTCCATATGTCAACTTGGATTCACTTCTCCGCACATCCCACTTTCCAGAAAGTGGTCGCTTTTCTATTCCTAGAATTGCTGCTCTTCTTCTCTTTGATCTCCTGTTGAGTTTCTAGGTGTTCAGAATGGTTTAATAACTATCTAGCTGAAATCCTGGGACCCAATGATATTACATCTCCTACTCCTGACCAATCTTGCTCCTTCTCCTCTATTATTTCTGTATTAATTTTTAAAATTATTTGGTAACAAGTTACCACATTTAGTGGCTGAAAACAACACACATTTATTATCTAATATATATATATATATATATAGTTTTTTTTCTTTACTTCGGGAGGTAGTTTCTTCTAACAGACCAAAATACACACAAAATCAAGTGTGGAGCTTGGTTCTATTCACCAGTCTAAGATATATATTTTTTCTCTTTTTTTTCTTCTCCTTCTACTTCTTCCTCCCCCCTGCCCCCCTCCCCCACTTCTTCAACTTCCAGCTTCAAGTCTTTTCTAATTTGGTTAGTGTATATTTTTCTGGGGCTGCTGCTACCCTTTAAGTATTTTGTTCTCTCATTCATCTATTCTTACCCAGATAAAATGATGAGGCTGAAATACTCACCACAAGAAAAAGAACAAGATGCAGTACCAGTGCTAGGGAACTAATCAATACCAACATTAGTAATACGTCAGAAGTAGATAAAGGGTTAAGGAAATTACAATAAGGAAAGGAAGGAAGGAAGGAAGGAAGGAAGGAAGGAAGGAAGGAAGGAAGGAAGGAAGGGAGAAAGGAAGGAAGGAAGAAGAAAGAAAGAAAGAAAGAAAGAAAGAAAGAAAGAAAGAAAGAAAGAAAGAAAGAAAGAAAGAAAGAAAGAAAGAAAGAAGAGTTCAAAATGACAATTATCAACATGCTACATGGGCTCAAAAAAAGTATGGCAGATATTAGAGAATCCCCTTCTGGAGAAACAAAATCCCTTTGTAGAGAAATAAAAGAACTAAAATCTAGCCAAGTTGAAATCAAAAAAGCTATTAATGAGGTAAAAATTTAAAAAATGGAGGCTCTTTCTCCTAGGATAAATAAGGCAGAAGAGAGAATTAGTGACAGAGAAGATCAAATGATGAATAAAGAAGCTGATCAAAGGAGACACAAATAACTACTGGACCACGAGGGAAGAATTTGAGAGATAAGTGACACAACAATATTAGAATATTAGAATAATTAGGATCCCAGAAGAACAAGAAAGAGAGAGAAGGGCAGAAGGTATACAGGAGCAAGTTATTGTAGAGAATTTCCCTAATTTGGCGAAGGGAAAAAGCACTAAAATTTAGGAGTTACAGAGAACTCCCTCGAAATCAATAAAAATAGGTCCACACCCCATCATCTAATAGTAAAACTTACAAGTATTAGTGACAATGAGAAAATCCTGAAAGCAGCTCAGGACAAGAACTTTGTAACATACAAAGGCAGAAATATTAGATTGGCAGCAGACCTATCCACAGAGACCTGGAAGGCCAGAAAAGACTGGCATGATATATTCAGAGCACTAAACAAGAAAAATAAGCAGCCAAGAATACTATATCCAGGTAGGCTGTCATTGAAAATAGAAGGAGAGATAAAAAGCTTCCAGGACAAACAAAAACTAAAAGAATTTGCAATCACCAAACCAGCCCTACAGGAAATATTGAAAGGAGTCCTCTAAGCAAAGAGAGAGCCTAAAAGTAAAATAGACCAGAAAGGAACAGAGAAAATATACAGTAATAGTCACCTTACAGGCAATATGATGGCACTAAATTCATATCTGTCAATAGTTACCCAAACTGTTAATGGGCTAAGTGCCCCCAATCAAAAGATACAGGGTATCAGAATGGATAAAAAAAAAAAAAGACCCATCAATATGCTGTCTACAAGAAACTCATTTTAGACCCAAAAACACCTCCAGATTTAAAGCGAAGGGGTAGAAAACAATTTACCATGCTAATGGACATCAAAAGACAGCTGGGGTGGCAATCCTTATATCAGATAAATTAGACTTTAAGCCAAAGACTATAATAAGAGATGAGGAAGGACACTATATCAGACTTAAAGGGACTGTCCAACAAGAAGTTCTAACAATTAAAAATATCTATGCCCCTAACATGGGAGCAGCCCATTATATAAACCAATTAAAACGAAATCAGAAAA
>CM053604.1:52974852-52993638 GCA_028646535.1 Procyon lotor
GGGGGGCTGGGCAAGCTTGGTGGTGGGTATTGAGGAGGGCACATACTGCGTAGAGCACTGGGTGTGGTACATGAACAATTAATCTTGTAACACTGAAAAAATAAAATAAACATATTTGGGGGAAAAAAGAAAAAAATTAATGTGCTTAGAAAATAGGCATCATGGAAGTGTTTATAAAATAAACACCCCAGACTGCCAGGTATATGAACAAGATTAACCTTATACTTGCTTAATGCCCTAGAGGAGGATTTTATGATCCTTAGATCAGCATATAATCCTAACTGATGCATGAGCCACCTAAGGTTTTCAAAACCTGGCCTTTTACTTCCTTTCTAACCTCATTCCTCATCCCTCCTTCCACTCCTTCTGCCCTACTTTGCCTCCTCCCTAGGCTTCCAGAGTCAAACTATTAAACCTTCCATTCATCCTTAAAGATCCACAGTGAACCTTCAATATCACATCATGCAGAATGACTTTCTGACCTCCCGTTCATCATACCATGTTGTAATTATTACTTTACATCTATGTTCCTTTTACTAAAGTGCAAACAATTCTTCCAGGGGAAGAAGTGCTCTCTCCTTTTTTTTTTTTTTTTTTTTTTTTTGGCTTATCTTCAGTTTCTGGCATAGAAACTGTTTATCATGATTAAGTTATCAGGAAACGTTAAGTTAATAAAGGAATCACTATTCCGATTCTTGCCATCAGGACATGAAGATAAGTTATTAACAGCTTAATCTGTGCTTTTATTTTATTTTTTTAAGACTTATTTTTAGAAAGAGAGTGTCCCGCATACACACAAGCTGGGGGAGGGGCAGAGGGAGAGGGAGAGAGAATCTCAAGTAGACTCTCGGCTGAGGGCAGAGCATGATGCAGGGCCCAATCTCATGACCCTGAAATCATGACCTGAGGCAAAAACCAAGAGCTGAACAATTAACCTACTGTGCCCCCCAGGCGCCACTGGTTGTTTTTTTTTTTTTTTTTTAATAGTTTCACATAGTGGTGACTGGGGAGCTCAGTGGGTTAAACCTCTGCCTTGGGCTCAGGTCATGATCTCGGGGTCCTAGGATGGAGCACCGAGTTGGGTTCTCTGCTCAGTAGGGAGCCTGCTTCTCCCTCTCTCTCTGCCTGCTCTCTGCCTACTTGTGATCTCTCTCTCTCTGTCAAATAAGGAAGTAAAATCTTTAAAAAATAATAATAGTTTCACATATTAGGCCAAATAGAAATAAGATGTTTACTTTAAAATACTTTTGTGAAATCTCATCTTTGTAAGAACAATCCAAGAAGATTAAGGACTTTTTTTCCTTATAAACACATTCAGTCTGGTTTTTCTGTGGGTTTTTGTTTGTTTGTTTGTTTTGTTTTTTAGTTTTGCAATCCACAGAGGAATAAATTTCATGTTTCTATTATGTTTGAATCTGGATTTTCTCCCAAATTATAGAATACTAATATCAACACAACAAAAGACAAATGCTTTGTTTTACTTTATGTTTAAGTATCTTTATTCTTTGCTTTATGTGCTTCATGTGTAACTGTGTCTTTTTGCTACCTAAGGTAAGTTTCAGCATCCATTTCACTTAAAACTTTTTATAATTCTCTGCAAGGGTTCTACAATTTTGTCTCCCCAATAATTGCTATATTTACTGCTGTCAACAAGACTCTTTTATCAACCACCGCACCTCAACTCAGGAAGCTCTCACTCCATTGATTTTCTCTTTTCTGTATCTTCAAACTTAGCCTTTCCATTAATTTCTGCCCCTCAATAAATTTGTCTTAGTTTGGGATCCTTACAGGCAAACACTTAGAGAAGGGGTCAAATACAAGCGTTTTATATGGAAGGCAATGCCAGGAAGAGGGAGGGGAATGCCAATGTGACCCTTTTTATAGTGCAATTGTTCTTCCTGCTTCTGGCCTTGACCTCTTCCCATTCGTTATTCTCATTACTACCAGAATAATCTTTCTAAAATGTTTAATCATATCCTGCTAAAAATCTTCCATGTTTCTTATCATTTTCCAAGTATAAACCAAACTGTTATGAATGACTCTTTCCATTCTACTTCTGTGTGTCTTTCTAGATGTGCTTCCTGATATTTTCTCATCCAGATCTATGGCAGCTCCCTAAGAAACCATAGCTAAGCCCATACCCATTGCACTGTCATTGTTTGCAGGTCTATCTCACCTGGGAGTAGACTGCCAGCTGAGCAGGGAGCCTGACGTGAGGCTCAATCCCAGAACCGTGAGATCATGACCTGAGCCAAAAAGGAGATGCTTTTGAGCCACCCAAGTGCCCCTTAAATTAAAGTTTGTAAGTTTACATCGCTATTTTAACACTCTTTTTGCCTCCCCTTAAAAATTAACTCATTTTCTATTACTTGTAGCTTGCTGTTTCAACGATAACTCTGTAATATTCAAAGTAAGGCTGAATACCTAGACTAGTCATAGATGAACAAAAGAGGAGTAGGAAGATATCCAAAGAAAGGAGAGAAAACTCATTACAAGTAAAACAAATAATCCATATATAACACTGGATTTGTTTTGTTTTGTAGTTGTTGTTGTTAATGCATTTTCTCACAAGGGTTTTTAAGTATCAACTCTTACAAGCAAGTTCAATTTACTAAAATGCATAAGTGGTCTGCACTTTAAATACTGAAGGTTGCAAAAATAAACACATCCTAAAAATCCTTCCCAACAAACACAAAGAAAAATTGCATGCCATCAAATGACACAGCTGGAAATGCAGAGTTTCCATAATTAGTAGAAATTGTTCCCATTTTACTCCTCAGGAGTAACTATAATGCTCAGCATTTAAACAGCTGCAGTCAGTGAGAAGAACAACTAAAACATTACTTTTTTCTATGCAGCATTTTTTTATTTCTTATTTGTCTTCAATAATATGAACTGCTGCAGTCACCCTGGAATGCTTGTGAACTGAGTTATTAAATAAATGACTCCAGCCCTGGGCGGCAGTGGGCCATGACATGCAGCTATTGGCACTCACAATGCAAATTCAGCTGGATGGATGAGCCTGGCACCATACATCCTCATTGGGATGTTCGTCGGCCTCACTTTACAGCTGTCAGAAATGATCTCTGTTATTCAGCTCAACCGAGGCCCTGAGAAAGAATTCTAAGGCAACTGATGGGAACACATGGAAAATTATTTGAGAAAAAGCTAACCTATTTAAAAACCAAATGGTAAAAATAAAATAAAATGATCACTTCATCTTAGAGGATTAAAATGTAATAATAAAAAATAATTACAGATTAGAGCCAGACAAAGGATACCCATTCAACCTCATCTAAAAGAGTTTGCTGACAGTTTATTATACTAGTCCCCAAATCATATTTTGTTTCTAAGCCTGCACTGTATCCCTGTGAGTTACTCAAGTATATAAATATCACTGCTCGCATGATGCTCCTCTGGTGTTCTTATGTGCATTTTAATGCTCAGGGGAAGTTAGGAGCTTCTCAGTTGCTCCCATGTACATACCAGATAATTTAGGGTCTTTGAGGAAAGAGAAGATGAAGCCCCTCGGACCTGTCACTGACATTCAGCAGCCCACCAAAACCTCTCTGTTCTTGGAACTTGTGAAATTTTGATCTCTACTTACCAAAATCTCTTAGTTGTCTTATCTTTCTTTTCAATCATGTCTCCTCCTTTCCACTAGAATTGTCATTTTGGTACAACTGAGAACGTGTCATTTTATTTCTCCAGCTCAGCTTAAAATAGTGTTCTGCACTGACTGACTTTTAGTAAGTTGTTGCTTAAAACCGTTGATAAATAGCTGTTCAAAGGATGAAAAACAATGATGATGCCAGATTGGCAATTCCTGTGTCCACAGTTCTTCATCTACGAGGTGGCCATCTTGCCCCCGAAGGCTTTATTTACACTGCTAAATGTATAAGAAGGGTTACCCTGGTGTCTGGTGATTAAAATATCAACTCAGATATTCCTGTTGGCAAAAAGAATCTTGCCAAGAACTTAGGATTCCTTAGTCATTCCCAAAGTATTTCTGTACTCAGAAATGTTTAGATTCCTATTTGAATTCACCTTCAATACATGGTATCATTACCATGCTAGCTAAACTCAACAGGTATTTTGATAATATATTCATAGTCTTTTAGAAGACATGTCAATACCTAAAGGGGGGGATGGGGAGAAGGGAAGGGGAGCTTCTTTAAAAATGAGTGGGCTTGTAGCATTTTCAGTGCAATGTTTCCTGAACAGCAAATGACCTGAAATATCTCCACATAGATCATATGAAACCTTTAACAAGACATTTCTCAAGAAAATGGCACCCCAGAAACACATACATGTGTGAGGACACACACACCACTCACACACAAAACACTGTTTTTAATAGCCAAGGGCACTTTGGCACAATGTGGGGCGGTGGTTGTCAACATAAACAGATGGTCAAAGAAGTGGGCAAACACTTCGTGTGAACTAGTTCCATAAATGAAGTTTTTTTATTTCATTTTAAATGCCATACTTACTTAACCAGCTTTCAGACAAGATGATACATGTAGCCAGTTGGAAAGAGTTCCCTGCCAGGCTTCTGTGTTTTTATGACAAAATTAAAAGTCCACAGATGGAATAACTCAAAGCTAATTCTTACAGAGTTTGTTTAGTTAGAATGGGGGAAAAAAGAGAATACCATATTGCTTCAAATTAAAGCCATATCTACACAATGAGAGATTTTTAATTGGGAAGGAAAGACATACAAACAGCTTTTTAAAGAAACAGCAAGTCTGTTTTTTACAAGAGAATTATTTATCCATTAAAATAGCAACTCCCCCCAAAGAGTTTGAGGATCATCTAGGAAATTCCTGATTCCACACTCAACCCCCAAACATCCTCGCACCCTTGCAGTCAGTCCTTTGAAAAATATCAGTGTGCCACATTATCTGCTTTCTGAAGATATGCTGTCTTCCTGTCATGAATTCACTAGCCATTAAATTTCAAAACCCCAAAGAAAGACTCCTATATATGAATTATGGGAAGAAAGGTGCTGATAGGAAATTCAGAGAAGACCATCTGTCTTGGCATTGTGCATTCTGTGAAAGTTTGTGACTCTGTTAGATGTTTAGCTGGTTTCTTTAATGAGAAATGAAATTAAACCAGTGTTTTGTTAAACATGGTAGCCCATGTATAAAAGCATGAAATGTATACAATACTGCCTATTCGAGAAAAAGAAGTAAAAAGAGAGAACACAAAATGAAAGGAAAAACTCTTATATTAACCATCTGAAACGGAATATATTACCCAAATTACAATTAAAAACATGTAAACACGTAAAAATTCGATACAAAAACAATTCTACAAAAAAAATGTTATCGATCCACAAAGAATTTTTCTCTAGCTTTTCAATGTGGTAAATGTCCACTCCAAAGTCCAAGAGTAAATAAAGAAAAGAAAAAAAAATGTAGTCAATAAAATAATTATTTTGGTCAACAAAATACACAAATTATTTTCACTTTTTGCCAGTTAACTGGTTTGACCTGATACAATTGCTGTTTTCAGGTAAGTTTAAGTGTCTATGATACATAGAGGAAATGAACTTACATATTTGTTTTTATTTGTCTTCTAAAAATATATGTACTGTCTGGTGGTGGGTATTAAGGAGGACACGTATTGCATGGAGTACTGGGTGTGGTACATAAACAATGAATCTTGGAATACTGAAAAAAACAAAATAAAATTTTAAAAATAAAAAAAATTAAAAAGACAAAAAACTAAAAAATAAATAAAAATTAAAATGTAGGTACTTATTTCCACAAAAGACATTTTTCACTTCCATATGTCAGGGGAGGAAATCTCTTAGTAAAAAAACCTATGCACAACATTTGCCAGGAAACAGCTGTTCTTCCAGAATACTGTTCTGCTCTCCCAGCTCATGGAGCCTGAGTAAGCTCTAACCAATGCATAAATTAAGACCCTAAATAAAGCAATAGATCTTTCTCCTTTCCACTTGGCACAGGGCAATTAAAGCAGGGGTTCTAAGGTGTTTCAGACCCACAGAGATCTGAGTGAATGGGACAGACTAAATCAAAAGTTCTCACTATTCAATGAACAATTCACCTGTGATTTTAATTTCTGTAAGAATTGGCCTTGTTAATTTTTTTAATTGCAATGATTCTTAAATGTGTACTTATTAATGAGAAAGACAATGAAGTCTGGCTGTAAGATGTCAAAATAAAAATAGTTTTGTTATGGGGACAAAATTAGTAATTTTAAAAAATGTAATATGTCTATTACATTTGTCTTAATAGAAAAAAAAGGCATGCTACTTGATCTAAATATTTCTCTTTTTTAAGATTTTATTCATGTATTTGAGAGAGAGAGAGATACCAAGAGAGAGCATGAGCAAGAAGGAGAGGGGAAGCAGGATCCCTGACTCAGGGATCGATCCCAGGACCCTGGGATCATGACCTGAGCCAAAGTCAGGTGCTTAATTGACCAAGCCACCCAGCACCCTTGATCTAAATACTTCTTACAGTGTAGGTTCTCTCTCTGTAAAATTACTAATTCTTTGGAAAAGTTTTATTTTAATGATGACTAATTTGCACTAATTCCATCTGTATTTTTTGTAACTTCTATTTTTATTAAGTTTTTATTTTAATTCCAGTACAGTTATCAATGTTATAGCCCCAGCAGAAATGAAGCTGCTTCTCTGAATTTATAATTAGTTTCAAGTGTACAGGATAGTGAGTCAATAATTCTATACATCATTACTCAGTGCTCATCATGATAAGTGTACTCTTAATCCCCTTAACCTATTTCACCCATCCCCTCGTTATCTGATATTTCCGGTTTGATATTTCCAACTGATTATCTTTTATTTTAGGAATTCTTTTTAGTGACTTTGTTTCTTCTAGGCTACTTTGCATCTTTACATAAGAATTCAAGGCAGTATCCTTATAGCTGTTCAACATATTTTAAAAACTTCTTTGCCATTAAAAAAGGGCTGTTTCTTCAATCTCTATCTTCTATTTAAAGGAATGACTATAGGATTATCTGAAAATTAGCATTTATCCTAAAACAACATGGACTTCATCAAAACAAATTACACCATTTCACTTACTATTGGAAAAATGCTCTGCTGACATTAATTTGCCAGGAGAGCCAACTTTGGATATGTTTTGATTGTTAAAGTATCATCATATCTTTAAATAAAAGACAGAAACCATCTCTGACTTATGTGGCTTTTAATAGAAATGTAGATGGCATAAGGAATATGAAAGTCAGTATCTGGATGCTTATAATAAATATTATTGTCCAGGTAGAGCAGACCTTAAACTGTGAACGATAAAATTCAGCATGTGACACAACTTAATCCTCATTTAAAATTATTTTTTGATGAAAACCAGAAATCATAAATATTGCATTTCCACATCAGAAATTTAAAACAACCTATAATGCTAAAGGAACAGGTATACTGAAAGAAAAAAAAAAAAAAGAACTCAGCAGGGTACAATGGATTGTATTTTAGTTAGGAAAAGGAAAGCAGTTGGTTCAGTAGCAAGGTGAGGCTAAACAGATTTGTATTTGCAAAGCCAGAAAAAGATAGAGCACTCATACTAGAATAAAAGCCAGTTACAGACATTGGAGACGGGCAGTATAGGCATATTTCATTTTACTGCATTTTTCTTTACCGTACTTCCGAGACATTGCACTTTTTACAAACTGAAGCTTTGTGGCAACCCTGCTTTGAGCAAGTCTATGACTGCCATTTTCCCAACAGCATTCGCTCACTTTGTGCCTTTCTGTCACATCTTGGTAATTTTTCATTATTACTGTATTTGCTATGGTGATCTGTGATCAGTGATTACAACTTGCCAAAAGTTCAGATGATGTTTACTGATGTGGAAATGTTGGGGGTTGGTGTGAATGGTCAAGAAAGAACTTTTGAGACATATTTGGTGCAAATAGGTGGTTTTATTAAAGCACAGGAACAGGACTTGTGGGCAGAAAGAGCTGCGCTGATTGTAAAGAGCAAGTGATTATATACTTTCAAGTTGGGAGGGGGTTAAGTCTCTAAGGAATTTTGGCAGCAAGGCTTCCAGGACTTTGAGGGGGCTAGCTATTATTAGGAAAAGATCAGTTATTACTGTCTAGTAAAACCTTAGTCATGAGACCCTTCAGATGTATATCAGTGGGCCGTATGATTGGGGAATGATTGCTAATATATATCTTGGAGGGTTAGAGATAAAGGAAGTTTCCAACGGAATTTTTATATGCTAAAGTAGACTTACAGGATCCTGGAGGTCAGGATAATGTTAAGCTAACGTGGCCCTTTGCCCTTAGCAAAGTATTAATATCGAGGCACTTGAGTTCCTAGAGGAAGTTCACTCTGCCTGTCTCAAGGACTTGTCAATGGGCTGTAAGTTGTAAGGAAACTTAATTTTTTTCTTCTGCCTTTATTCCCCACATCAGCTAACACTTTTTAACTATAAAGTATTTAATTAACATTTGTACATTGTTTTTTTAGACATAATGCTATGCACATTTAAGAGAATATAGTACAGTGTAATCATAACTTTTATATGCTCTAGGAAACTGAAAAATTCATTCCACCGCTTTATTGTCATAATCACATTTTGGCAGCAGTCTGGAACCAAACCCACAATACCTCTGAGGCAGCCTGTATTATAATTATGCACTTTCTCAGGTTATTAGAATATATAGCAAGACAGAAGTCTAGTGAAATCTTGAAGGAATCCTTTTCTGCAATGGTCAAGAGTTTATCTTTTATTTGAGAACAGTTTCTCAAACTGCTAATTATTGATACATGAAAATATTTCCCTGGGCAAATACAGTTAAGAATCACTGGGTTAAAGAGGTTTCTCGATTGTAGGACTTCACAAAGCATAATATATTCATTTGCAAAATATATCTTCCAGCAAGAGGCTTCTATTTTAAGTTTCCAATTTATTTGACCTGGAGGCCCTACTATTTCTAACTAAACTTTATTTACCATCTGAATAGAAACCACTTAAAAACACTAAAGTTATAGATAGTTTCTTTTTGCAAGGATTTTGTTTCTTCCACTTTAGATCCCTGTAATTTCAGGCAATACCAAAACAGGAATTTGTTTCTTTTTTTTCCCCAAATATGTTTATTTTATTTTTTCAGTGTTACAAGATTAATTGTTCATGCACCTCACCCAGTGCTCCATGCAATACGTGCCCTCCCCAATACCCACCACCAGGCTCGCCCAGCCCCCCACCCCCTTCCCTCCAAAACCCTCAGTTTGTTGCTAAGAGTCCACAGTGTCTCATGGTTCATCTCCTCCCCTGATTTCCCCCCATTCACCGTTCCCTTCCTTCTCACAATGCCCTCCATGTTTGTTTCTTAAAAGTGACATAATATTTATGGAAAAAGTAGAGGAGAGAGTAGATATTATATACCCTAGCAACCACCTTAAGTTTTACAACTATTAGTTTTCTTCATACAAAGAGGACTCCTACAGTATTTGAGAGGGTGCTGAGAACTATGTAGATCCTTTAAAACATTCCAAATCTATATTGAGAGAGGGAAAATGTTATCATCGCAAGAACGACTTTTCTTAACTTTACCTAGATAATTCCTACAAAGACATTCTAGAGTAAAAACTCCATGAGGTTAGGGACTTCATACATCACTGTTTCTAAAAAACCTAGACCAGGGCTTGCCACAGAGCAGAAACTCAATAAATATTGGTTGGGTGATTGATTAATGATTCTGAAGTACTTAACACAAAATACTATAGGATAAAATTATAGTTTATATTCAGCTCTCAGATTTTTTAGACGTTAAGTAGATAATAGAGAAATTATTGAGCTTTTGTGTATAGAGGTGCCATTGGCACCGGTTATCGAAAAGCACTTTATTATTCTTTCTCTGCATAAATGTATCCATTAGAATGATGAGTGAAGTGCTCATTAGTCAACCTGAATACTAAAAGTGGTGGAGGTTAGCTCACTCAAAGCCTGACCTTTCCAAACATTTGCTTCTTAAAAAAAAAAAAAAATAGACAACACTTTCCTCCCTAATCTTCCCTCTTTGATCCTCTGGTTAATTGGGGAGCAATCTCTCTTTTAACTTTGCCAAATATTGCGGAGTATTTTCTGTAAATGTCACCATAAATTGAAAGCGACACTAACATGTAGATGTGTTTCATTTTCTGATCACGTGTAATGAACTTAGTCATTGCTCTTGCGCTTCCCCTGTTAGTATTGATTTTCCAATTTGATAATGGGTGGCAGAAAAAGATTCATTTAAACATTCACACCCTTTGGCCTTACCAGGAGCTTAATTGTTGCCATGAATACACAACAGAGATTTTTAAATACCTTAAAAATAAACATTGATGCTACAATTCTGATTGTGTTGTGCCCTCGTTATCTTCATATTTAATATTGCAGAAATGGTGGATTTAGCATGCTGATGAAGCAAGAGAAAAAAACAATAGGTCCATGATTACTAATTTCCTTCACCCACAGAACAATATCTGTCCCGGCAGTTATCACTTGTGATTCTGGACGCATCATTTAATTTTTCTGATCCTTGGTTTTTTTCTTTAAAACTGGAATAAATCTAGCTTATAGAATTTCTTTAAGGATATAATTCAGGATACTTCACTGAAAATATGTCTAAGTGTTTCCATTCCGATTCTTTTCTGCAGTATGTGATAAAATGATGAGAGTATCAGCACATGAGCCTTAACAAAAGGGCTACATTTTATCAGTGAGTGAATCCCATTCTGGGCACAGACTGAAGTGGTCACACCACCCACACACCAACTTCAATTCCACCTTTTAGTGTAACATCAGTATCACCCTACCTTAAGTATTTTAACCTTTCTCCTCTTTCAAAAGCAGGCAAGACAAGAGAACACAGACCCAGGAGCAGGTTACAGAGTTTCAAATCAGCAGCGCAAGGTCAGAGACTAATAAACTACAGGACTGTTAACCAAGAAACTTAACTATAATGTGCCCCTGGAGTAAAATTCCTCCTTAATGTAAACCACCTTATGGTCTTTCAGTCTCCTTCCCATTCAGTGTAATCAATCATGACCACGGCATTTGTAATTTCATCCTAGAACTTTCTAAGGAGTGAAGAAAATCTCTGGGAACTGGACTTAACCACAGTAGGTCACGGAGTCCCCAGCATCCGGACAGAGGCGTCAGGTTGTGGGGGGGAACCAGCCATCAGGCACACTCGGGGCAAGTGCGCAGACAGCAGGTGCCCCCTGGCCACTTCGTCTTTGCTTTTACCTAGGAGAAAACTGAGGACTAGAGAAATGGGCACAGGTGAGCACAGACAGAATACTTCCTCCCTAGCAAGCAGGAATACGTTGCAGGCAAGCAGAGAAGAGTCCTGGCTTCATTCACCTATAATCGGGGGGGAGGGGGGGGTGGGAACTAGCTTGTTATGTGAACTATACATTTGTGAACTCATAAATATTTTGCACTTTTAGAGAAAACATAGGCAGCTTGTATATATTGCCTTATATTTGAAAATTCCTTTTATTAGTATGACACATCTAATTTTTTTTTAAAGCATAGAGCTTGGTATTTTTATTCTCTCACTTGAAGCAACAAACTCCATTCTTTCATTTTCAACAAGTTGAAGAACATATACACACTCAAAATCATCATGAAGTATCACCTCATCTTTTCTGGGGAAATAGCATGCTCCTGTTACTGCACTTGCCCTGGGTTTCTGCTTGGTCTGGACTGAAAGAAATGTTTCCGTTTCCCGAGAAAGCATTATTTGATCATGAAAGCCTCAGTATTTTCTCTCATTCTCCGGGCTGACCCACAAGCCTTGAAAGGATTTATACCACTGTGAAGTCACTCAGGGAGTAGTAGACAATGGCTTTGCTAAAATGGTCCTTAAAAACCATTGTATTTTTGGGCTTCCTTTGAAAAATAACACCCCTTACTAGGGTTTTTAAAAGAACATAGTAATATGACAAAATGTAAATACACTTCAAAGCAAATTTTCTTAGATCGCTGCCTTAAAATTACTTTACCATATCTTATTTTCAACGTTCAGAGTTCCAGCATGGAAGAGACCAGCTAAACAACTGGTCCCAATGTCCCAGCTAAACAAATTGCCAATGTCAAGCTACAGAAGTTTTCCTCTCTCCTAAATATTATCTAATTATTATAGATGACGGTTAGCTTCTCTACCGAAAATGACTCTCGGGCAAACGACAACAAAACAAAAGAATGTGGAAGATGATATGTGAAAAAAGGTTAAAATCCTATACTTATAAAATAATGAAATAAATATCATGAGTTTTCAAATCTGTTTGAATGATCACACCATACTTACCTTCATACAAAACCTGTCAGTGGCTTCCCTATGACCCTAATGCCTGCAAGGGTCATGATAGCTTGGACACTGTGAGCCCAAGCTCTCCCACACTCTCCCCTCTCTCTCCCCACCTGCCCCTTCTCCCTTTCGCTCTCTGGACTCTAGTCTCATTGACCTTTCAATTTCAGGAATTCTCTGGGGTCTTTCCTGCCTTAGGCTTTCACATGTTCCTCTTTCTTTCTGTAAGGCTTTCTGTTTTTCTCTGCATGGCAGTCTCCTCATCCTGAACATGTCAGCATAAATGTCAAATCAGAGGCATCTTTGTTGACCTGCCACTCTAAGGGAGACCTCCATCACCACAACTACCACAGAGGTTATTCTCTGTCTCAGCATCAGTTTCTTTGTTTTATAGAACCCAACACAAAGTAGATGCATGTGTGTGTTTGTGTGTATTGTTTATTGCACAACTGAACCACTAGACTTGGAAGTCCCGTAAGAGCAGGGACCATGCTTCTGCTATATAAAAACCATATGCCCAGCACCTAGCACAGTGCCTGAACACACGTTTAACACCCAGTAAATACTTGTGGGATGAATACAAGCTCTCATGACCTGTGATTATCCTTCCTAATATATTTTCTCTGAATATTTGAGATAAATCATCATTTGAACTAATCTCTAGGCCTTGTACCAAATTAACTAAATAAATATTTGAAAATATCTAATAACTGACTTAGTAATACCCATATTCTGTAAAGAAGTTAAATATCCTGAATTTAATATCTGTGTCATGATATGTTTTCCTAAACCACACAATTGATACAGTGTTTTCCAGTTTCCTAATACATATGCCAGATTCCTATCATTTATTTTGCAAGTGAAAATTCTCTGGGATTCAAAGAAATGCCTAACCATTAAATAAGGAGAAAACTCAAAATAAAACCAGCTTTGGGTATCATCAAATTTCTGGGCCATGGCAACTAACAAATGAGATTTAAAATTCACTGTAAACTTTAAATTAGAAATATTTCTAAGTATTATTGTTCAAAAGATTGATTTATTTGTCTCTGTGCTCAATTTTACTTTTCCTGTCCAATTCAGATGCTGATAATATCTCCCATCTATAAGAACAGTGCAATAATACTAGATGAAAAATGTCTCCAAAAGTTACTAATCCTCCCCACATGATATTAATATCTACATCTCTGTGATGTTTTTATCTGGTTATTAGCATAGTTTTTATGAAACTAGTCCCAAGTAGAATAAGGCAAGTAATAAACTTTTCCTCTTACCTCATTTGAGAGAAATTATTTTTCCTAGGAAGCTAAACTTCCTATAAGAGATAATTTACTTCAAAGAAATAATTTACTACCAAAAAGATATATCCTAAACTCTCAACTTTGTACAGTATAATATGACCTGTTCTTATCATCACTAAAAATATAAAAGTCTCATGGGATACAAAACAAAATTAGTCCTGTTACAAACCCACTTAGGAGAAACAATTATGTTAACTTCATTTACATACCACTACTATGAATTCTATTCCTCAAAGGAGCTGATCTGCTCATTCTCTAAGAACAGTAGAGCACTGGGCTTTCTTTTCAACTGATGTACAACAGGACATTCTCTTCCCCCAAATGTACATTTCCTTCTTCAGCTTAATATTTCTTTCCATGTTTGTGTCATTCTTCTTTTGAGGTAAAGAGGAAACGGGCAAGGGTTCTACAGCTCAGTTAAGAAAGAAGAGAACAGAGGAGGGCCCAGGAGGTAGCAGGTGAGACCCTCTCTTGTAGACCCAAGTCCATCACTGATTCAGATGCTCTCAGAGAAAAAATAAAATTCAACCAAAAAGATAAAATATGGTTCACCCCCAAAAGCATTATGAGCTGAACACAAAGTTTCTTCCAATTATACACACTCTCAATGACTTGCTAAAAAAGAAAAATTCATACACACAAGTACACACACACAGCTACATACATACATATACAATGTCCATCCATATTTTATAATTCCAAAAGTATATATGAAACAAGTTATATCTTTGAGGCATATATCTTGCTTGAATAGAGATTAAAATTACTATTTAAGTGAGTTTATAATGGCCTTACCTATGTCCATTAATTCAGGAAAGTGTCCTTTAAAGACAATAGAATACCAATTACCACAAATTAGCATGGACTCAGCAGAGAACATCCTGTCTGTACATGTACAGTAACTACATAGCTACATATAGTATCTATATATATATTTATATGCAGTGTCTATGACTAAAATAAAAACTGTAATCCCTTGTCCTTTAGATACTTATGGGAAATAAAAGCACTGTCTTGTCCAAATGACTTCCTGAGTTCCCAAGTGATATCTAATTATGGAGATATATAAATATATATCCTGTTGGTTCTGTTTCTTTGGAGAACCCTGATACATACACAGACACAAAAATTGATTCATTAGCATCTACTTTAAATCTACTTTAATTGATTTTTTAACATGATCTTCATATTACCATTATCACTTAAACTTCATAAAGACTTAAAGTCAAAACCAGCAGACTCTGGAGAGCTAAAGCTAGATATGCTTATTTATATATGAAACCAATTGGTTGGGGGCAAGACTTTGTCATCTGATTCCTTTTCATTTTACTTGTCGCTAGAACAGTTCACAGGGACCTAGTCTATTCAAAAGGCACATAGCTCCTGAACTCTGTAAGAAAAGATTCAATAAAAGATGGACAAAGTAGCTTTGTAGTGAGAACATTTTCCTTCTAGCCCCTTGATTAAATATAGCAGTAAGTGCTGGAATTAAGGGCAAGGACAACTCGTACCCAATAGGAGCCTTAAATGTAATTTTTATTGTCAGGCAAAACACTGTTGGCTGAATTCATGTGAACTCACATTATATTAGATATATAAAAAGGAGAGAGAGAAAAATCATAACAGAAAGGAATAACAGTGGAGCTGATTTTCTACAGCAGTTACCTCTGAAAAAGCTGTGTGCAGGGTCTATTGAGCATTGTGGCCAGAACTCCCAGCTTCAAGGTCTCCATGTCACAGATGGTTTATCAGGAGAAAAATGATAATGGCTGAAGACTGCATGGGTTTTTATTGTTAATGGGGGCAAGGAAAGGAACAGACTGATACACCACGAATAATGAAAACATCATTCTCATTGTTATACAACACAAATTACAGATGAAACCAACTGCTAACTTCAGGTACAATGGTTGTTGAAATGAGAAGTTTTATGATTTTAAGGACAAAGGAAGAAGGAGACCTTCCTCTTATCCCTACAACTGTCCTCCTATAATTTCTAAGGCTATTTGATTAATGTCAGGTGTCATTATCCAGGGAAAATGAAAGGGTATGGTAACTTGGGAATTTCTCTTAAAGCTTCATGACGCACACAATCAACCATCTTTAGTTCTTTTGATGCTAGTAGAAATATATTAGTTGAGAACATTATGTATTTGGGCACATAAGTTGTCTGATGACAAAAAATATTTACAATGGCCAAGCCTGGATATGAATGCCCATATCTTTTGGTACAGGGCATTCAGGACTCCCCTTTCTTCAAACCTGACTGTAGTCAAGAATTTTAAAGGCAGAACTTGTATCCGGAAGTTAGCAGCAAACTGTCCCAGCAAACTGTTCCTGGTGGGCAGTATGTGACTTAGACACTCAAGGATTATTTGCCAACAATTAGGTGCTTTAAAAAGAAATCATTTTCTCTGTCTTTTAAGAAGAAGCTACTTGTCTTAAGGAAATGGAAGCGTTCTATTTATTTAAATATCCCTTACATTCTTTCAGAGGGAAAGATACACAATAGCTGGTTCCTTTTGTATATTACTCACATAAGGATAAAATTTCTACTTCAGCTCTGTCTGTTTGAGTTCCTGAATATCTTCTGCTTTTATGGAAGTTATCACACACATTATTTGTATGGTGACTAATGTGATTCTTCCCTTATTTAGAATCCACAGATGTTTTATACCATCTTTGTTAATATACATCTGGATTCATGTCATACTTGATGTTCCAAAGCTAAGGAGGCAACTGCTAAATGAGCGGATGCGTCCAGTTATAACTCGGTCATGGTGATTTTGCTCCAGAGCCATCTGGAATTTTTAGGTACAAACATTCCCACTGCTTCCTCTGGTCTCTATGTTAGCACTAGCTGGTAAATTCTAAAGGGGACCACAGCAGAGGACAAACTTCATACTCTCAGACCTTAAATTGTTCCCAGTGGTCCACAACATAGGATTCTTCCACAGCCTCTCAAAAAGAGGACACAGGGCACATCTGAAGAGCATTAGGAAACTGTCTTCCCACCCTCTCCCAATTCACACTTGTAACAAATGCCCCAGCATCAGGAATGGGTTGCGTTTTAAAGAACATGTAAGCAGGTATAAATATACTGTTTCAGAAGGTTCAGTTCTCAGGGAAATCATTTTCTTTGAAAAGACTCCACAGAACTTTTCTTTAAAACCTGATGATTTTATCTCAAAATCACATTCTACCTAATAATCTACATGATCAACCAAGGTTCCTTCAATTTCTAAAGAATGTGTTTTTCACACAAGCACCTGCCTAAATGCTGAGAAGGAAAGTACCAACAGGTAGCAAGAGGTGGGCAGCACAAGTGCCCAGGACTGGCCAGACAGGTGAGTGGGTGGGGAATCTCCCTCCTCCTGTGTGTCTTAGACCTCCTCTACCCTCTTATCTTCTCTAAGTACCACGGCACTAGGAGCCCAGCTCCACTGTAACCCAAGGACATCAATGTCATTACTAGTCTTCTTCTTTTTTTAAGATTTTATTTATTTATTTGACAGAGAGAGACACAGCAAGAGAGGGAACAATGGGGGAGTGGACGAGGGGGAAGCAGGCTCCCTGCTGAGCAGAAAGCCCCATGCAGGGCTCGAACCCAGGACCCTGGGATCATGACCTGAGCCGAAGGCAGATGCTTAGTGACTGAGCCACCCAGGCGCCCCATTACCAGTCTTCTAAACTTCAGCAACTCTTTCTAGTTCCAGGGCCGGCCTAGGCATAAAGGCCCTGCAAAAAATCTCACTTGACCTTATAAGTAGCAGCATTATTCCAAGTAAAAATAAATAAAGCTAAAATTGCCTGCTCATTGTCCTGGGAACATGCCTTACTAATGCCTACCTCCTTGCCTTTGTCTGTGTTCCCTCCTCTTTATCCTCCTCAACATAGATACCTTCTCCTTCTTTCCAGAAATTCTCAGCTTTCTCATTCTTCTTGACTACCTCAAGCTCTCCTTTTCTGTGATGTCTTCCCAAATGACTACAGCCTACAGTGAACTTTATTCAGAAAACTTTATTTTCTGTTCTACTTGTCTGAGTTCTTACTCATATATGCAATAGCTTATTAGGTAAATATTTATTGAATGACTACTATGTACCAGTCGTTGTTCTATGTCATAGAGATAAATGGTGAACAAGGCAGACAAGCTTATCTGGTTTCACTGTACCTCATTTGTGTTTATCCCAGTGAGATTATACAATGTGATACCAGTCAAGGAGTATCCTGTGATTTTTGATTAGCCCCTACAGAGTTCAGTTCAGCACACAGTTGCCTGAATGGTTGGAGACTGGCGCTTATAGCAGCTCAGTACTGCCGGGGCTCCTCACACTTGCTGCCTCATTCTCAGGAGCTCTCACTATGCCTTCTTATCTAACCCCCAGATTCACAGAACTACACCGACCAAAGACACAACACATTGTTCTCTCTCTTACTGGGAAAAAAAATTGTCTTCAAAGTCTCCCATTCTTTTCACCCACAAAAGTATATGCACCTTGTCTTACTCAAGCTCCCATATGGCCCAGTTTGCACTATCTAATGGGAGTTTAAGAGAGCGGGAAATGGGGCGCCTGGGTGGCTCAGTCATTAAGCATCTGCCTTCCGCTCAGGTCATGATCCCAGAGTCCTGGAATCGAGCCCCACATCGGGCTCCTTGCTCCGCAGGAAGCCTGCTTCTCCCGATACCATTCCCTCTGCTTGTGTTCCCTCTCTCGCTGTATTTCTCTCTGTCAAATAAATAAAATCTTTAAAAAAAAAAAAAAAAGAGAGAGAGAGAGAGAGCAGGGAGTAAGGTCTTGCGGACAGAGAGGAATGAAATGTGGAGTCAGGAGAGAGCAGTTCTGCTTGAAGTTCAGCCAAACTTGAGTTATGTCAACTTCCTGTGCCTACGCTTTCTTAACTATAAAATAAGCGTTGAACTACATTGCCTTTAATGCCCCTTCCAAACCTTTCAGTACAGTGATTAGTCTATGACTGATACTCAGTTTCTCTTTTATTATCATGAAACTGCCCCACTCATTCTGATTTACAGTATTCAATCTTGGGAATTAAGGGTGAGATAGTACATTTGTTTGCTTGCTTGTTTTGGTTTTGCATATACTTCTAAATACCTTTTTTTATGATTTTATTTATTTATTTATCTATTTGTTTATTTGAGTGT
>CM053604.1:52994138-53013139 GCA_028646535.1 Procyon lotor
AATAAAAAAAATAATGAACTGTAAAAGTATGAAGCTATCGTATAAACTGGGAACTTGACTTGTTCTGGTCAGATGTTTGGTTTCCAGAAGGAAATAACATTGAAGACCTAAATGGTAAGTAGGAGTTATTTAGGAAAATAGATATTAGGAGAATATTTAGGGAAGTTGTTCTCTATATAGAAGCCATAGGGGAAATGAAGTTTCAGTGAGAAAGTACATGAAATTCATAATTAGACATCTTACCACTGGAAGCAACTCCATTATAAAAATGGCTTGCCCTTAAATTGAGTTTCTTATCATTGATTCCTCTTGTTCTTCTAGTTAGACTCTGATCCTTTGCAAACCATTATCCATGCAACTCATTGTGAATCCTTGTTTTTCATTGATATCAATGCTTTCATTTTTTTAAAAATTTAATTTTATTTTTTCAGTGTTCCAAGATTCATTATTCATGCACCACCCATTGCTCTAACTAGTTCATGACAATGTTTTTCTCCACCCTACTTCATTGCTTCAGGAAGTCAAAGTCCCAATTAAAAAATTAATGAAAATAGATATGTAATAAGCTATATATAACATATTTATGTGTGTATATATGTGTAATTTTATCTTAAATTTATAACTTTGTTTTTACAAATTGGCTTTAGGCCATATGTAAAATTTCATATTCTGCTTTTTTCTTAAGATTTTCCATGAAATCTTTTGGGAGTTTTATGGTATACCTTGAAAATAAGATTTTTTAGAATAGTTTTAAAATATGATGTACGGCTCTTCTTTAATTTATTGACCCATTAGACTTTTACAGAGTTTGCCAATTTTCATCATAATAAATAATGATATAAAAATGTCATTTTAGAACTCTTTGGGCAAATCTTAGAATAGATTCTTAGTAATAGTATTACTATATTAAGGCCTATGGACTTCTTTTTAAGGTTCTTTGTACATGCAGCAAAATTGCTTTGTAGAAACATCAAATTTACCAACAGTGAATGAGATCACCGATTTCAATACTTTTTCAACAGTACTGAGTATTGACAAATAAAACATGAAATCTTTTAATTTACAATGACTTAATCATCATTGTTTGCTGTGTTCATATTTATTTTGCTTTCTCCATGATTCATCAGATTTTGTTTCTTGTTTTTTCCTACTAGGATACTAATTTTTTTACCCCGGTTTGTTAGAGCTCTTTCTGTATTAAAAGTAAAATCCTTTGCTTGATATAAATGTGAAAGTTTCTAACTATTCCAATGATATTATTTAGCACTGCCAGTTATACAGCTTTGCTTTCAGAATTACTTTAAACCACTTTATAAACCATGGAAGAATATTCAGGTCTCAAAAAGGAAAGGAAAACTTTTTAACAAGTTGATTTCCTCTCATTTGTTAGGTTTGATCAAATGATGAATATCTGATTGAAAGTAGTCAAATAGGTGTCTTCTTAACTTTGAGGTCATTTGAGGCATCTTGCAATACACACATACACACACATACTGTTAAAGTCTCATAAATATTTAAGGAAACTCTGATGAATAGAAATAAGTACAAGAAAATAGTAAAAGACTGTATAACCCTACAGAAGTGCACATACTTCACAGCTTCTGATGTTGTTAGAGGTAGACTATAAATTTGTTTCTAAGCTTCCTCTTGGTCAGAGGAAAGAAAGAAACAAAATCAGTTACAAAATGCACAGTGCCCATAAGACAAAAACACACTACTATCCTGGAGAAGTGTGCTTTTTCTGATACTGTGACCTAAGTATTTAATATATCAAAATATATATCCTTCATAAAAAGCAAATAAATTGGGAAAATATTGAAATAGATGTGACACTCAAAGAGTTAATAGTTTTCATATATATTAATGACAAAAAGATGAACCCTCTAATAGAAAAAGAGATAAGGGGCATGAACAAAATATTCTCAAAAGAAGATAAACATATGACTAAAAATATTTTTAAAAACTTGTTCTTATTAGAAATAATAGAAATACAAATTGAAACATCAAACAGAAGTCAATTTTTACTTACCATGTTGACATAAATTAAAATAATGTTCATTTTTGAGGATTCAGGAAATCAGCAGTCTTAAGCACTACTGTTGGGTATATGAGTTGATATGACTTTTCTGAAAGGCATTGATAGAATACATAAAAAGTCTGAATAATCTACTTACTATTTGACTCAGCGATTCTACTAGATTGTATTATCAGGAAATCTCAGATATAGACAAAGATTTGGTGGCTGCAAAAAAGCTCATAGCAATATTGTTTATAATAAGGAAAATTTAAACATTCTCAATATTCAACAATTAAGATTTCGTTTTAATAAATTATGGGTCATCTCTTATAAATACATATTAGCACAAGAAATTAGCCAAGAAAGTTACACTCCAAAGAGTTATCATTAGTCATCACATGGTAGTGGGAATTTTGAGTGTTTTAAACGGTTTTCTTCATCTTTTATACTTTCTGTTTTTTCTACAAAATCGAATACTATTTTGTAAAGAAAAAAATTGCTTTTTACTTAAAAAACAAAAAGAAGACTCTCTTTTAGTGAGGATGATGATGTCTTCGACAACCTTTACATAATACAATTATGAATTTTGTATGCCTATAATAATGATCCTGAGAGTAGGTTGGTGTCTAACACTAAAGCATAATTCTTTTTCAAGCAGTTGTACAAAGGTAAAATTATGGCTTTTAAGCATGGCATTCTGGTTGAGTTTGAACTAAGAATATTTAAAGAATTATGAGAACGGCCTGACCTTCAGACAATTGTCAACAAATAAATTTCACATAACTTGGCTTCTGGTAAGAATCGGATAGGAGTAGCAGACATCAAGGTGAACAAAGGCTCCAGTTTTTGCAATTAGACATCTTCGTTCTTATTTCCATTTGGCCTCAGTTACTAAGACTTTTCTTTTTTCTTTTTTTTTTTAAGATTTTATTTATTTATTTGACAGAGAGAGAGAGATCACAAGTAGGCAGAAAGGCAAGCAGAGAGAGAGGAGGAAGCAGGCTCCCCACTGAGCAGAGAGCCCGATGCGAGACTCGATCCCAGGATCCTGAGATCATGACCTGAGCCGAATGCAGAGGCTTTAACCCACTGAGCCACTCAGGCACCCTACTAAGACTTTTCTAGGAAGGCATTTACACTTTCTAAACGTCAGTTTTCTCACCTAAAAAATAGTGTAATATTAGTTCTCACATAGGATTGCTGTAAAACTTAAGTGTGATAATTCATTAAGAACCTATCGTAGGACTTAGCTGCTGGGATAAAACATGGTAAATAATAAATGTTAGTTATAAAATTGTTTACGATTAATTGAGATTTCAAGATTGTGTTTTCTGTGAAGGAAATAGTCTATGAATGAGTTCAAGTACACCTATTTTCCATTCCTGACTGAAGCGGATGAGATGATTTTCATTATTGTTTTTAGCTCACATATAAAATAAAACTTCTAAACCAAACTAATTTTTGAATAGATGGTCACTCTGCCTTCATGAAAAAGGAGATTAAGCCCGGGAAGAATTTCTAGACTACTTTTTAAACTCAGTTTTGTTCCTAAGTTAGTATCTATGGTTTTATAACTTAATATTTTACAACTAAAGTAATAGTCACATCTGCATGGGGTTATATATATATTTCATATACTAGAGTATTTTGACTAGATGGGTAATACCTCTTGATTGAAATTTCTTCTAGATTGTGAACTTTAAAAAATGAAAGGATTATACATAAAACTAATAATTTGGATTTTAACAGCAACAAAAAGCTCCCCAAATCTAGGGATCAGTAAATTGTCAATGACCTTAACAAATTATCTGTATAACTGCTGCAAAACTGTCTTTTGCTTCTGGAACATAATTTTCAGGCTTGCATAAATTTTCTTGGTAATATTATACTTCATTTAATTAGAGGAATTATGTACTAAATGGCTATAAGCCCTACTTCCTAAAATTTGTAAATGGACAAGCTAGTAAGAAGTTTGTAGGGTGAACAACTTTTTGAAAATGTTGCCCGAATGGACCCTTTTTCTGAAATATATTTTACAAATCTTAACAGGGCCAAGTGACCTAAATGAGTTAGGATCCCTCCCCCAAGCCCCTAAATTAATATCAGGAAGCAATTTAGACACCAAGGAGAATTAAGCTCAATGTGTTAGTGAGATGAATAATAGAAGCTTTTGAAGTGGGTGATAGATCTTACTAAGTGATTACTTTCTTGTAAATTCCTAAACAAGAAGTCTTTATTGAGGCATGGTTGGGAGAGCTGCCATTTGTCACTTGGCCTACTCACGCTTAATCACCTGCATTTTCAGGCCACTAGAGCATATTCAGTGTATTGTAGCAGCCAAAATAGTTGATGCATCCACTGAATACCCAATCTCAGTCCCTTGGGAGAACAACATAAACACTGGAAGGAATTTGGTTTGTTGTTATTTTTCTGAGGCAATAAACCATTATTGTCCCCATAAAATTCAGTGAAAGTTAATATATCACCAGGAGAAAAAAAAACAGGTATTTTTTGCTGTTTTAATGCTCAAATTTACATGGGAATTATTGGAATAATTTTTAAAATTGAGTTAAAATTTTACATCAGACTTATTTGTAACTGAAGCTGCAATAACCCAGTTGAGATTACACTGATTGGTCAGACAGTGCGTCCTGAAATGTTTAACTGCTTGTAGTAAAGGAATGTAGTAATGTAGTAAAAGGAATGTAGTAAAAGAATCTAAAGGAAAGTTTGACTTCCACCACCCAGACCAGTATTATAAGCTTTTCTGTTCCTGTATAGGTAATACATGCTTTTATTTATGTGGGGTGTTTTAATTTATCCTGAGCAAGGGGCAGCCAAAGTGGTGGTTGAGAAGACAGGCTGTGGAGGGGCGCCTGGGTGGCTCAGTCCGTTAAATGACTGACTCTTGGTTTCCGCTCAGGTCATGATCTCACGGTGGTTATCCTAGGATTTTGAGATCAAACCCCACCTCGACCCTGGTTGGATTCTGCCTTCACTACAGAGTCTGTTCCAGAGTCCTCCTCCCTCTCTCTCCCCTCTGCACCTCCTCCCGCTCATGCTTGTGGTCTCTCTCTCTCTTTCTAAAATAAATAAATTAAAAAAAAAAAAAGAAGAGGAAGAAGATGACAGGCTGTGGAGACAGACATGTCTGGCTAGATCCTGGCTCCTGGGGTCAGTTGTTCAGCCTCTCTAAGCCCCACTTTCCTCATCTGTAAAATGGCAAGAGTAATTAGTAGAACCAAGCATGCAGTGGCATGCTGAGGATTAAAGGACACAGGAGGTGCCAGGGGCCTTTCTGTAGTCTTATGCACATAGTAGTCATTGCGTACATTTGTATCTTACTGAACCTGCTCATCTGTTTATCTGCTCACACCATGCTGTGCTTTTTTGTGCATTCCAGCACCTACACAACCATCCTATAAGCATGAAGTGTTGATTTGGCTTCTTTAAGCCTTCTGACTACATTAGTTGTCAGTCCAGAACCAGCTCAGTGATGCTGGCTGAGCAGTAGAAAACATGAGATTTAGGAAAAAGAGATCTTTTTATATTCGTGTACTATGAAATGCTAGATATTTTCTTAAGGTGCATGGGCATGTTTTAATAAAGGCAAGCAGCAGATGAGAAGAATTTGTAACAGCTAAGTTCCACATAGTCTTGATTCTGCTTGATAATTTGTCTTTGGTAAGTATGTATTTTTTTTTCACAGTAGTTATTCCCAGCTGCATATGTGTGCTGCAGAAAGAAAGAGCATATGGAATATATACTGTGTATATATACATATAGAGATATTCTGGCACTGGGTGTGTGGATTCACAAGCATATACATGCACACACTCACATTATCAGTCTATGTATGTCTATATGTAGAGAGAGACAAATATATGTATAGATATATATCCTTCTGCTCTTTTCATTGTGTTACGCATGTCAGAGGCAGGAAGAGTTCTGTTCTCCTCCCTGTTCCCCACCCCCCACAAGCTGGAGGGCCAGAAGGTGGGGCGGTACCTCAGGATAATGGCAGCAGAAGGCAAAGGGAGCAGACAGCTGGCAAGCTCTGCCCCAATATGCTTCCCTGAAAGAGGCGAGGAAATTTCAGAAGATGCAATGCCTGAATGGCTCACTTTGCAGAAAAACAGAAGCAGCAAGGTAAAATTCCTTAGAATGCCCTCCATTTCAATGGGTCTAGAATTGACCATCTTCTTTTCACCACTTGGTAAATTTCCCCTAAAATACGAGTTTATAAAACTTCATCTTAGAAAATATTCTAGAAAGAAACGTCAACTTTTTTTTTCTTTCTCGTGAGAGCTATTCTCATAAGCTTACAAAGACTGTTATTGCCAGGTGTCTCCTGGAATTTTCTAGAACAAAAGTGTACAAAGCCTGTGTACATTGGGAGCATAAGAAATTCTGGATAGCAGATCTCCTGTCATAAACACTACAACTTAACTATTTTGAATGAAACATTTTCAAAGCTAATTTTAATGCCTCCTTGCCATCTTAAGCAGATTATTCTAATCTCACATTTTCTTGATGATTCAGGGTCATCATTATGAACAATAATTAAAACATAGAGCTCTTAGGGGCCATTGAGATATGTAGGCTTATTGCCCTTTATTAAAGTTTTTCTTTTTCTTCTTTTTGCTCTGGGCCATTATTTCTCTCAAGGTCTATTTTGCAACTTCTAAATCAATTGTCCACTTGAATTATGTAGCCTAGTTTTTTAGGATATTATAAAAATAGGAAATAATCACCCAGGTGAAGGCTCAAGGCTTTCCTTCCTATAAAGGCCTTGAAATGTACAACATTATAGAAGGTTTTCTTGTGCTTGCCTCCTGGGTTTTAAGAGGTTAATTGGATTATAGACTGAATTCTGGGTAGATAAGGAATTTCTTGAATATTATAATTTGCATAGTGCCTTGTAATGTTTGATTTTGTCCAAAAATCTCAATCTTATCTTCACAATTAAATTGTAAACTTTTTGGGACAGGGACCATATTGTATACCATTTTCTTCATTCTTTATTATACTATATATATAGTACTCTCATATAAACTAGACACACTCACTTATACATTGATTCCAGGAAGTTAAAAAAAAAAAGCATACTGGTTAATTATTACCACAGTTACAGAGGTATTGGATGGGGCTCTCAAGTTAACAAATTAATTTCAGCAAGTGCCAAAAGCACAGGGAGATAGCTATATAGGTACCTCTTGAACAACACAGGGTTTGGGGTGTTAACAGCTCTCACAGTTGAAAATCTGTGTATTTGACTCTTCAAAAACTTAACTACTAATAACCTACTGTTGGCTGGAAACTTTGCTGATAACATAGAGTCTATTAACACATAATTTATATGTTATATATATATATATATCCTATACTGTATTCTTATAATAAGGTAAGCTAGAAAAAATGTTGCTAAGAAAATCATAAGGAAGAAAAAATACATTCATCTGTACTGTATTTATTGGAAAAAAATCTACATGTAAGTCTACCCACACAGTTCAAACCCATGGTGTTCAAGGGTCCACTATATTTGTGGGACAGATAGGAGTATGAGTAAAATAAGAACTTTGGAGTTCAGTTAGTCAACTACATGCTGAAAATATTCACAGGCAAGTAGGAATAGGTCAGAAATGTAGATGGCAAAATTGGCTGGTAGATGTGATTTGTGGTAAGATTTAGCTTTCTTTGGTACACTAAGGATCTTTGCTAATCTAATGATTTGGGAGTACAATTTGGTCTGACTTCCGTTTTGAAATTCAGATTTATAAATTCAGATTTGCAAAAGCCCTTTTTCCTAAGGTCAATATTTGAAGTTTTATCGGTATAATCTATCCCATTCTATGCATACTATGGTAAGGAAAGCAAGACTTGGGGTTAGATTTTATATGGCATTATTTTTTATGTACCAAATTTCGTAAAATGAAAGCATAGTTCAACTCTGATTTATTTGTATGTTTTCAACATAGTTGAGTATTTTACAGCTTACATTTATCTGCTTATCTTTCTAAACAAGAGCTAGACAAAAATAAAATATTTATTTTCTATGTCATGTTGATTTTAAATTAGGTAACACTCAGTGCATAACTCGTGCCCCTCGCTTCTGCACTTGCTTTTGATATGCTTGCAGTAACTAACCACTCAATTCCGATTGCTGTCTTCAGAGGCATATTTCTTAGGCAAGAGTTAACTTCCCACCATTATCATTGTTCTCCTTCAAAGGTATTTTCACATTCATTCTTTTCTAGGTGCCTCCCCTTGATTGTGAGAAGGAAGATAATACTGTGTTTCATCCACCTCTATCTTATTTAATGCCCTCTTCACGAGAGGCTTTGGCACCTAAACCAGAAAATGTAAATTTTGTAGCCAGCTTTAAGGATTTATATATAGATAAGTAAGCTTGGCTTGAGCTCATAATTAGGTGTATCATACAGTTTACTGGATCCTAAGTTAAAGCCTGTATCAGTTCAGATGCTTTTGGCTTCCAAGTAAAAGAAAGCTCCAACTCCACCTGCCTAGAAAATAATGGCCTTGATGGTCTCACAGGAGATTTAGTGTATATGAGTGGCTCAGAGGTATTATTAAAGACTCCTACTGTCTTGTTTTTCTTTGCTTCCCTTCACCTTGGCTTCATCCTAAATTTGGTTCTATTCCTGGTTTCGAGCTTACTTGCTTTAGCCATCAGACAAGTCATTACATGCTTTTCTGTTCACAAACAATAGGAACAGTAAAAATGTGCTTCTCAGAATATGGAATATATATTCTTCTTAGTCTGTTCAGGCTGGAGTAAGTCATGTGCCCATTTTTTGATCAATAATAGTAGCATCAGGCCAGGGCTGAGCTCTTCTTCATGTAGATGCATCAGAATGCCCCCTCTGGAGTAGGAGTGGACAACATGCAAAATCAAGTTCTTTTAGGAGGGAGAAATGGGAGAAAATAAGGATGGCTATTGACAATCCATCACAACATACATATTGATGGTATAATTTTAGAAACAGGAGCTGTTGGTGTTTCTGCTTATTCATGGCATGCTCAGCTCTGTAAAACATGCAGTTTGGCCCTTAAAAAATAGTAATGTGCTGGAGCTGGTTTGTACTGGTTTTTGTGAGCTGATTGTTACATTTTGAGGAATTTTGCAATCTGATTGATAAGTCATTGGGAGCTTTACATTAACCACAGTGGATTATGTATAATAACAATTCCCGACTCATAGGGTTATTGAGTGATGGTTAAATGAATCTTACATGTAAATTAGAACAATACCTGGCAAAGAGGAAATATTATACATTTTAGCTATTAGTATCATTAAAAAATACATTTTAAAAAATCAAAGACTTTGATAAACAATAAGTATTATCCATTCATAGTCATCAAAGGGAAATATACGTGAATCACATGCTCTTAAATGCCCTGCTTTACTATTTCTTTATATTTATTTATACATACAAAACACCTACTAACTCAATTATTTTCACTTTTTAAGTTATGTCCAATCCTCTGGGGAGCAAAGTAAGAGGTAAATGAACCGCTATTTGTACATTATAGAAAAGTTGGGAAATATGAATCACAATAATAAAGGGAAAAAATCATCCAGAATCCTAATATCTGGAACATTCATTAATTCTATTTTAGTTTACTTATTCCTAATATTTTTCCCGAATATTTCATATTTGAGATCATAGTGTATCTCCCTTATTCATTTAACATTACATTATAAGCATGTGACCTAGAATTTTTCCTATATCACTTGAAGAACTCAATGATATTTGAAAGTTTTTTGGGGGGTATAGTGTATTTTTTTCATAATACCAATTAGCAAAACTTCTACTTAGTAAATTCATCAAATAACTGAAATGGGATTGTACATTCTTAATGTCTGTGTAGAGGATTCAGTGACTTTTTGATGCCTCAGACTGAGTTCTTTAAATGTATCTTAGAAAATAAATATGATATTTTCTAGCTTTGTTCTCTTAAATGACATTACCAATCATTGAAAGCATACTATTATTAATTGGAAGCAAAAGAGAAGAAAATACGTGTCCATTATTACTTACTTTTTGATACCTTCTTGTATTTCTTACCAGACCTTAACTTTGTATGTTTCCTATTCACCTAAGGCTTGGTGGATGGCTGGTGAAATTGATAATGTGCCCATGACAGTATTGATGGAACAGAATGGCTTCAGAACAAGGCTTCTATTAAAATGTATTCTGTTTTCCTTGCAAATTTGTGGGTTTTTTCCTCTAAACATATGCATATCTGAAATTCAAATTAAGTACTCCTTACCTCTCGCTCTCCTCCGTACCTCTAATGAGGTGGAAAAATGTACATTAATGATGGAAAGTTATTTAGTGCTGAACAGAGTTAATTGCTTCTAATCACTGCTTACATCCATCTGGTTTTATGGTAGACAACAAACCTCTTCATTGGGCTTGCACATTAGACATATTGTAAATCACAGAGATGCACTGGCATCTCGCATATTGTGCTTCTATTAGTGAGGCTGCATTTTCATATAGCCCCAACGGCAGGCATTGGGATGCAGATCAACTTGTCCATGTTCTGGTAGAACTGCAGGGAGCCCTGGTGAACTGGCCTCCCCAGGCTCACTTGGAAAGCGATGGAAAGCTACTGCCTGTCAAAGTTTGGATGAGAAGCTGTGAAAGAGCGCCAGAGATCGGAAAGCATGTGCCTTTGCAGTAAAATTGGAGTTGAGGTGGGAATGTAGGTGATGGTCTAATTTTTTTCCCCAAAAGCATGGGGTTGAAGGCATCTTCTACCATAAGTTGGCACAATAAACAGGGAAAATATTGTATAAACAAAGAATCAAGGTTTAAAACTAAGCTAGATACGATCTTTTATCTTGTGTCTAATGCTAATAGCTTCTTAAAGTTTGAAGACTTAAACAGTATTTTATTAGAACTTTAGGATCATCAAAGGAAATCTATAAGCACAAGAATTATGATAAGGAATAGCTTTATTATAGTATAATAGTATTTAAGCTAGAACTAATTTAGGATGTTATTAGTACAATGATGCCATTGGCTAATATCTATTGATACTAAGAGATTTAGGAAATTAATATGGGAAATATGACCTGCAAATTCTGTGACAATCTAGGAAATTTGATAGGATATTATAATTAGCATAATATCCTACACTGTGGGTGCTTTTATCAGTTAAACGAGGAATGGTGTCCAAATCTTAAAAAAGAAAAGGAAAGAAAGAAGGAAGAAAAAGTAGGAGGGAAAGAATGGATATTTCCAAGAATCTGATATCACTTTTGCTTTCTTTGCACCTGCCTAATTCCTTCCTGTTAAAGGTAAACGACTTTAGAAAATGGTAACTAAGTCATAAAAGGTACAGAATTTAAAACTGAGTAGTAATTTAAGTATTATCTGGTAATATATGTTCTCCTTATTTTATAAATGATAAAACTGAGGCCCAGAATAATTAAATGACTTGTCAAAGAAAGGTCAAGGAGTCATTTGCACAGCAGCCTCAGGATTAGAGAACAGAGCAATGTCATGCATCTTCACTCAGACATCCGTCAGTTTGTAACCCAGATCACCAGTGACACACAAATAAACACAATGTGTTCCCTACCTCCACATTCCCTATTTTTGTATTCTCTTTTTTTGAAAGATAAAGCTCTTATCAACTTTTTTGTTGAAGAAACAACTTACACGATATAGTATATAACAACTACCTATTCAGCTCAATTTCTATACATAAAACTCTGAAGTCCTGGAAAGCTCTCTGAGTCATGAAAGAATGATGATATAGATTGGAGTAATAATTAAGTCTAACTTAAATATTAATAAAACCAGTTTTTATTAAAATTGGTATTCCATGTATGTCGTACATGATAACTATTGTTCCAAACACCTCATTGTCTATCAGGGATATATAAAAAGAATTTCACCGTAGTTCAATCTTTTGGAATAATTATCCCAACCTTACTCCTGCTATTTTCTAATATTTTAATGCTTAGACTAAATTGGATTTCTGTATCTTCCACGCTTCTTCTGTTACTTTCATAACTGAGCTGAAACTGAATAAATTCAACCTGATTTAAAATTACTTTGGAAAGATTTTCAGCACAACTACAATTTTGGCCTCAAGATTTTGCTTAGATTCTTCAAGACTTGGGGGCACTATATGTTCAATTCATGTCTGCTTAAAAATGCTCTTCCTTTAATTCTAGACTACCTATGCAAAATGTTTGCATTCTAGTAAAATATGCACAAACATCTTTATTCTTCCCTTTCTTTTGGGGAGGTTTTGTGTGTGTTGTGTGTGTGTGTGTGTCTGTAAGTGTGCATGATAGGTAACATATATATAGAATTAAGTTACTAAGGAACATATTTATAAATGCATTATGCCCTCTTTTTTAGTCTCTACATTGATACTTCAGTATATTTTAGTTGTAACTCATCACCTCACTAATGATTTGATTTGATTTTATGATTGAAATGAGATTTTAAAAACTCTGTTTTGGCAGTATCTTTTCCCTCCTTCCACATCTTTAGCATTCAACGTGAGTGGAAGGCCAATATGGGCTTGGTTGATTGGATGAGGGTTAAATGAAGAGTAGCCATTATTTCCATTGCTTTAATTACGCCTTCTCACGCCATGATGGACCTTGCTCCATTTCCCTCCGGTAGACCTGACAGACTATAACTGACCTAATTGATACCAGATGACAGCTCAAATAAGGCCTAATAAAGAAGTAATCACACTAATCTAATGAGCAAGCTGTTATGATATTCGCTTATAGAAAGCTGTTTTTTAATCCCTCCATTTTTCTTTTATTCTCTATAACCACTACTCACAGTCTCCTTTTCTGTTACTATAGAATCAGAGGACTAAAATGGACCTTGTGGGGAATGTCAGCTCCAGTTGTTATTCTTTGCTCTATTAGATGTGCATTGATAAAAATTTTTTCCACATTTTAAATGTATATATCCAAGCATACTGAGAACTTGGAAGACTAGTACAAAGATTATTGTACCCACCATTCATCTTCAATAACTGTAATTATTATTTTTGCCATGTTTGCTTCATCTGTATGTGTATGTATATATGATATGATATGTATTTTCTGAATCATTTGAAAATAAGCCCCATGCATTATAATCTTTCTGTCTTTGAATATTTCAGCATATATTTCTAAAAAATAAGGCATTCTCCTACATATGCGCAATATCATTAGCAAATTAACAATAATATGCAGTCTATATTCATATTTTTTCATTTGCCCCCAAATACTTTTTCTTAAAAAACCATTTTGCTTTCAAACCATATCTAATCAAAGTTCTATTAGTTTTTGAACATTTCCTTGACTTCTGGCATAATAAATGTCTTGGGCTCACCTTGTACTTTCCTTGTCCTAGATCTGAAACCAGCCATTGTTTCAAGGAGACCAGGATAAAGATCTGAACTATTACACTCATTGCTATGGGAACATTATTAATTCTGTAACTTTTCATTGGAATAGCTAGTGTATATATGTGTGTACACATGTGTGTATGTGTGGGGGTGGTGTGTGTTGAATTCCAATTAATATTTACATTCCCATTTTATTTTTTTTTTTAAGATTTTTTTTTTATTTGACAGAGAGAGAGATCACAAGTAGGCAGAGAGGCAGGTGGGGGGCGGGGGGCAGCAGGCTCCCCGCTGAGCAGAGAGCCCGATGCTATGCGGGGCTCCATCCCAGGACCCTGGGATCATGACCTGAGCTGAAGGCAGAGGCTTTAACACACAGAGCCACCCAGGCGCCCCTACATTCCCACTTTAATATTATAATATTTCTTAACTTTCTGGACCATTATATAAATGATATACATATATAATATTTATGCAGAATTTCTAGGCTTTCTCAAATATTAGCATGCATCAAAATTAATTAGAAGGTTTGTTAAAACACACATCACTGCACCCCAAAGCTTCTAAATTGAAGCATAATACTGATTCCCACTTTCTTAACCCATTAATCATGTTCATATAAAACTTGACTCTCAATACACCCTAAGAGTTAGGATCACTAGAAAGTGTGTTATAACATCAGCTACCAACTTCAAGTGATGTTTTAGTTTCATATTTTTTAACCATTACCATTGGTATTCAATAGCATTAACATTTATTTAGTTTTTTGTATAATCATAAAACAGTTTCTAAATTATGATACCAATATTGCATCTAAATCAAGTTAAAGATTTCTTTGTGAGTAGCTCTTTTTTTTAATGTTTTTTTTAGACTATCCCCGTTAGTAAGTATACCCAAAATATTGTACTCAAAAGTCATTGGAATAATATTTGTCCACATGATTAGGTTATTAATTTGAGTATGTGAACAGTTGCTTCCAATTTTGGGATTTGTTTGTATTTAAATTTATGTTTTGATTATGTAACATTTATATGGCTGAGAAGTCTGTATATAGAATAATATCCATGGAATTGTTGCTTCTATTCTTACATGTCTTACTGTGTTTCTCCCAACTCCACCCCACATAGATAACAATTTTAGTTTCTGTTTTATCCTTTCTGTGTTTTATTTTGTAAAAATAAGTGAACCGCTGACCAGAGGGTGTCAATTCCTCTGCACTTAGAAGTTGCACGTGCGTGTATGAGAGGCAGGGCTCCATATCTGGAAGTCTAGAAGCCCACGGGCAGTCGTCAAGAAGGGCCAGGTGTAGGTGTGAGATGAGAGGCAAAGCATGGCCAGGAGGCAAACCTGAAAGGCTGTGGCCCCAGATGGCACACGGCCTGTGGTGCCACAGCTGTAATTGCCAGCTATGTTGATGCCAGGGTTGTTTTTGTCAAGAGGCAAGTCACAAAATGCAATCTACTATCAACCTCAGAAATCTTCAGTGTCCACATCATAAGCTCTTTTTCTGTTCATTTATTTCTTCATTTGAATCCGTTTAGTTTTATTCACACAAAGGTTTGAGGATGTTTCGGTTTGAAGATCTCTTCCTAATAAGTATAATTTTTCAAATCTAATTATTATTGCTATCATTTGAATCTTTTCCCTATTTCTTTTCACTTGAGAAGCTAAACTGATATACTTTAATAAGTATCAAATCTCAATACTCATTTTTGATATTTCTCTGCTTTAACTTTTGAAGAAAGAATACTTATTCCTGATTTATGTTCAACACATGTGGAATGTTGTCCAGATTCCTTTAAATTCTATTCTTAGAAATGATATATTTGAGAAATTTTTATTTATTCTACAAATTACTACTTTTATGTGTCTTAACTTGCTGTTTTTAAATTTTGTCTCCACTTTAAAAATATTCCTTTATTACACAAATACTACCTATCATCTGTGTAAATTTTAAAAAAAGATGTAAAAAGGAAGAAAATTTCTCTCCCCCTTATAACCTTGTCCTTTTGAGATATCTGGTGTAAACTCTTTATATTTATGCTTCCATATTTTTATCTGCTTACAGAAGCATACACACACATATAGGAAAATTTACCTACTTTTTAAAAAATAGGATAAGGTTCTACACATCTGATAATTTTTTTTCACTTAATAGTAACCTCTTTCCTGCTCAGTAAATTCAGATCTAGATTATTATATTTAAATAGCTATATGACATTCAGTATTATGGATATATAATTTTATCAAACATTCTCTCTTTTTTAAAAGATTTTATTTATTTGACAGACAGAGATCATAAGTAGGCAGAGAGGCAGGCAGAGAGAGAGGGGGAAGCAGGCTTCCCGCTGAGCAGAGAGCCTGATGTGGGTCTCGATCCCAGGACCCTGAGATCATGACCTGAGCCAAAGGCAGAGGCTTTAACCCGCTGAGCCACCCAGGCATCCCAAATAAATAAAATCTTTAAAAAAAATATTTCTCCTGTTATCAGATCAATCCAAATATTTAAGAAAGTGTTACTTTGTCTCATTACTATTTCATTCAACAACTGTTTCTTGAGGATCCACTCCATGCCAGGCACCATATTAACTATCAGGGATACTCATCTGGGTATAAAACAAACAAACATAAAACATAGTCCTTTTCACATGGAGTGTATAGTTTAGTGGTAAGTAAGTGCACTAAAGAAAAGGAATATGATTCTTCAAAAATGTAAGACAAAAAACTCCCGAACCTGACTTGAACTGGGAGTTCTGAGAAATATTTGCTGAGAAAGTGCCTTGAGCATAGATCTGAAGTGTGAGCAGGTGCTTATCATATGGAAGTGGAGAGTGAAAGTGACAAGTGAGTCTTCCAGAGAGAGAGAGAGCGAGCAGTATTTTTGAAGTGACCGTGGGACTTATAGATGGCCAGTGTGGCTAGAATTTTGAGAATGAAATGAAGAATGGAAAAAAAAAGAATGGAAAAAAATAATTCTGGGACCGGGTGACCAAGGTCAATATCAACAGCGGTAAGTCATGTTGCTAGTATGTACCCTTGATATCATATGATGGAAATGGCACTTTACCAACATGGTCTTTCTCTCCAAAACCCATGACCATATACTAATCATGAGAAAAACATCAGATTAATCCAAATTGAGGGGTGTTCTACAAAATACCTGACTATATACCCCAAAACTGTCAAGATCATCAGATATATGAGAAGTCTGACAAAACATTATATGGGGACACGATGACTAAATGTAATGTAATGGGATATCCTGAATGGGATTCTGGAACAACAACAACAAAAGGGTCTTAAATAAAAACTAAGGAACTCTAAATAAAGTATAGGCTTTAGTTAATAATAATGGTATTAGTATCAGTTCATCAGTTGTAACAAATGTACAATATTAATAATAATAGGGGAAACAGCTTAGGGGTATATGAGAACTCTGTATTTGTAATCTTTCTGTAAATATAAAACTATTCTAAAAATAAGTTTATTTAAAAATGTTTGGAGAGGTAGTAGTTTTGGGTGTTAGACTGTAGGGCCTCATAGACCATGTAAGGTTTTGGTCTTTTTTCTAATATATTTGAAGAATTGTGGTCTTTTAAACATATGTACCATGATTAAATTTACTTTAAGAGATCACTATGTCTGTGAGGCCAAGCACTGAATGACAAGTGTGGAACAGAAAATCCAGTTTTAAGGCTGTCCTAGGATTCCTGGCAAGTGATGATGATAAAATGGGTGGTGCAGTGGAAACAGCATGAAATGCACAGAATTGATAGCATTTTGTGGATAAAATTCACAGCATCAGATGGCTAACTTGACACCATCAGAAATAACAAGCTTGAGAGAGAACATAATACACTTAATCATATGTCTGCCCCTAGGCTGGCTCCCTCTTTCTGGTGTAGAGGACCTACATGGGTTTAATGGGGGAAGCTCGAAAGAGGAAATAAGGAGTCTTATTTCCTGCTCTTTGGTGTGTAGTAGCTGGCTTTTCCAATTCTCAAGGGAAAGAGCAGAGCAAGGCTAACTCCGTTTTGTGCTACACCCGCCATCTTGTGTATAACCCCCATGTCAGAATATTGCCCAGCCCGCCCTGGAGTTAGAGTTAGCCAATAGGAATGCGGAACCCCTAACCACCAAAGAATGTAAACCCCGCCTTTTGCCCGCCAAATTTGTGCACCAATTCTGACCAGAGTGATAGGCTAGCTCAAACAGCTACCATAGGGTAAATTGTAATTCAATTGGCCACCTGTGTGTGGCCTAACATGACTATGTAACTTTCTGTGTGTGCTACAATCTCATTGGCCACTGACCCCTATAAAACTGCGGCACTTTTCGAAACTCTTTCTCTTTCTCTATATCACACCGCTGCGTTGGTAGGTGTGATGTAGCTCAGGAGACTGAGCTCGAGCTAGCTCGAATAAAAGGCTCTTTTGCTTTTCCATCAGACTTGGCTCCCTGGTGGTCTTCGGGGATTTCAAAATCTGGGCATAACACAAGGTTCCAAGTTAATGGGTACTAGTTAATATAGCCCCAGGTGGAGGGGATCCCCCTCAAAGAGCTGCCTTTCAACAGTGGTCAGTTCATATCTCTCTTATAGTGTCTTATTAAAAATGTCAGAGTGCAGTCAACATATACTTACATTCTGGCTCTTTCCAAGTGCTTGCCCTCATGACATAGATTTTATAAGAAAGTGGTATCCCTTCCAACTTAGGTCAGGAGACAGTTTGACAGAACATTTTTACCATGGTATAAAGAGGCTTACCAGCTTCCAAGCCTACAAATCTGTGTGTGTGTATGTATGTGCCATGGCACAGACTTTCTGACTATACTAAGTGAAAGCCACATATTTTAAGTTTCTTTCAGCAAAACCCTACTATTAGGATGTCTGTAGCTCAGTTGGTTAAGTGTCTGACTGGTGATTTTGGCTCAGGTCATGATCTCATCGATCATGAGATCAAGCCTGGCATTTGGCTCTGTGCTCAGCAGGGAGTCTGCTTGAGATTCGCGTCCTCTGCCTCTCCCCCCCACTTGTGTGTGCTCACTCCCTTTCTCTCTCTCTCTCTCTTTCAAATAAATAAATAAACAAACAAACAAACAAATAACCCTACTATTGAGTATCAGAGTTTTATTAGGTGTGGGGTAAACTGACTATAAAGAATGACTGAAAAATACAATGGTCGAAAGAAGATAGAAGGGAATTTCTTTGTACAAGCTGTCTGGGAAAGCAGGCAATCAGGATGAAGAAGCAGCTCTGCTCCATGAGATCAGTCATGGACCCAGGGTCTGTACTGTAGCCCCGTTGCTCCTTCAGGGGGCTATCTCAGCTCCACCAGTTTTTCATTCACGGAAGGAGAAAGAATGGGAGTAGAGGACAGAGTTTCCTTTTAAGAAAGTAACATGACATGTGCTTGCCATAGGCACAGACTAGCTGTAATTGAGGTTTCAGTGGCCATGTGCCCAGCTTCAATTTGAAATCTATTGAAGAAGTAGTGAATGGATTTTGGGAGCCAACCATCAGCCAAAGGAGATGAGAAGGACCAGAGGCTTATGAAGAGAGTGGATATCACAGAAACCAAAGGTAGAG
>CM053604.1:53013239-53074538 GCA_028646535.1 Procyon lotor
CCTCCCTTCCTTCCTTCCTTCCTTCCTTCCTTCCTTCCTTCCTTCCTTCCTTCCTTCCTCCCTTCCTTCTTTTTCTTAGAGAGAGAGAGAGTCTTAAGCAGACTCCACGTTGAGTGTGGAGCCTGATGCAGAGCTTGATCTTATGACCCTGAGATCATGACCTGAGCGGAAATCAAGAATTGGACATGTAAATGACTAAGCCACCTATGTACCCTGAAAGCCTTGTTTCAGTGACGTGATAAGGGTTAGATTTGGGATAGAGTGGGAAGAAAATATAAGCAATTTTTCAATGAGAGAAAAAGTATAGCTAGAGAGGGACTATATGTGTATTTTAAATAGGAGAGATTTGAGAACATTTTGATGTTGATAGGAAGGACTGAACAAGAACAAGCAAATAGAAGTCAATTTCAGAACTGCTCTGGTATTTGACATAAATTAGTTTGAAAGTGTGAGTGGATCTCTTAAGAAATAGTTTGTGATCAAACTAACAAGTTGAGTGTGGAATTTTACTTAAGTGAGATAGGTATTGTGCCATGGGTAGGAGTGGACATAGACCCATTCACTGACTATTCAGAAAGAGCACCACCAGTTCCTTTAATTCTTATTTAACAAGGTTTTGCTTTGGTTACACTCACACGGTGACAAGTCTAGCTTGTCAGTGCCCCTCCTAAAGGGTGGTGTCCTGAGGTGGAAACCATTTTTCAGGTGAAAGTGGAATGCCATGGGCTGTCTTGCCCTTGAGTAAGTTACTGTGTTTCAAATAGTGCAGCCTATATTCTCCTTTGGCATCAGTGTTAAACCACCAAGTCACTTTGAGCAGGTTGTCAGCAAAAACTCCATCTCTGTCTTATATTGACTATGACGACTAAGCACTTGATCAATTGATTTATGAAAATATGTAGATACTTCTATTTTTTTTTTAAGGTTAACATGTAAGTTTTTACTTTAATTTGATAAAATACAAAATCTCTACCTTACAAAATATTTTGAATGCCTTAAAAACTTTGCCTTTGCTGTACACACAGGCAGAATGGAGTGATATTTTAAGATTTCCTGCAACTAGCAAGGTATGGAAAGTTTGACTGATTTATATTGTGTTCTGACTTCCTGAGGCAGTTTTTTTCTTAATTTTTATTAACATATAATATATTATTTGCCCCACGGTACATGTCTGTGAATCGTCAGGCTTACACATTTCACAGCACTTGACAGCACATACCCTCCCCAATGTCCACACCCCAGCCACCCTATCCCTACCCCCCCCCCCCCCCCCCCCCCCCCCCCCCCCCCCCCCCCCCCCCCCCCCCCCCCCCCGCCTCCCAGCCACCCTTTGTTTAAAGTAAATTTCTGCCAGTTTATTTTAGTCTATAGTTCAAACTCCCTCAGTATTTCGGGAACTGGATCGTGTCCACATTAGTGATCTTTTTCATTTGGGAGCTTATTGTAAAATTAACAAAGGACTCTAAGCATGAGATAAAATACCTTTTAGCAATGACAACAAGAATAATAACTTTCATTTACTGGGAGTCCATTGTTCACTGCCTATTGAAGACAGCTGTGTGATGAGGCATGCATATATCTTCTCATTTAATCTTTATACAGACCTGTAAGTAATTTTTGTTTGTTTGTTTTCTAGCCAAGTATTGTATTAATTTCCTAAAATAAAACACTTTGGGGAAATATTAGTAATTTTTGGCAGGATTTTCCAGTACTAACACTAGTACTATTATCATAGCTACCATGGAACTCCCACCACTAAAGACATTTTTTTGTTTAAGAATTTGGAGTTCTTTTATTTAATTATTTCATTTTGCTATCATTTATATATATATTAAAATTTACTCTTTTTGGTGTAAGTTCTATTCATTTTGATAAGTTTGTACAGTCTCAGGTGTACAATTTAATGATTCAACACTTAAATATAACACTTGGTGCTCATCATTAAGTGCACTCCTTAATCCCCATCACCTATTTAATCCACCCTCCCAATCATCTCCTCTGGTAACCACTGATTTTTCTCTATAGTGAAGAGTATGTTTCTTGGCTTGCCTCTTTTTTCCCCCTGTGTTTATCAGTTTGTTTCTTAAATTCCACATGTAAGGGAAATCATACGGTATTGTCTTTCTCTGACTGACTTATTTCACTTAGCATCATACACTCTAGCTCCATCTACGTCATTGCAAATGGCAAGATTTCATTCTTTTTTATGGCTGAATAGGTTATATATATCACATCTTTATTCATTCATCAGTCAATGGACTTTCCATTATTTGGCTCTTGTAGCCATTACTAAGCTTGTACAGTCACGTGGCCACCATCACAATCAGGTTTTAACAAAATTTTTTTAAGCCACTTATGATTATTCCCTCCCCCATCCCCACTCCCTGCCCCTATCATTTTGCCTTTACCAGAATGGATTATATGTTGAATGATAGAGTATGTAAACTTTTGAGTCTGGATTGTTTCACTTAGAATACATTGAAATTTATTCATGATATTGTGTGTATCAGTAGTTCATTCCTTTGTACTGCTGAATAGTACTTCATTGCATAGATGTACCAGGGTTGTTTATCCATGCACCATTCAGAGGACATACATTGTTGTTGTATTCAAGTTTTGAGCAATTATGAATGAAGTTACTCTAAGTGTTCATGTGTAGGTTTTTGTGTGAACATGTTTCCATTTCTTTAGGGTAAATAGGAATATTATATGGTAACCATATGTTTGATTAACCAGATAAGAAACTACCAAACAATTTTCCAAAATGGTTACACTATTCTCCAGTCTCACAAGCAATGTATGAGAATTTGAGTTACTTTACATCCTTATCAGCACTTGGTATTATTTAAATTTTAGACATTCTAGTGGATGTGGAATACTATCTCATTGTGGTTTCGATTTGCATTTCCCTCGGGGCTAATGATTTTGAACATCTTTTCATGTGCTTATCATGTGCTTAATTGTCATCTTTATATATTTTTCAGTGAACTCTCTTCTTAAATCATCTACCCATATTTTGTTTTGGGTGTTAATTTTCTTAATAAGTTTCGAGACTTCTTTATATCATCTGAATACAAGTCTTTTATCAGATATATGATAGGCAAACATTTTCTCTTAGTCTTTGAGTTGTCTTTTCCTTATATTAACAGTGTCTTTCACAGAGCAGATATTTTATTTTTTATGAAATCCAATATATCAGTATTTTCTTATATGGACTGTACTTTTGGTATTGTATGTAAGAAATCCTTGCCATACCTAAGATCACAATGACCTTCTCCTAGTGTATAGTGTGAAAAATGGATTAATGCACTGTTTTTTTGCCTATAGATATCCAATTGTTCCAGCACCATTTGTTTACAAGACTCTCCCCATTGAATAAACTTTACTCTTGTAAAAAAAAAATCAGTTGAGTTTCTATGTGTGGATTGATTTCTGAACTATTAGATCTATGTATCTATCCCTCAAAGTAGATCCTAAATTATGGGTTATATGAGGAAATGAAGCTCAAAGTGGTTACTTGCCCAATGTTAATCATAAATACACACAAGAGTTAGAATTATTCAATGAACTGATAAATATGCTATTCAGTAGCAGACCAAATATTGAACTCTGCTTTCACTCACCATTAGACCTGGCCTTCAGGGTTTAAAAAAATCTATCAGTGCACATTTATTAGTAATAAAAGCAGCTAATATTTAATACATTTTTTCCATGTTCCTGCCATGATACTGAGTTTTTGGATACATCATCTCATCCAAGCCTCACTAGAACTTTTTGGAGAAGCTATTGTTATTATGCCCTGTCACAAGAAATGGGGCATAGATAGATATCATATAACTGACTCAAGGTTATAGAGCCTGTAAGTAGTAGAGCTGAAATTGAAGTTAATTCCTTTTGCTTGCTCTTAACCGGTACATTATTTTGTCAAAATGAAAGTCTGTGCAACAAATCAAGATTCTGTCTACATTTACTTGTATCTGGTCTGTATTTTCCATTATATCTTTATAGATTTTTCAAGAGATTATATAGAAAATCTTCCAATTTATGCCTACAGGTGTTACTGGTGTTTGCTATCTACAGTATGTAAGTACTGTACTAATTGCTTACAAACGATTGTTAAAAATGAGGTTGGCTTTTTTTGAGAAGAAGCTATCAGAGAGACCAGAATGTCATTTTTAGAGTTTATGACAGGGACTGATGCCCTGACATTAGCACTGTTTATAATAAATTTTATGTGGGGGAAAAAAAAACCTTAGAAGGTTTTTGGGTTTCTTATATGATATATATAATTTCTTCTGGGTTTGAACATTAGGGCCATGGAATATGTAAATTTAATAGAGCAATTGCTCAAGAACTTTGGGACTCACTGGGAGTTGGAAAAATTATTTATAGTACCAGATTCACAGTTCTACTCTTCCTTCAGGAATTAGATTTCCCAAAAAATCTTTCCTAACACACAAATTGTGGCAGAGATGCCCATGGTATATAGCACTCTCTACTTTCTTAGCAACACTTTGCACATTCGAATTCTTTATTAATTTCTTATATATATATAATATATATAATATATAATAATAATATATATATATATAATACATAATATATTATATATATATATATATATATATTCCCTGAAACACTTCATGAGGATAGGATTGTGCCTGTTTTATCACAGCCTCACATAATGCACAATGTATAATAAATGTTCCAGAAATGCTTTCAACAGACTAACTGATGTAGAAAGCAATTGAGGCCACTAGCATAACTGGTTCCTTGGATACTTTAAGTTCCTTGGATACTTATACCTGTTGGTCTGGTATAGTACTTGTTTTATAAGTAAATAATATTAGCAATGTTCCTTTGGTGAAGCAATGGGGTAGAATATTGGGGACATGGAAGTACTTGCTAATGGAGAAGGTACTAGCGCTGAATTTCATTTTCCCCACAATTCTAAAAAAGGTATTCCAGAGAAGTTGTCTTCCCTACTTACAATATGGGACTTTAGCCTTTTTTTTTTTAACCCCTAACTTGAGAATATTTGTGACTAAATCTCATGTCTGAAGACTTTATAAACCACAGTTAGTAGCAGGGAGGTTGTCTTTTCCAAAAATAGTTTGTTCCTTTTTGAAATGGTGTCAGCTTGTTTTTTGGAAGTTTGTATGCACCCATAAAAGTGATCCCACACTTTTTAGTGGATGAGTCAGGTTGATAACATTGGAACTGATTAATCAATCTTTTAACATTATGAAAAGAGAGACAATCATAATGTGTCTCCTAATGAGATGCAGTAGGGAAGTGAAACATGATTTTTATAATTTATTATTGCCAAAGAGTAATTAAACCTAAATCTGATCAAGCTTTTAGATCTATTATCAGTTTTTAGGAAATACAAGGCAAAAAATAATGTGTTAAGTAACACCATGGAGATGCACTCAGTAAATTCCTGAATATGAAATATTTTCTAGGACAAATATATGAAATGTATATATATACATATATATACGCACACACATATATATGACATAATCAGGGATATTTGATCAATAAGTGGCTATTTATTGACATTAAGAATTTATTACTTATTTTTTCAGATTTGTTAATGCTATTGTGATTGTTTTTTCATAGAGTTATTATCTTTTAGAAATACATTTTGAAGAAATTATGGATGAAGTAATATGATGATTGAAGTTTGTTTTAACATAACCCAGTGGGTAAGGCTAGATAAAAAAAGATTAGACAAGTGTTGCTAAGCATTTAGGTTAGGACAGGGTACATGACATAAACAAGGATTCTCTACTTTTGTATAAGTTTGAAATTTCCATAATAAAAAGTATTTTTTAAAAAAAAGTCACTAGAATAGTGATCATACATTTGAAAATTTCCCTTTAGCTCCAAAGCAGCTAGCTATTCAGTTTTCCATAGCTCTCCTTAGGTCTATTTGCACTGAAATACATAATGCTTTCTGTAAGTACCCAGGTTTCTTTTCCATGTAAATGTTTACAGCATTCTCCAGAAGCTTATGAAGTTTCATCCCCAGATCAAAAAATAGTTGAATTTCACATTTGTGTAGCATGTACCTGGCAAAGTCAGGAAAATAATCCAGTTCTCCAACCCCTCAGTTGGGTCCTCTATCCACTGGTGTAGGGTACTACTAAATTATGAATTAGATGACTCATAGAAACACTCAAATCCTTCTGGTATATCCTATGAAATGAGAATTTGTTTTTGAGGATAACATCTGTTAGAGAGACTTTAGTGTAATATCTGACATCCCCAAAATTCTTTGGATGCTTGACAACTGCCATGGATTGATAACGGAACATAGCCACAGAATAATCAACACTGGATTGATTCATTCTCTCTTCACTTCACCATGAGTTATTTTTATTTTTCCCAGGGAAGACAGAGTCACCTGTGTCACTGAGAGGGAGCATGGATTCAGGGGCTAGTTCTAATGCTGTAACTTTTATGGCCAAAGCAAGCTCCTTGTCCTCTTTGAGCTTCATCTGTAAAATGGTGATAATAATACCTACCTTACACAGTTGATGGTGATGCTTAAATGAGATAAGAATATATAAAGTAACTAGAACAGTGTGTGCCCTGTCTCTAAGTCATCATTACCAGCTTTTAGCCATTATCATCCAAGAAGCTTCTTTCTTTTTTTGTTTTGTTTGTTTTTAACTTGTATGCTTTAATATCACCTTCAATGAATTGGACTCAAGTGTTTCTCTTTCTCTATAACCTACCTTGAAAAAAGGAAAGTTAAGCAATCTTCCATGTATATATGGAATGATAGCAGTGTCTTCAATTAAGGTGACTTTAGAAGATAATTAAAGTAAATATTGTTTTTTAAGATGGCTTCTAAAATCTACCTGATCAATTCAACTAATTTATGTGAGAATATTTTGTAACCAGTTTATCCTAGTGGTGTAGTATTGGTTTTGCCTGGCCAGCAGATATAAACTGGGATAGATATATTCCTTGTTTTTCGTTTGAGAACTACTCCTTCCCATTTTCTGATCCATGTGAGGAGTCAACAAACCTTTTCTAAAAGGGTCCGATAGTAAATAGGTTTTGCAGACTGTATGGTCTCTGTTGTAATTACTCAACTCAGCCATTGTAGCATGAAAGCATATATGGACAACACATGAACAAGTAGGCATGACTATATTCCAATAAAACTTTATTCACAAAACCAGGCAGCTGACTTGTGGGCCATAGTTTGCTGACTCCTGGCATATGACATTCAGATATAAGCATTTTTTTCCCTCTCTTTCTATTTCAAGTCCAGACAAATGAGCTGGAACTGGCTAATAAGTATATTTTATCCATCTGACTATTGTAATAGGCTTATGATGGGCATTGGATTTAAGCTAGACCAGTAAGATTTAAGCCCAGGACTTTTGCTATTACCATGAATGGAGATGTATACTTTTTTAATTGGGAGAATATATTCCTGGGGTTACTGGTGGGCATCTTGTCACTAGAATGAGGAAGTTTATTTGAGGGTAAAGCCAACACAGAATAATACAAATGCAGAGCAGAGAAAACAATGAGAACTAAGACCTTCTGTGTCAATAAGAGCTAATTTGTTTTGGGAAAACTTTTCCAGAAAAGATAAGATTGCAAAACGAATAAATTACTGTTTGTGTCAGTTGATGGTTTTTTAAAATCTTTCCAGGAAAAAATGATTTTCAGGTTTATCTTTTGCTGTAGAAAGTCAGGGCTTTGATGACAAATATGTGTGTGTGTTTGTATCTGGAATATCTATCTATCTAGATACATATATATTTTTATATACCTGGATTAGACCCAGAGTTTGAATTATTTTAGAAAAGTTTTGGTCCTGTAAGGGGCTATTTCCTTGCCCCAAGGCTTACTCCCAAGAGATTCGGTAGCTTTCTTTTTAAGCACATGTCCTGTTGGTTGTCACGTATCCTAAAATGATGTCAACCCTGATTACTCCCAGGATGGATGGTTCTCAAGGCATATGGGTCTATATTTAATTGGCCAAGAACAATAGCTATAGTCCAGATACTTTCCAGGAAGTATAAATTCAAACTCACTGACACTTTTATTTTGGGGTTAATACAGACAATAGAAAATTGTGAATTTAGTTCACAGTGTTTTGCTTTTGTTGAACTTTTGTCAAAGCTTTGCTATTAGTTTACTGAAGGTCATTTATTAGAAATAGGCCCATGGAATTTGGTGCAGGTACTGGATGGATATCACCATATCAGGCAGTGTCCTTTTAATGAGAGTCCATGAGAAAAAAAATTCTTTCAAATCTCAGTGTCAGGAATGTCTAATTTTTTTCAAATCAGTTGAGTGTTTTTTTTTTTTAAATCTTATGAATAACATTAATCAACTTTTTCTCTCTGAGCAAGCTACTAAGTTACTCACTGTTCAGTTTATGATTCACCTCTAGTAAAAGTATAGGCTTTTATAGTATATATTTTTGAGACTTTCAGTCATCTTTTTTCCCCAGCCATTATTTTTCCTTTATCTCTATTTTCTAAGTTAAATTTATCACATAGCACTATGGAACAGTATGTCAGTATCTACATCACATCGCATTAGTGCATAGTGAAATGTTAACCATGAAAGGAGAAAGGAAAAAAGGAAAGGAGAAACGGGAGCTCAACAGGGAGGCTGACTTTGTACAATCAGTTTAATTCAGTGTTTTGCCTGAACTACTAGGTATTTTTTCTGATATAGGAGAAGCAATGAATGTGTTCAGATTGTATTGCTTCTAAACATTTGCCAATTCTCAAAGAGACCCCATTTCTTTGGGGACATAAGCCTTAGAGTTGAGAGCACCCATAGGATTCACGCTTCTCTGACTCTGGGGTTCTCTTTAGGGCTTTACCAGATGGAAAACTAGTACCTCAGAGCCAGTGAGGTGGTGAGCTAACAGGCTTTATCGACAGATGGAGGACCCCAAGTGTGAATGAAAACAGCTTCAGCTTGAAAAGAAAAAAAAATTCTGAATCCAGTCTATGTTAGCAAATACCCATATCAAACCAATTATCTAGAGGGATTGGTCCAATGGCTACCTCTGTGAATCCACATAAGAGATATTTACCTGTCCACTATTTTGTTACTGTTTCGAATAGATTATACTAGGTTGACAAAGGATGGTGTTTTCCTCTTTTAAATGTGAACCTAATAAAGGGTGAAGAGTTCCCTTCTGTTCGTGGTGGTGATAGGATGGTTTTTGACAATTTGAGGCAAACAATTAGGCATATCCTTTTATTCATGATTTATCTGAATATGAAGAAATAAATGTATAACTGGATCAGATAAATAGATCAGAGTCCCATCATTCAGGAATAGGATTGACATTATGAAGTGCTTGTTTCAAGCAAGAAGTCCCCAGGTTGATCCTTATTCAACACTTCTAACCATATAAAGTTTTCCAGTTAACCATTTAAATATTTCTGTTTCCAGAAATATTAACACTTATGCAAATAAGATACTTCTAGTATCCTTAGTTTTATTATTGTTGTTAAATAATTTTTATAGATTAATTTTACAACATATTTTCTTAAGATTTATTTATTTATTTGCCAGAGGGAGAAAGAGGACAAGCAGGAGAGTGGCAGGCTGAGGGAGGGGCTTCCTGCTGAGCAGGGAGCCCGATGCAGGACTCAATCCCAGGTCCCTCGGATCATGACCTGAGCCAAAGGCAGATGCTTACCCCACTGAACCACCCAAGCGTCCCAAATTTCACAATGTATTAATCATAACTATACACATCTTATAAAATGGATCTTTCCTTGGTTGACATTTTTTATTTGTTCTATTCAATGCAAAAGGAAAGTATTGACAAAATTCTTATAGGTATTTTAACATTTTCTTACTAAGCTTCTATTTGTTTTTCAGCTTAAAAAGAAGTACAGATATAAATATTGCATTCTACTGACCACCATTCACATGTTCTTGGGTTTTTAAGTGTCTAAAAATTGAGAAGTATGTATTTTGGGGACTGTAGTCTTTGACTGTAAATATACTGAAGATAAACATCGAGGGCACCTGGGTGGTGCAGTTGGTTAAGCACAGGACTCTTGGTTTTGGCTCAGATCGTGATCTCAGGGTTGTGAGATCAAGTGGGGTCATCAGGCTCTATACTCAGTGCAGAATCTGCTTAAGGCTCTCCCTCTCACTTTACCCCTCCCCACCTCTCTAAAGTAAATACATGAATCTTTAAAAAAAGATAATCATTCATGCACCACACCTAGTGCTCCCTGCAATATGTGCCCTCCTCAATTAATCTTGTAACACTGAAAAAATAAAATAAAAGTATTTGGGGGAAAAAGAAGATAATCATAAATCTCCATCTAATTTTAAAAGGCTCTCAAACAACAACAACAACAACAACAACAACAACAACAACAACGAGGGTGTGCCTTGCTGGTTCAGTTGGTAAAGCATGTGACTCTTGATCTCGGGGTTATAAATTTGAACCCTGTAGTAAGTGTAAATTACTGAAAAAAATTGAAATCTTAAAAAAAATAATAAATAAGTAAACAAAAGACTCTACCAGTTTTAATTATTGGCAAAATGCTCTTTTCTTCCCTCAGGGTCAGATGATCTAAGTTTCATTTTAAAACTGATTTTTAAATTCTGAAGAAATTATGCATCAATATGAAGGGCAATACATATTTTAAATATTTAAATTTGAAGAACATTTTATGATTCAATGGAAATTTTAATTGTATCATTGCTGCCAGTAACCCTAGCAAGCCTTTGGTAAGTCAGAATTCTTTTGTTAAAGCTGAATGAAAGTATTCAAAACCCTGTTGAAGTTCCCTGACGATGTTCCCTTCCTGCCATTGGGAACATAGAATCGATGAAGCAGAGTTGTAAAGGGCCCACAAACAAAGCCGTGTCTGATGGAGTGGAGGAGCTTAACAGACATGGGACCCTTCTGCACTAGTGGCAACACTGTATTGGTCATAATGGTTGATGGTCTACCATCTGTCTGATAAAACAGCTCAGCGTGCTAAGTGTTATTGACAGGAAGATGGGCAAACTGCCTCCTTTTGGGGGCTCTGGCTGACCCTTCCTAAGCCTGGCAAACATTCAAAGGTCTCTTTCTTCAATATAAAATACTATCAATTTGCCTTCCTCAGTATTTCCATTTTCTTAGGGTACATGCAACATTCTTTATGAAAGGAATGGCTGTTAGTCTATTCCATCTAAAATGATGGGACTTAGGTGCCTAAATAGGGTAATATAAATCTGCCTTTTACTTACAGATAAAATTTACCAGATACCAGAGGGACATCTGATCAGCAATAGAGGTTAATGGCATGATGGTTCTAGTGATTACTTGCAAGTTATAAGGATGGTAAGGTAAGCAGTAAGTAGACTGAACACAGACATCCAGCTGTTCATCCAGCTATGCAAATGTAGTTAGATTTCTAGAGACAGCCAGTTTTAAGTGCTTAGGGACAGATGTAGAATTTCAGGGCTTCAGAGAATGATACTCTTTTCTTGACAATCACCTGTAAATTTTTTCTTTTCTAATAAACAGCTGTATTGCGGTATACTTTATATACTATATACCATACACTATACACACACACACACTATATACTATATACCATATACTATATATACATACACACACACATATATGCTATATACTATATATCATATATTATATAAATTATATATATAATTTATAATGCACCCATTCTGAGTTTAGGATTCAGTGATAAAAACACTATCACCAATCACTTAAGCAGACAATCTTCTTTATTTTGACAGTGTTTGGTAATATATTTTAGCTAGGATTGTGTTACTTTGATTTCTATTTGCTTGTTAAACTACTAGCAATTACTGAAACAAGATTTATAATCACTGAAGGTTAGTAAAAACAGAAACTTAGGTTTAAGCATTGCATAAAAACTGCTTCAAAGGTGATTCTCAAATCTTCTAATCTTGTCTAATTTTCTCATCATAACAAAATATGTGCAGTACATTTAGTGCTATAATTTGGATTATTTATTATATGCCATGTTTCTAGAGATAAGCAAATCAGTTTATCATATATATGTTGAATAGAGGCTATATTGTCAATTTAATATCTATATGGGCTTTATACTTTAAAAAAAACATTTTATTTTTTATTTAAAAAATCTTTTAATTCCCATATAGTTAACGTAAAGTGTTATATTAATTTCAAGTGTATAGTATAGTGATTAGCAATTCCATACATCACCCAGTGCTCTTCACAAGTGCACTCCTTAAATCCCTATCACCTATTTCACCAATCTCTCCACTCACCTCCTCTCTGGCAACCATCAGTTTGTTCTCTATAGTTAAGACATTTTAAAAAACTCTACAGAATTCCACTTTATGAAGTCTGTATCCCAGGCAACTTGAAAGCTTTCTATGGAATATGCCAAATAGACAGCTGCTATAGCTACTACCGAAGAACAAATCTTTGTTCACCTTGGCATCTGGGTTTTCCATTTGTTGGCCAAAAGAAGCACAATTTCAGCATTGTCTTTAGCCATCCAATAAATACCAGTGGGTAAAGCCACTGGGAATAATGATGAAGAGCAGTTGTTTGTTAAATGCCATAAAAGCCATTATTTTGGCTCTTAAACTCAGTTTTCAGAGTAAAAAAAATATGATAATCTATGTTATTTAACTGATTTTTTCCAAATTCCTTCCTCTGATTATAGACCACTAAACATCTGATGGAAAGGTATGCTATAAATTAAAAATTATTATAACTTAAAACTTGAAATAAGTTATGAAATGAGATTCCAAAGTAACTTGGGTGATGATACATTAAATAAAATTAACGTATGGAACTTCAATGCAACGAACAGAGAAAAGGGGGAACATACATTTAGAACATTACAAAAGATTCATCATGATTTCTCTTTAAAAAATAACCCTTACAGTATTATGATACATATTAGCCCACTTTACCTAGAAAACAGAATTTGAGATAAAGCTGATGTGCTAATGCTTCATTGGGGGTACAATCCCAGGTAATAAGAGTGAAGGAAAATGGGAAATGAGAACCGGAGAAAGGAAAACAATTAAAAATCATTTGTTAACTACTCAATTACAGATTTACAAAAAATATGGCCAGCAGCTCAGTCATAATGAATGTCTCCTGAGATGACGTCTGGAATTCCTGTGCCTTAGAATAATCATCAGGAGAAGGAAAGGAATAGGTTTATTTGTCATTCGTACTTGTTCCTTCTTGGTCAAAATTCTTGCCATGGACACTAATGTCACTATACTTCTGGGTTGTGTTACCTGGCCATTTGGGCATCTCCTGGGGAAATGCAGGTCATACATCTCATAGTATGATCTGATTGACTTGGATTGGACACCAGAGGAGGTAAATTTGCTGTGCTTTTTCCCCTGACAGGAGCTTAAGTCCAGACTTCACTGTGGGAAAGATTAAGAGAACGGTATTAAGTGAAAAGTGACAGTGAAAGCTGCCAGGATTCTATTGATTAAGTATACAAAACAGATGAACATAAGGGAAGGGAAAAAAAGAGGGGGAAGCAAACCATAAGAGATTCTTAGCTATAGAAAACAAACTGTTGATGGGAAAGAAGGTGGGCAGGGGATGGGCTAAACGGGTGATGGGTAATAAGGAGGGTACTTGATGTAATGAGCACTGGGCGTTATATGCAACTGATGAGTCACTAAATTCTACTCCAGTATTACCCTATATGTTAACTAACTAGAATTTAAATAACTTGAAAGAACAACAATAAAATATTTAATAAATAGTAAAAAATGAGCAAATAAAAAAACCCCTTGCATTTTGTACAACTCCTTAGATATTCCCTCTACTAGCTCAGCTGGATACTGCTCAGTTCATGAATTACTTATTAAAATCAACTAGATCTTCAAAAAATAATATATTTAAGTATTTAAGCTAAAAAACGTTAAAAAATATCTAGTGATATCAGGGAAAAAAGAGAATAATTCATTTATGAAAAGTAAGTAGCAACTAGATCTTTACAACTGACTTAACACACTTCAAAAAATGTGATTAAATTCATCAACTGAACCTGCTTACTTCTGTTCCCAAGGCACTTTACTAAAGTGTACTAATCATCACAGCATGTGCTAAATAGTGAACTAAACACTTAACATGCATTATTTCATTTAATTAATTAGTATACTGTGTAAAGAATGCAAAAAGACCTTAAATGTGACTAAATCTACAGATCATTGGTTTATAAATTCATTATAGAGTTTCACTTAGAATTCAAATTTCTTTGATCTAGAAATTTGTTTTCCACCTTCCCCAATCTGTCAGAATTTCTCTCTCTCAGAACAATCATGGCTGGCCTGGTGAGTGCCACCTTAGTGAGTAGGGCCCAGTTTTGGTTTCTTGAAGCAGAGAAGACTCCCACAAAGTCATGGGCTTCAGAGGTCTAGAATCATAGGTCAAGCCAGCAGTATGAGGTGCTGGGGGGCATTCAAACACCAATTATGATGCTGCAAAAGTAAGATTTGAGGCTCTGGTTCTAAAACTAGAAGTTCAGAGGTGGCTATGGTTTAGAAAACAATAAACAACAGACAGTGAAAAAGCTCAGGATTGGAGGAGTTTGGTTTGATTATTGCAACTATCCATAGATATTTTGGTAGCTCATCTTCATTGGTCCAGGGGAGAATGGTGTGTTTCTCTGGTTTAGAAAGCTATATATAAAGAAGAGCATTACTAGTTCTGTATCATAAACATTTGTTCACTTGGAAGCCCCCTATTTTTACTCTCCCCTCCCCCCATTTTGCATCCCAATTTTCCCTGGAGTGGCTTCCTCACAATCTATTCATCCCCAATCTATTCATCCCCAATTTTTTCTTCACTTACCAATATTCTCCCAAACATCCACTTCATAAGAAATTAAACACTAATAGTAGTTCTGATACAAGAGACAATGCTTAATGGCTTGGAACCAAAGGATCTGAAAGAAGGCAACTTATTACTAGATTATTTATCCCAATGCTTTAATTTAAAAAATCTACTCATTCAGTATTTTTTATTGAGCATCTAAAATGCACTGAGCACTCTTAGAACTGGGGAAATAAAGATGAATAAAAGAGATTACATACTTGTCTTCATGGAACATACACTTTATTAAGGAGATAGATAATAAACAAATATATATAGAAGTGTAATATAAATTGTAGGTAAAAGCTATAAAGAAAAATAGAGCATGATAGTGGCATAGAGAATGATGGAAGGAAGTGATTGAGAACTTCTAAAAAGTGAAATTTGATCAGATAATTAAATAAAATGAGGTGAAGAGATTCACATTGCTGCTATGAGAAAAATGTGTCTAAGGAAAAGGTAAAAAAGCACCCACAATATTCTAGGGCAGAAAAACATTTGAGAATCAGGGAGGAAGTCAGTAAGGCTGAAAAGGAGTGGGAAAATGGAAAGAGATGATGTTAAAGTGACAGATGGACCAGGTCACACAAGGCCTTGAAGGCCCTGGTGAAGAATTTGGAATTGATTCCAGCAATGGTAGGGAACCATTACAGTATGTTAAGCAAGGGAAAGACATGACATACACTTTTTAAAAGTAGGTAGGAATGAAGAATAAACTGAAGAAGAGCATGAGAGAATGCAAGGAAACCAGTCAGGGGTCTCTTGAAGTTGTCAGAGTGAAATATGACAGCTGGAATGAAGGCTGTCACAGTGGATGTGGTAAGAAGGAATCAGGCTTGGGATACATTTTTGAAATTAAAGTTGACAACACTTTTGGTTGATTGTATAGGGACTGTAGTGAGGATAGGAGAGAGGTCTAAAATGACTGCACAGTTTTGGATGTGAAAGGCAGGGTACATCATGGTTCCTGAGATGGGAAAGGCTAAGAGATGATTATGTTTTGTGGGACCATCAATAGTCTAGATGTTTTAAGCCTGGATACTTCTTAGGCATTCAAGTGGAATCACCAAACAGGCAGTGAATATAAAAATACAGAATTTGGGAGAGGTACAGAATGGAGTTATCAGATTGTGGCATCTGTTGCATATTAATGGTATTTAAAGCCATTGGATGGGATAAGATCACCTAGGGAGGAGGTACAGAGAAAAAAAGAGAATGAGGGCAAAGTTCTAGAGCACATCAATGTCTAGCAGATAAAAAGAAGAAGAAAAACGCGCAAAGGAGATTTGAAAGGAGTGTTCATGGAGTAGGAGGAAAACTAGTGGTTTTTTAGAAGTGAAGTGAAGAAAACATTTGAGAAAGGAAGGAGAACTAAAATTTAGTTATTGAGCATGGCAAGAAGTATGTTGTTGGTGACATTGACATAAGTAATTTCAATGAAGTAATGAAAGTCTAACTAGAGAATATTCAAGAAGAAATGGGAAATGAAGAAACATTTTTAAAAACAGGGGTCAGAGATATAGGATGGTAGCTATAGGGGATGTCAGGTCTAATACAGATTTTTTTTTTAATGAGAGATATTAGAAAATGTACATATGCTGACAAGAATGATCTGTCATGCCTAGACTTTTGAGCTTGAGAGGAGGACACATTGTCAGACTTTTATTTGTCAAAACAGATGAGCTTTATGTCAGGAGAGGAGGTAGTTTTGTTGACATCTTCATTAGAATCAATAGCATTGTATATGAATAGCTGGAGATTTGCTCTTTTAAGATAAACATAAATAACTTCTCAGGGTTTGCTCTGCCCTACACAGATTCCCAGGCATCTAGGCATGTGGCAGGAGTGGCAGACCTGTCAAGTGGTGTGTCTGGTCCTGTGTGATGGATTGGTGGGTTTTGATGAATGGCCCATGCCAGGCAGCACCATTAGAGCTGACTGACTCCAGCAAGATTAATTGTTTTAGATTGTACAGACATCTTTCAAGAGGGAAGTATTTCTCTATATCTATCTTCTGTCCATCACAAAGGAGTCCCTTGCAGCTTGTCATAATCCATAAAGAAGAACAAAACATTTTCATACCTATGAAGGATGCTTTCAACTATTTCTTCAGTTACTTTTATATTCGCAGCCAATACAGATGTATTGGTTTTCTTTTGTATCTGTTAAACTCTTCTTGTAAGTTAAGTTATCCCTAGCACCATCTAAGAGTGACGTTTAAAACTGAAAGGTCTAAAGAGCTTAATATCATGGCTTAATCTAGTTCGTGGCACATAGCAATTATCATATTATAAATATTTGTCTGTATGTCGTAGTTCCCTTGAGAGGTACCATAAGGCCTAGAATATATCAAGTAGTCAATAAATGTTTGTTAAGTGAATTAATTTCTGAGTGAGATACATAACATTATTTTAAAGTTAATGGTACTTTATTTATTTTTTAAAAGATTTTATTTATTTGGCACAGAGAGAGAGAGATCACAAGTAGGCAGAGGGGCAGGCAGAGAGAGTGGGGGGGAAGCAAGCTCCCTGCTGAGCAGAGAGCCTCATGCGGGGGTCGAACCCAAGACCCTGAGATCATGACCTGAGCTGAAGGCAGAGGCTTTAACCCACTGAGCCACCCAGGTGCCCCTAAAGTTAATGGTACTTTAAAGAAACATTTAAAAGGCTTTGATCTATTCCTTAGAAGAAACAAATTGATAAAGAACAGGTATTTTCAAGTGACATATATACTATTTATTTTTAGTCAAACATTTCTATAGAGCTTATTATATGGCAGACGTTATAATAATTGCCTTACAAATATTAACTGAGGTAATTTCCTTTCTTTTTTAACTGAGATAATTTCTTAAGTCAGTATTATTATCAGCATTTTACATGTAAGGAAACTGACGCATGGAGAAATTAAGGAAGCTTACGTGGCTAACAAAGGGCAGAACTGATACCCAAACCCAAACATCTATAACTTCAAAACTCTAACCATGGTTTGCCAAACCATCATGTTTGGCAATTGATTTAATGTAAAATACTTTTTGGAATCAATTACTGTTGACAGGGAATCAACCATACTCAGAATGCTGCATTTGGAACTGCTTTGAAGTTTGAGAGATTCATGGTTTGGGACCCACCAGACTAATAGTTACTGTTCATTATATTCTTACTATTGCCAGGTATCATACTAGGTTTTTTTGGTTTCGTTTTGCTTTAAGGTTTATTTACTGATTTTGAGAGAGGGCAAGTGAGGGGAGGGGCAGAAGGAGAGGGAGAACCTTCAGCAGACTCTGTGCTGAGTGTGGAGCCAGTATGTGGCCCAACCTCAAGACCCTGAGATCAGGCCTGAGCTGAAACCAAAAGTTGGGTCCCCAAACAACTGCATAACCCAGGGGCCCCACACTATGTTCTTTATATGTACTACCTCAATTCCGAAATGATAAATCTGAGCAATAGGAGTTTTTACTCTGTTTGGCAGTAAGGAAAGCTAAAGTGTGAGTGAAAGAACTGGAAATCAAACACACATATGTCTTATTTCAAAGTCAGGGTTCTATAGAGTGACTCAACAGGGAAAATAAAAGGACTTATTTAAAAAAGTCAACTTTGTAGAGAAGATAAGTCAGCTGGGTTGAACTACAGCATTTTTTGAAGTTGAAATTGAATTTAAGATTGTTTTGTGTAAAAATTCCTATTTCATAACATCTGAAAATAAAAATTTCCACTATTTTTAGTTTTATGTTTTGATTAATAACTTTGTTTTCATTCAAGTGGAAAACCATGGAGAATACAAGGAAAAGAAGTGATCAGTATCAATAATAAAAATGAATATGTATTCTTGTCCCAAAAATAGTTCATTGCTTTTATCTTCTTAAAGAAATTTACTGTTACTAGGAATCAAGAAATTTGGGCTTCATATTCTCTTGTTCACCTACAGTTCTATAGAAGTTGTAAGAAAATAATAATTGACCTTTAATCTACCTTGGCCAGCTGCCATGTAAAGTACTTTACATTCACTGCCTAATTTAATCTTCATAATAACCCTATTAGTTAGACACTATTATCATTTCATTGATTAGGAAACTGAGGACTAGAGAAGTAATCACTTGCCTAAATTCACTCAGATAATAAGTAGCTGAGGTGAGATGTTAATTATGGTCTATGTGACTCTAAAGTTCATTAAGCATATTTGTTGTTAATTATAGCATCCAATGATAACAGCATAACTATTTAGAAACCACTTCCATATCCTTTATCATATTTAATTTGAAAAATTTTGTGAAGTGTGCAAGTCAGATAAAAGAAAGACCAGAAAGATCTTGAGTTAAGAAAAGCTTTTGTAAAGAAATGAACAAGAGACAATATTAAAGTTAAGTACTACTGTTCATCATATGATACCTTTAAGAGAAAGAAAATGTGGGGCGCCTGGGTGGCTCAGTGGGTTAAAACCTCTGCCTTCAGCTCAAGTCATGATCTCAGGGTCCTGGAATCAAGCCCGGCATCAAGCTCTCTACTCAGCGGGGAGCCTGCTTCCCCCTCTCTCTCTGCCTGCCTCTCTGCCTACTTGTGATTTCTCTCTCTCTCTCTGTCAAAGAAATAAATAAAATATTTAAAAAAAGAGAGAGAGAAAGAAAATGTAAGGCACAGAATGGGATAAAATAATTTCAAAACCTATACCCAACAAAGAAAAAAAACTCTTTAAAATTAATGGAAAAAAGGCAGATAACCTAGTAGAAAAATGAGAAAAGACTTTGATAACACTTCACTGAGGATATCCACAGATCAGGAAACATCTGAAAAGGTGCTCAACTTGATTTTCATCACAAAATGCAAATTAAATCCACAATACAATACCATTTTGGCCAAAACAAAAGGTGTTGGTGAAGATATGGAATGACCAGAACCCTCATACACTGCTGGTGGGAAGGTAAATTTCAAATATTTTGGAAAGCTATTTGGCAATTATTTACTAAAGGTGAATATATACATTCATGCCCCATGACCCAAGAATGACACTCTTAAGGGCATACTCAACAGAAATGCATATATATATGGGCATCTGAAGACAAATAATTATGTTCTATAGAATTATTATTTGTGATACTCTAAAACTGTAAACTCTTCAAATGCTTATTGACTGTCAAAATGGATAAATTTGTGAGGTATTCACATAATGAAATGCTATACAGAAATTATAATAAACTGCAACTGTACACAATAACATGGAAAAATCTCCCAAACAAAATGCAGAGTGAAAGATATAAAGTAGTACACGTTATATAGTTCTATTTATATAAATTTCAAAAACAGAACGAATCTACACAGTTAGAAGACATAATAGTGATCACAATTAGGAATGGTAGTGATTGGAAAAGGGCATGAGAACAGCATGTGTTAAAATAATGTGTTCAGTTGTTGATGGATGTTTGTGTTATTTTCCTTTTTTGGCTGCTATGAAAGAGCTGCTCTGAAAACTTTTATATACATCTTTTGATAACCACATATGTTTTAGTAATATTTCTTGCTTTACCCTGTACTGATATTAATATAGTCATACAAATTTCCTTTTTGTTAAGGTTTGTATGGTATATCTTTTTCATTCTAACTATGTCCTTAGAAGACTGTCTCATGGGAACAACCTAAGTGTCCATCAAGGGATGAATGCATGAGGAACTATCTATACTTACATATAGATATATTTGGGTATATGCAATGGAATATTCTTTAGCCATAAAAAACACAAGGAAATCCTACCATTTGTGACAAAATGGATGGAACCTAAAAGACATTATGCTAAGTGAAATAAGTCAGAGAAAGACAAATACTGTATGATCTCACTTGTATGTGGCATCTGTTTAAAAACACATACACACAAAAACTCACAGAAAGAGATAGGATTTATAGTTATCAGAAGTGTGAGGTAGAACAGAAAGAGATAGGATTTATAGTTATCAGAAGTGTGAGGTAGGGGAAGGGGAAATTGGAATAAGCTGTTTTAAAGGTACAAACTTCCAGTTATAAGAAAAAGTATACTAGAGATGTAGTGTATAATATGATGAGTATAACACTGAGGTACGATATGTAGAAAACTTAAAAGAATAGATTTGAAGACTTCTGATCACAAGGAGACATTTTTCTTTTCTCTTTATTGTATCTATGTGAGATGATTGATGTTAACTAAACCGACTGTGGTAATCATTTTACAATATATGTAAGTCAAACCATCATGCTATACACCTTAAATTCATATACTGATGTATGTCAATTACACTTGACCCTTGAACAACCCAGGGTTTAGAGACTGACCCTCATGCAGTTGAAAATACACATATAACTTTTGACTGTGCTAAAACTTAACTACTAATACCTACTGTGGACTAGAAGCCTTAATGATAACATAAACAGACAATTAACACATATTGTGTGTTTTGTATGTATTCTATACTGTATTCTTACAACAAAGTATGCTACAGAAAATAAAATGTTATTAAAATAATATGATAAAATACAATTACAATTCTATACTGTATTTATTTTAAAAATCCACATATAAGTGGACCCACACAGTTTTAACTCATGATGTTCAAGGCTCCACTGTATTTCTCATTCTGAAAAAAAAGCTTTTTTTTCCCAATTAATTTTACTTTTTCAGTGTTACAAGATTAATTGTTCATGTACCACACCCAGTGCACCACGCAATACATGCCCTCCTCAATACCCACCACCAGATTTACCCAACCCCCATCCTCCTCCCCTCCAAAACTCTCAGTTTGTTTCTCAGAGTCCACAGTCTCTCATATTTCATCTCCCCCTCTGATTTCTCCCAATTCACCCTTCTTTTCCTTGTCCCAATGTCCTCCATGTTTTCCCTTATGTGCCACACGTAAGTGAAACCATAAGATAATTGACTCTCTCCGCTTGACTTTTTTCACTCAGCATAATCTCTTCCAGTCCCGTCCATATTGATACAAAAGTTGGGAATTCATCCTTTCTGATGGATGAAAAAAAGCTTTTAAAAAGATTGTCTCTTGTAAACTTCATTTGATTGAGTCTTTTTTAAAAAAGAGTTTTATTCTTTTATCTGAGGTGTTTAGTTCATTTATATTAAAAAAATTTTTTTTAAGGTTTTATTTATTTGCCAGAAAGAGAGAGAGAGGGACAAGCAGGGGAAGCCACAGGCAGAGCAGGCAGAGGGAGAAGCACGTTCCCCACTGAGCAGGGAGCCCAATGAGGGACTAGTTCCCAGGACCCTCGGATCATGACCTGAGCCTAAAGCAGACGCTTAACCGACTGAGCCACCCAGGTGTCCCTGGTTCATTTATATTTAATGTATTAGTGGTAGTTGGTTTATTTCTATCATCTTGCTATTTACTTTCAATTTGTCCCAGCTGTTCTTTTTTTTATTATTCTTTTCTTGCCTTATTTTGCAATAATCAAGTATTTTTGTAATTCATTTTTCTCTTCTGTTTTTATTTTACTTTCTTGTCCTGCTTGTGTATTTTGAGAACTACAGTAATTTCTCTTGTCTGGAAAATGGGTTGAGAAGTAGAAATGTGCCTCATATTCCTTAGTGTTGCACTTATGACTATGAGCACCAGGTCACTCATAGTTCATTTCAACATATTCCTCTCTTCTCTGAATTTCCTGAAAACAGGTATCTAGATTTAGAGATTTGACCAGACTCTGGTTGAATCTCTTAGGCGAGACAACAAATGGTGTTGTATTCTTTCATCAGAGGACCCATAATGTGTGAACTTCACTCTTTCTTTATGTTAGCAGCTATTAAGTTTTGTGACTGGATCCATTAAGTCTGAGGATGCCAAAATGGTGGTGATATTCTAATTTAGTGCCATCATAGAAATGGTGTGATCCATGGAAGTGAATGACAAATGTAATTATAAATATTGTGGCCATGTCAAAAAAGTTAAAAGGAACTTATAAAATTAATTTTGATAGTTATATATATGTATTTAACACAATATATAAAATTATTTCAACATGTATTCAATATAAAAATCATTGAGATGTTTTACATTCTCTTTTTTTTACTAAATCTTTGAAATCTGTTGTGTGTATTTCACATTTATATCACATTTTAATTTGGACTAGCCAAATTCCTGTGCTCTACAGACATTTGACTATGAACTCTCATTGCACAGTTTTAACTCTTTTATGTTTGTAAATTAGCTGGAGTAATTTTATAAGGAGATGGTTCTTTCCAATCATAATTTTCAAGTTCAGAAGGGAACATAGAAATAGAATATCCAAAAATTAGTGATTTGCTTTATTCAACTTGATATACATGGCAGTTTCAGAAAACAGTACTATTACTATTATTACTATTTCCCACTATAATTATTTAAAAGAATTAAAATTTCTTTTGCATATTCCCTCCCATTTTACTATTTCTATATTGACAAAACATATATTCATTACCATATATACTCTTTCTTTTACTTATTTAATTTTCATTCTGCTAGTAACTGTATATTTAATGCTCAAAAGTGTTTGTTCTGATGTTTCTCCAGTCATTTTGGTTGTCTAAATGAAGCTTGTTTTCTAGAAGATTCCTCAGGGAGAGTCCTGGGAACAATATTTTATGAGTACTTGAATGTTTCTGACAAATATTCTATGGTTTTTCTCTTTGAAAATAAGCTTTTCTAGAAGTGAAATTCTCCACTCACATTTTATTTCCTTGAGAATCTTTGTTACTCCTCCCTTTTATTTTGGCATACAATGTTGCTGTAAGAAAATATGATAATAGTTAAATTTTGTTCTCTATGTGTCACTTGCTCTTTTTTCCTAGCTGTGCAAAGGATGTTTTTCACATATGCATAATATTTATATTATCTATAAATATAAATATATATATAATAGATATATAGTCTTGGTATAGATCATTCTGTATTGGTATTCTTGGATATACCGTGTGATGTTTCAGTGTATAATTTCAAATTTTAAAAATTATTTTAGAGAAGTTTTCTTGAATTTTGGTTGTAGTTTTTTCTTTTTTAGTTTAGTATTTAGTTCCCCTGTTTTGGTTTTCTTCTGTAAGTCTCTTATTACCTATAAGTTTGCATTAATCTTCATAGATTGATATGCATAGACTTTGCATATCTTCAATATGTGCCACTTTCAAGACCTCTTAATTTTTTTTTTCATTTCTTTTTGATTCTGACTTTTCCCTCTTTTTAGTTTGTATTTCTCTTAAGCCATTTTTTTGTTGTGTTTATATACTTTTGTGTTACTTCTAGTTTGATCTTCATTTCTAAAAATTTTTAGAATTCTTTGAAGTCTGTCACATCATTTCTTAGCTTTTCTAATTCTAATTGGTGCTGTTATTTAATATCTTATATCATTTTATTAATGGCTTTTAGCTAATTTTGGAATGTATGCTGTTACTTTCTTTTTATATTTGAGCATGTTTTTGTGGCATGCTTTCACTGTCCAAGAGATATTATCCTGGTTTTGTTTTTCTCTTTGCCTTACAGCCATACATTTACATCAGATATCCCTGTTCTAATTTTTTATTGCACTCCCAGAAATTTCTTCCCAGTATGGGGAATTATCTTGGAAAGAAACACTAATGGATCACTTTAAAAAAAATTTTTTTGTTTTTACAGTGTTCCAAGATTCGTCGTTTATGCACTAGATAGCCAGGGCTCCATGCAATACATACCCTCCTTAATGCCCACCATGAGGCTCATCCAACCCCCCCACCTCCTCTCCTCCAAAACCCTCAGTTTGTTTCTCAGAGTCCAGTCTCTCATGCTTCAACTCCCCCTCCAATTTCCCAATTCACTTTTCCTTTCCTTCTCCTAAAGTCCTCCATGTTTTTCCTTATGCTCCACAAGTAAGTGAAACAATATGATAACTGACTTTCTCTGCTTGACTTATTTCACTCAGCATAATCTCTTCCAGTCCTGTCCATGTTGATATAAAAGTTGGGTATTCATCCTTTCTGATGGAGGCATTTTTGAGAATTCATAGGGCCCAGAGTGCAACAGACACTTTATGCCTACTGTAGGCTTATTGATTTCACCCTCTGTTGGATTGGGCAAAACCCTTTACAGTTTTAGATGCTCTGTGAGTTTGCATTCACTGTACGTTCCAGTGAATACCCGTTTGGTATTTTGGGTTTATCTTAATCTGAGGTCCATCAGACATCCTATTACTTTCTTCTGCTTTCTTCTATACAGATGCCAATAACACACAGATCTTGCAGCTGTTGGTGGCTTGTCCTTGTCCACTTTTACTTTGAGGTTAATTGGGATACTTCGTCATACAGTTTTGTCGTAAATGTCCTTTGGTTTTTGTATTACCATCTGTTTTGATGTGGGGATTTTGGAAGATGCAAAAACTGTGCTGCCATCACAGTTGCCATCTTTCCGGAATATGGTGCTGTTTTAAATTAGCTTCCTGCATATCTAGTTCCAAAAATGAACACTTGATTGACACCTGACTAGGCCATTCTTGTACCCTCTGTAGGATATGGTAGGATGAATTTGAACATTATAGTATATATTGAGTTTGGCTTGTGAGCACCTACCATTCACCATCTGGACTAAGAAAACATATTCAGGATTATAGACAGCTGATTTCTGTTTTTGGTGAACAGTGATTGAGACTAAGGAAGAGCACCATTTGAACACAAAAGGCCTGGAAAGAACCTCTAACAATAAGGAAATGGAAACTCAAACTCCATCTGGAAAACTGGAATTGAAATCCTCATGATGCACCTACTATCTCTTTGACTTTGGGGAAGTCATTTATATTAATTGAAACCTACGGTTTTTATTTTTTAATTTCTAAAACACTTTCTTTACTTGGCTAGGAATACTGGGTGGGAAAAGCAAAAGAAGTAATGTTTTAGAGAGATCCTTAAAGCTTAACAAGTCACTCATTGAAATTATTTTTGTTACATCTTTTCTAAATATTACTTCTATGGTCTTATAAATTGATTCTCTTGAGCCTTAGAGCTATATGCCACTTATTGGAACTATATCAGCAGGCATTGAAGTGAAGACGAAAAGGAGAGGTTAAGAATTGCATTACTAAGCACATTGATGTATGATATAAATAAATAACTTCTGAAAGTGGTAAAATGACATCACTGAGACTTTTGAGGGTTTCTCTAACAAGGAATAGCTTAGATATAACATTTTTTAATGCATCCCTTTGTTGATAACACTGGTAAATTTTGACTTCTGCATTCTGTCTGGTTAGACACCCATGAGCCAAGCAGCCATCTGCCTTGGATGCTTCAGGTGTTGTTTTGGCTAAGTATGAGACCAAATGACCTTTGAAACACCTTCCATGATTCTACTATTTCATCAGGAAGCAATGTGTATCTTTACAAGTTGCATTATACTATATTCACTCTATTTTCCAACTAAGCTCCATATATATAATAAAGTCGAAGAATTAGTGAAATGGAACAGCTCAGATCATGACTTTCACATAATTTGTATCAGTGATGTAGGAGAAGAGGTAGGGATGGGATAAGGATACAGTGTGTCTATGTACTGGACTAGAGGTAAAAGTTTGTATATGGATCAACTGGGGAATAATCACTTAGAAGTTCAACTTTGAAGAATACAGCTTTGGAGAAAAATATGAGGCCATGAGATAGGACCCAAGGGATACAATTGTGTTTTTATAATTTTAAGTCATTTAAGGTCCAGAGTCCTTAGGTCTTGAACAGAAATAGGCATCTAAGTGTCTAAGAATATGTAGACCAGCATTATGAAAGATTTTCCCCTTCAAATATTGTCTCTACAAAGTGATCTCTGGAAAAATAAATCATGCTAAATGTTAATAAATAAACCATGCTAAAAATATTAAAAAGCACAGCTTGTTATAGGCCCCTTTTGGAGAGTTGGCAGGATATTAGCACATTAAAAGCACTGAAAAAGACCAAAATTTAGAAAACTATTTATCCATCTATAATCTAGTATTTCCAGGTGACACTTCGGTTTTTTTTTTTCCTAGAAAGCTATAAATACATTGGAGATAAGTGGATAGATGGGGCAAACCTAAAATTTTTGGATCTAATGGTATGGACTGAAAGTTGGTGGGCATAGAGGTATCATGGATTCATTTCCAGGCTTTAAGCAATCCTAGTAATATTTAAGTGCTTGAATTGGATAATCATGTGACCAAAAGTACAATTTCCAATTATATTAGTGGATACAAGGAAGAGCTAGAACTGCCACTGAAAATTATGGAAGGACAGACTTGTCAACCATGAGGAGAAAAGGAGTTCCCACATATGGGAGTTGTCTGTTCTTACTCTCTCTAATAGACATTTTCTTTTCCTTCATGTCTTCACACCATTCTGATAAGAGTTATCCACACGACTTCAAAATACCTGATTTTGTCGTGTTCACCAGTGACCTTCAAATGGCCAAAACCAAGTTTAGTTTTTATGCCTTATGTTTCTTAATCTATCATCAGCATTTGGCACAGTTATTCCCCCCTTCTCTTTGCAATATTTTCTCTGTTTAGTGGAGCAGCATTCTTCTTACTTTTTGTACCTCACTGACCACTTCTATTCAGTGTCCTTTAATAGACCATTTTCACCTTTCTTTAAATGCCTCATTGTTTGAGGACTCAGCCCTGGAATGTTTTCTAATCTACATCTACTTTTAGGTGATCTCACCGAGATCCGTGAACTTTGATGACCATCTCTAGCCTGATGAGACTCCAGCCACAACTGCCTTCTCATTGCTATATTCCACTGCTAGAGTCTCTCTGAATTCTAAATTTCATATTCATATATCTAATTGCCTACTCAGCTTCTCTGTTTGAATATCTAATTGACATTTCAAACTTAAAATATCTAAAATAGACTTCTTAATTCTCCCCCCAAACTCTTTCCTCCTCTAGTCTTCCACATCTCAATAAATGTATATTATCCTTCCGCTCGCTTGGGTTAAAATCTCTGGGATCACTTTCATTCTTCTCCTTTTCTTAAACCCCGTATCCAATGTATTAGCAAGTCCTGTTGCCTTACCTTCAAATTATAGTTCTAGTCTGACTGTTTTACTCCACTTCTGCTAACCTCAATCCAACCCACCACCATTTCTCTTCTGAATTTCTTCAAAAACCTCCAAACTGGTATTCCTGTTTCGATTCTTGCTCCCCTGGTGTGTTCACCACACAACAGAGTGTTTTGTTTTTTCTTTAAACCTAGGTCAGGTCAAGTCAGTCCTCTGTTCCAGACCGTTCACTGATACCCCTCTTATTCAAATTATTATGCTGGACCACCGTTTCCAATAAGACTCTCTTATCCCTTCCCTCTAGCTTATTTCCTTTTACCCACAGAAGTATCTTGTTGTTCTTTGAACACACCGAGCTCCTTCTTACTTGACAGCCTTTGCATTTACTGTTCCTTCTGTCTGAGATGCTTCCTCTAGTTATATGCAGGGCTTACTTACTCCCACATCTCATCAGATTGGGCATTTATCAGAGAGGCATTTCCTAAGTTTTACAAAATAATACTAATCTCCTCTCTATCACTCATTTAACCCCACTTTATTTTTCTTTAGAGCACTTTTATCCCACCTATTAAAATGTGATATGTTTGTTTATTGTTTATATCTCTCCTCTAAAATTATTATGATCAGAATCCTTGTAAAAATTATCTTTATTCTTTTAAGTTAGTTGGGTCCATGCTTGGTCCTTTTGCCTGCTGAGCAATCTCAGTCACAAGCTCATGTTCCTCTACTCTCTGTCTCCAGCGTTGTTGTCCATGCCTTTCAGACATGACTCTCTCCCACCCACCTGCCCTCACATCCCCACTTCTTCTGGAGCGCCCATTATGCGGGCATTCAGTTTTATAACAGAGTGTGGGACTTGCAGGGCCTCTGCCAAAGCCCTACTCACCCAAAGTCATTTAGTGAAGGAGTCCATTATGATCAGCACTTGCAGAGCAAAATCCCCCATGATGGATGCAGCCCACTCACAGCAGACGCACTCTCCTTCTAATGGCATTCTGCTCTGTCTGGCATGCTTCCTGATGGGGACTCTGCCCCCCTGGAAGAGCACCAAAGCACATAGAAACATCCAATAATGACAACAGCCACAGCAATAAAAAAACAAATATTCACAGGATTGCCTGAAGAGAGACAAAAGAAAAAAGCTTTCAGTTGCTGTGATTGTTCAGGTTTTCGCCCCTCAGCATGATGTCATTGCTAGGTCAGGCACCCGACATCCTGTGCTCTCTTGCAGTTTGGCGTGCTCGCTCCTCCAGAAGCCAGGTTCTTATAGAAACTGAAAGTTTTATACTCCCAAACTCAAGAATCCTTTCATGCGGGGAATGAACTTCAAAAAAGGTCTTTCAGTTGAAGGCACCTAGGAAACTCTCCCAATAACTAGTGCAAGGAGTTTTTATTTTCAGGATATAATCACACCACAGAGGATTCCTCTTTTCCTATTTCCGTTAGCATATTGAGTCACCACTTCATTTGGGAATAGAAAGCAGGGACCAAGAGGAAAGAAAGTGTACATTTATTAAGAGTGTAATTATGGCTTCACTCTTTCAATGAATAATATTATTATCAAATCAGTAAAATTTCTGGAATATCATATTCTACCAAATGATGAATTTCAAGCTGTTTGTTTAAATAAAAAGTACATTAAAGGACAAAAAACACTTTTTATTAAGTTACCTTTATATGGCAGAATTTATAGAACAGGAATAATTCAGTCACATATTATCCAGCTTACATATTTAGGCAAATAGGAATGCTTTGAGTAGATATATATAATCAAAGGTATAGACTAAATCACAACCTTCTTCCTGAAGCAACTTCATTTGTGTATTTTAACAAAGGAAAAACTGAGAGAAACTTCAAAATAGTCTTCAAGAAGATGCAAGCATATTACATACTAAATGTGTTAATTTCCATGGAGAAGAGAATGAAGAAAATGAATTTCAGTGAGGGAGATTTAGGTAAGAGTTAGATGAATTTTCAGAATGAAGATTATTACACTTGGGGAGAGACTGATAATGAAGGAGGACCCACCTTAGCAGTGGAATTCTAGAAACTGACAACTTCAGACATTCATCCAGACTCTGAACGTGTGGACAAGTCCTAGAATGTTTCTGTCTATTTAATCATAAAATAAAGAGGTAGATCCTTCCAGATCCTTTCGTCTGTAAGGACATACTTGGAGGCAAAGGGCTACAGTATTTGAATGGTTGAGGTCTTCCCAGGAGAAGTTTCTTTATAATGAAATCTCGAGACTGCAAACAGAAATCCTGAGACTGTGATCTGACACAGCAGCTTCAGGGAGAACTTCTGGTTCTTTGTCCTTCTCTTCTTGGGGGAAACAGACTTTCCCCGCCTGTGGTTGCTGGCATGACACCACAGGAAGACTTTACTTCCCCATCCTGATGACTGGGAAATGGCATGTGCACTAAGCCCTCAACAGCACTGAGGAGTTTTGGGGTGTGTGTCTTCAATACTGTGGGAGCTGACGTTCCGTTGCTGTTTCCTAGGAGGAAACAGCAGCTTCTGCCTGCCATATGTTCATATAACACTGCATGCCAACTTGCATGCCATATCATGCCAGCCTGGAAACAAGTATGTTCACCAGGACTATATTAGCATCATTCTACTTGCAATCTAATTAATAATTAGCTGTCTTTGTGCAGCCTTTGAAGACAAATGTGAGAGCAACTTTGTCATGTTTATCAAGAATGTACTTATCTTCTGGTGTTTGAATACGGACAATGGAAAAAGGAAGTTTCAAAATCTTGAGCATTGGTGGAATCTGAGTGAAAGGTTCAAAGGACTCTTTGTACTGTTTTTTGAAACTTCCAGAGAGTTTATAATCATTTCAAAATAAAAAGATAAAAAATTTCTGTAACATAAACTCAAGGCTGGCCTCATGTATCAATAGAGTAAGCAATAACTTAGTATCATACCAGGCGTTTATAAAGTCTACATTTACAAAGTCCATGTCAGAAGCTAAAACTCTGATTCCATTCAATGTTTTGCAATTTACTTTAGTGTGAAAGAATGATTGAGGAAGAAGTTATGAGATGGTGAGTGATAGAAGATCAAGGAGGCTGAACTCTCTTGCTTTATAACCCTGCCCCAGGTGATCCTTGAGGACAGTTCAATATGGTTGTGGACTGGGCTACTGGCTAAGGAAGGCTCTGTGTTCTACCAGAGTATGAATAATTGAGAACTATTTTTTGATTTTAAAGTGAAAACTTAAGTGATTTATGTATCTTAGACATCTTTACTTTGAAGATCTCCCAAGGTAGTGTCAAGTAACTGCATACAGAATCTTCTATTCCTTTAAATAGAACTGTGTTTATGAGTAATTAAGGACACTATGTGTATTTCTTTATGTAAAAAGGAATGTAGAACATTTGTTTCTCTTGGGGCACCTGGGTGGCTCAGTCAGTTAAGTGTCTGCCTTTGGCTCAGGTCATGATCTCAGGGTCCTGGGAACTAGTCTCTCATTGGGATCCCTGCTCAGCGGGATGTCTGCTTCTCTCTCTCCCTCTGCCCCTCCCCCCCTGCTCACAGGTGCTCTCTCTCTCTCTCTCTCTCAAATAAATAAATAAAATATTTGGAAAAAAAATTTGTTGCTCTCCTCACATTAAATGGTGTGATTTCTTGATAGTTTAAGAAAACTTATATCATTGCTAAATAATTAAATACGTTTAGGGGAAATATTCCCTATCACCATAGGGAGTGAGTTACTGTTGGTACTTCGCATGGTAAAGTTATTATTAAGAGGGAAGTAGCTAGCTGTTTTCTAATTTCGTCACGAAACTGAACTAAAATAAGAGCAATTTTTATTTAAGTAATGTTCAAATGTTAAATTCTTATTTAAAATGTTGTGAAATAGGAATTAGACTGTATAAATCCATTTGGTTAATGTGTAAGTGGTAGGGCAAGAAAAAACAGTAAACCTATATTAGAATAATACATTTTACAAAAGGCAGCGTATAGTGTTGTTGACAGTCTTCTGAGAATTAGTAGAGGATGTGGTAGGGAGGCTGGAATAGTGAGCTAGAATCCAGAGCATCTGTGTTCAAATGCAGTGCTCTTTCCTAACGATTAAACAAAAGTAAAGTAACTGAAATAATGCCATATGGTTATTAATGTATAACTATGCCTCACTAAAACTTATATATATTTGTGCGCATAACACACACATACATAATATATGCCATATACACAAGTAAGGCTGTATGATAAAAGTAATTTCTTTGCAAGTAGTAAAAGCATTCCTTTAGACTTCAAAACTTATACTTTTCCCAATAGGATCTACATATTTATAACTGATGTCGTCAAAAGAAAATTTGTACAATTTCCCAAACTTGTTGGAATTTTATTAAAAGAACCAAATTTCCTGGAAGGAAGTGATGATTTTATTCTAATTCAAACCAGACTGTTGGGTATATATTTAGACAGGAAAAACTAAGTACAATGATTTGAATTGATATCCTGTGCAATAACAGAAGCCTAAAACACCTAATCGCTTATTTTATGGGCAAAGTGAGGGAGTAAGCCCTTCACTGACAATAGAGTGAGACATGGAACAGAAGAAAAGAGGAGTAAAATGGATTTTGAGTACTTAACTTCTTTTTTTTGGTTTCTTTTAACTAGAAACTACAATGATATTAACTGCATGAATTATGATTTCAGAAGGAGATTTTTCTCTTATAGGTTCTAATGTCAGTGTTGCAGAATGATGCTAAAGAAGTAACAGATTCATAGGAAGTGGATGGGGGCTTTCTTCCACTTACCAAGTGCTGCATAATATTAAGAAAGTCATTTTATTATGCCCACGATTCTATAGGTCAATAATTCAAGGACAGTCTGTCTCCATTGTATTTAGAGCTGCAGCTAGGATGGTATGAACAGCTAGAGATGGCTGGCATGGCTGTGACTCTGATTCTCTCATGTGTCCAGCACCTGGGCTATGATAGCTGGGACAGCTGGGGTATGGCTCTTATCACTGTTGCTCCATGTAGTCCCTCCCCGTGGCTTCGTTCCAGCACACAAATTCCAGAGTATTAACGGTTCTTACGTGGCACTTGGCTTTCCTCAGGGCAAGATATGGGGAACAGAATCTGGTGATCCTCTTGAAACTTAGACCCAGAACTGGCAAAGTATCACCTCTGGCATGTTGGATTGGTCAAAAGTATCAGGGCCAGTCCAGATTCAAAGGACTCCATAGATTCCACCTTTTGATGGGGGAATGGCATACAGGTACAAGGAAGGGAGGAATTGAGGGTGGGCACTTTGGAGATAAGCTACCATAAACCATAAGGGAAATGTTCAGTATATATGTAGTTTTGTAGATACTCATGTAGTTTTTTGTTTGTTTTTTAAAGATTTATTTTTTTGTCAGAGAGAGAGAGAGCAGCAGAGGGAGAAGCAGGTTCCCTGCTGAGCAAGGAGCACAACATGGGACTCAATCCTAGGACTCTGGAAATATAACCTGAATCAAAGGCAGATGCTCAATGGACTGAGCCACCAAGATGTTCTGATACTCCTGTAGTTTTAACTCGTGTAGTTGATACCCTATTTTTCTAGGTTCAAAAAATCCATGGGTTAAAAGAATATGTATGGAAAGTCAATTTCAGACCTAAATTCAGAGGAAGCTGGAACACAGTAAGTTATATTAGATTCTAGAATAGTCTCCACAGGGGGAAAAATTAGGAGACTAATTGCCTGAGTCACTTTAAATTAGGCTGGAAAAAAATATGCTGTAAGGGATCAGTGTTGCATTGGCAAGGAAGTACTATTGGTCCTTTTAACTCCAAATATCTATGATGTGTTGCAATATATGTATTCTTTTGTGGCCGATAAAACTATGTCATAAAGCTCACTGAACTGTTAACATTGTCTGTCCATTTTGAGGATTATATCCAAGCATGTGACCAGGTCCCGGGGACGCTATTGAACTGCATAATCGATCACCCAATGCAATTTGTTGGTGTGTTAGAGGATGTTAAGTACACTGCTGCTGGGAAACTCCTCTATGCACAACTCTTCTTCCTCTTCTGTGAGAAAAAAAGTGCAGGAATTCTTTTATCAGGCTATTTGCAAGTCCCTTGCTCCTCCATGTCAGCTGCCCTTGGCTGCAAGATAACCATAAAACATTTACTGCAAAGCCATGAAGAATCCATATGTCCATTTGATGTGTCAGGCCACCAAGAAGCCAGAGCTTGTGGGGTAGCATAAGGATATCTGAAGGTGACACATGCTGTCAGTTGATGAACAGAGATGCAGAAGGGGATTCTGGCAGCCTCTGTCTTGGCCTTGACAACTTGTGATGGTGACCAGGTGGGGTGTGTTATCTTAATAGTCTGGAGCTCTTGTGAATTATTTGCTGATAGATGTAAACAGCTGTTATTCTTGGTAATGGAAAGCAATTAGAAACATCTGTACTCTTGGCTATGAGTAATGCCTCCTATCCTCACTGCTCCCAAGTGCCAATTGGAAATAACTACATCATCGAGATGGTGTTGGCAATTCTACACTGCATTATGGGCTGATGATTAGTACTGAGCTGTGAAGAACAAGAGGTGAAGTGCGGGAGAAAGAGCCTTTACCTGGGATTTATGAAGCAGAGGGGAAACACTGCTTTATGTGTGCAACAGAAAGCAAGCATTATGGCTTTGGGAAAGACACATTTGCATTAATCTCAGAGATACCTTGGTATAAAAAGTTACCAGTTCCTAAAAGAAACTTGTTCCTTGACAAGTCTAACCTAGTGATTAAGCATGGGGCACAGAAGTTGGGACTGCTTGGGTTTGTCTCCCAGCCCTGCTACTTCTGTGACTTTGGGCAAGTTGCTTAACCTCTCTTAGCTTTAGTTTCCTCATCTGTAAAATGGATATAATACCTACTCTCTATAGCACAGCTATGAGAGCCAAATGAATTTGTATTTGAAAAGTGCTTAAACAATGCAAGGCAAATAGTAAGTTCCCAGACAATCTTAGCTGTTGTTGTTATTAAACACCTGGTCCTGCTAGGCCAAGGATGTAGCCTGAGGAACATTTAAGGTGACTATTCTCATGGTGATCATTATTAGTGCAATGTTCACAAAGGCATCTAATCTACATCCAAATACATGCAAGAAACTTAACATTAGTTTGTTTCTCTTTTCTTTTGCTTTTCAGGGAAAGAGTTATATGTTAGTTTCCTAAAGACTGGAAACTAGGAGCTATGATGGGTCCTAGACAGTACCACTGGTCCTAGTTGTTGATGGCTTGAAAGAAATATGAACCTGTGAGTGGATACTTTCAAGGTAGATAGTAATTGATTAGAAGAATTGTTGTTAGATTTGTTAAGTAATTATATTCTAATATGTAACTGTCTCGTCCCAGAGATTGCTATAGATTTTTTCTTTCTGATGTTCACATTAAGTACACAGCACACACATCTTGCCAAATTGAAATATACTGCCACCTATATGCCTCATCATTTGGAAAAAAATAGAGATCAAGTTCTGTCTCTGAGTGCAATTGTCACTGTATATAGTCTCATGATGGGGATTTCTGAGGAAGTCAAATGTTTGTCATAGGGAGAGGTGATGGAGAATTTGAGTGAATTCTGTCATAAGAAAGGGAAAAATTGAGGAATTTTTTCCCCCTACAAGTTGAGTATCATTTTAGGAATGACAGCCTACCAGACAGAAATTTTGTCTTAGGGTAAGATAGTAATTTTCACTCATTTATTCAACCAATATATTGACTGAAAAAATATATATGGAAATATATATATTAGGAAAGTGAATAAGAAGAGGACATAGACCCAGCAGGTTACACTGATTTTTATGTATGTTCTATTGACTTAGAAATTATATTTGAAGTTTTGTGAAAATAGTAGATTATCCTGAAGACTAAGTGTGCAATCAAAATCTATAATTATGAAAAATAAAGCAGGGTTATAGTTTACTATGGACAAGGAAAAAAAAACCAAAATGCTGGAAAACAAATGAAAAGGAGAAGTGAAGCATTTCTCATTCAAAATGAGAAGATCCTCAAAGTCAGGTAAGTTAAGACTTAAAAGGATATGCTGTATACAACATGCTAAATTTACAGAGAGTCTAGCATTCTGTTGCATATTAACAAATGCTTGTTAATTTAACTATGTTTAAGAACTTTATAGTTTAGGAGGAGGAGACATTAAACCGATGCTTAATTGGTTGACAATACATTTGATATTTTAACAGGACTGGAATATTTTAATGCTCTTTTCTTCTGTTGCTAAAAGTTCTTATAGGTCTTGCTCAACTGCTCACATAAAGCGAAGGTGTAGATTCTGCTATTCTCATTCATCAGCTATGCAAACTGAGACTTAGGACATTGAATCCTTTTTATAATAATATAAATAAAAATGACTTTCAGTCTTCTCGTTCCTACTTGGAAATCTTGCTCTTTTGATCATGTTCTTGTTTGCAAGGAGAATGCATTTAAAATGCAAAGGTTGACTAGAAAAGACAGTAAAAACCAATGGAAATTGGTGAGTCCTCAAAAATATATCTGTACCACTGTGAAGAAAAATCGGCATGTGACACCATCAGAGTAGCTGAAAATGAAGTCTGGCTTACCACGTAAATAAGTCTGGAGTGATTTATTTGCAAACTTATTTAAAGAAAAAATTGGCCAGGAGAAGCTTCCCTTCCTTAGTTTCCATTTCATGGGCTCCCATTACTATCTCCCCTACTAACCATAACCTCATCCAATTAACTGGTTCTAGGGCTTTCCATTTTTCTTTGCCTCTTCTCTCCTCTTCACGGTCTTATTTTATTTTCATCCTTTGGACTCTCACAGTAACCATGATCATATTCTTGTCCTTTTCAAATTCATCTTCCACTCAGTTGTCAGTGATCTAGCCATGGACATTTGATCATGCAGTATTATTTTTTGAACCTATTCTATTATTTTACATTGCCAAAAGAAGGCTTAAGTTTTTCCTAACATGTCATACAATGCCCTGAATTACCCAGTTTCTACTTCTTCAATTCCATCTCTCACTTTCCTTTCTTTGAAATTTGTTCTTTAAACTGCTTATAATCACTCTGTACATATGCCTTTGTTCATAGTATTCTCTTTGATGACAATGCCCCGTCCATATTTCTTTGCCTAAAAAACCCCTAGATGCCCCCATGGGGTATCTCTCCACTGTTATCTCTGCCAAGAAGCTCTGTGGATCACTCAAGGCATAATAGTTGCATTTTCCTTGTACTGTTTCTTGGGCTTATTTCTACCATTTGTATCTCATTGTTTTTATCTGTTTGAGGTCTAGACTGTGAGATACTTGAAAGGTGAAAATTGCATCTTATTGATATTTGCACATTTAACATCTTTTATAGTGGGCTCTTTTTTTTTTTTTAAATTTTATTTATTTGACAGAGAGAAACACAGCGAGAGAGGGAACACAAGAAGAGGGAATGGCAGCGGGAGAAACAGGCTTCCTGCAGAGCAGAGAGCCCGATGCGGGGCTCGATTCCAGGCCCCTGGGATCTGACCTGGGCCGAAGGCAGACGCTTAACGACTGAGCCACCCAGGTGCCCCTTATAGTGGGCTCTTGATAAATATTTGTTCAATGATTAAAATACCAATTATTATAATATTAATGTATATTGATTACTCACTACGTGCTAGGCACTGAACTGAACTGAGTGCTTTTCAAGAATTTTCTCACTTAATTCCCCTAGCAAACCTAAGAGATGTGTCATACATTTATTCTCATTTGACAGTTGAGAGAGTGAGGCTTAGAGTGAATACATAACTGTCTTTAGGTCACACAGCTGATGAGTGGTGGAGTCAGGGTTATAACGCAGGCTTAACTGGCTCTCTAAAGAACTAAACTAAACTAAATTTTGCCTAGATCCCGAGTTCTTAGGTTAGCCCTGAAATTTCCTTGCTGTGTAACCTGGGGATTAATATTTCTCCAACTTTATTTCCTCATCTAGACAGGGGAACAATAATGTTATCTCTGAGTACACAAAATGGTTGCTCTTGTCCCAATTAGCTCAATGTCCATAATCCTTTCCCACCCATGCACAAAGCCAGAGGGGTCCTATGAACTGCTCCACTCCTCTCAATTCCAAGAGCTCACAAAACCTCTCCTGGCTTTACCTTTTCATTGCCTACTCTAATTGGACTTGATGCTGTAGACTTTTCTGGCGGTCGCCCAGCCTACTGAGCCTTAGGATGCTCTTTTGAATTTCTTATCTGTTCATTCTTTCAACAAATCTGTATCAAGTACTTGCTATCCATGAGACACTGTTGTAGAAATTTGGGTCACATCAGAGAACAAAGAGTAAAAATCTCTGATCTTGAGGAGTATATATTTTAGTGAGATTTTCAGACGATAAAAAACAACATAGTAGCTAAGTTAACTATATAGTTGATTAGATAGTGATCTCAATTATCTCAATTCTGGGTCATCACTTTGCTATGATGCCTAATATTGGCTCTGAGGACCCAGTGCTGGCCAAAGCTTCTGTACCTCTCTATATGTCTGAGATTAAAAAATGAATAAACTTTGGATAAGTGACATTATCAAGTGAGTAAATAAATGTGAAAATGTATTGTAAACCTGTTTTATGTCTAATCATCTCAGAATCACATTGCTTCCATGGGGTAAGCAGTACAGCAAGATCTCATAGGAGATAACTTAGGAGTTCTCTGGTAATCAGAAATACCCCTGGCCTTCCAGCCTAAACTGAACTGCTAGTGCTATTGGTTGGGTGCAGTTGAAGAAGAGAACAGACATAAGAGACATGTTCCGGGAGACCTGTCCATTTCCTGGCAGATAACCAGTGCCAGCAAACATCCATGGGCCTTTTCAACTTGGAATACACTATTCAGTTCAAAGATATAATAGAGGCAACAATTGAGGAATTTTCTTAAAGGTTTAGAACATTTATATAAGAATATACAAATTACAGTGCAAGAAGGCAATGCTAAGTGCCAAATGTCAGGTATAAATAACTTCTGTACAAGTTCCTGGAAAGAAGTGATGGTTAAATGCTGGGGCAGCTTATGAAAGCTCCAGGGAGGCAGTTGGGGTTGACCTATACCTAAAAGGGATGAGGACTTAGTAAGTGAAATGACAGGGAAAGAAAATTGAGAGGAAAGAATGGACAACTAAAATGAAGATGGAACAATTTGGACTTGGGGCCTCATTTATTTCTGACTTTCAACTATCCTACCTACTAACTAACAGACAGTGTACAAACCTCTTAACATTTCTGAGCATTGAATTCATACTCTTTATTTTACACTGTAATTGTGAGGAACAAATGAGATCATGGGATATACAAATTGTTTAATTGTAAAGAATTATACAAATATAAACTATTACTTTTATAATGGATATTATATTAAAAACTTTTGCTTTTCTAGCCTGCAGGCTTGTCTTTTCTTGTAAGAACACTCCAATTTCATTTGGGGAGTTACCTTTCCTTCTCTAAATATTATCCTTTCCCCTGGCCATGGGCTCGGCATACAGCCCAGGCCAGCTTATATTATTTCCATGGGATGTGACTTTTGAGAAGAATGACACAAGGCTGAAATTGTTGCCACTGATTCTCCTGGTTAGGGCCCTGAAGACACTATCCTTTAGTTCTTGTAACTTAAGACCTACCTTGATTCTTATCCTTTCTAAGTCCTTTTTTTCCCCTTTCCATCTTTTCCTTGGATTCTGTAAGATGTTCCATATTCTTTCAATAAATTTATTTTCTCTATTGAAGTTTTCCAAGGTCCATTTCTATTTCTTGTATTTGGAAAATCCTAACTGAGAAATGGCTTTAGGAGACTGAAGAATTTGGGAGAAAAGGTGGTATCTTTCATTTATGTATATATCTAGCAACAATGGTGGGTCCAATACATGTGCTTAGTAAATAGTAGCTGAAATAAAACATGTGCATATGGCCTCGACTGAATAGAAGTGTTCATATGATGAAAAGAGGGAAGTTAACTAATGTAAAGAAAGGTATAAGTACCACAACAAGGAAGGCTTTGAATGACAAATCAAATTCTTAATTATTTCAGAATCGAGAGGGCTTGAAAGGTTTTTACTCAGAGTTGCAAGGTAGATGCATAAGGAAGTGATGCAGGAAAAGCAGATTAATTAGAAAGATTAATTGGATAAGCAGGGAAGAAACTAACCCTCATCAGTATTTCTAGGCTCTGGCTCAAATACTTCCCATGGATTACCATGAAAATTAACCAGTTCCTCACAATAGTCTAGGACATGGGTACCCATTTTACAGATGAGGAAACAGAGTCACAGACCAGCCAAATAATTTACCCAAATTCAAATATCTAGTAAGTTATAGAGTTGGGATTGAAACCTGGGCAGTCTGACTGAAGAGTCTATGCTTTAACTATTACATTGCTCTGCCTCCATAACATGGCCATGCAGATGGGGAGAAGAAAGAGTTTTCCACGAAGCAGAGAAGAATCCAAGTCATAGGGATCTGGGCTAGAGTGGTGGCTGTCAGAATAAAGAGTTGTCAGGACTTGGCCTCACTGGATATGGGCTGATATTTGGGGAAAATCAAGGGCCAAAATTAATTAGTCAGTAATTTATCCATTAATTTCATAAACATTTATTGCACATCTACCAAATGTCATGCACTGTTTTATCTGCTAAGGGTGCCATGGTGAGCAAAGCAGTCAAGCTGTTATCATAGAGGACAGATTATCTGAGAGAAAACTGACCACAAAACAATTAAATTAAAAAATAACTCAAGTAGCAATAAATTCTATGATGAAAATAAAAAAAAAAATAAAGAGACAAAGAGGGATTAGGGCCTGTTTACACTGAAAGGTCTGAGGAATTGACGTGTATACAGAGATCGGAATGATGGGAAAGAAACAACCATCTAAAGATCTGCAGGCAAGTGTCCCAATAGAGATACCAGCAAGTACAAAAACCTCAAGTTAAGAATGATCTGGGCATGCTTGAAGAATCCAAGTAAGGCAATTATGTCTGGGGTATAGTGGGTAAGTGGGTAAAGACTATAGAGATGAAGACGCTGTAGTGAACAGAGCCCACTGGATGCCAGGATTAGGGGTTTTTATTTATTTATTTCTATAGATTTTTATCTATCTATCTATCTATCTATCTATCTATCTATCATCTATCTATCTATTTATTTATTTATTTGAAAGAGAGCATGAGCAGGAGGGGCAGAGGAAGAGGAAGAGAATCTCAGGCAGACTGCATGCTTAGCATGGAGCCCGATGTGGAGCTTGACATGGAGCTCCATTTCAGGATGCTGAGATCATGACCTGAGTGGAAACCGAGAGTCAGATGCTTAACCACCCACGTGCTCCAGTTTGGAAGGTTTAAATAGAGCAATTACCTTATACAAATTCTGTTTTAAAGAAAGTCACTGGCTAATGTGTGAAAAAGGAATAGCGGTAGAACAAAAGTAGAAGCCAAGCACCATGTTAGGAGACAGTAAGAGCAGTCCACTTTGTAGTGATTCAGATGGGCCTCATGGATTCAGGAGATATTGTGGAGTAGAGTTGACAAGATTTACTGATGGATTAGACATAAGAAGAAGAGGAAAGGAAAGGATTTCTAAATATTTGCTTGAGCAACTAGGTTGATTGTGGTGCTTTGTATTAACATGTTAAAAAAAAACAAGGGGAAAGCAGGTTTTGCAGGTCTTGGAAATTTTCTTTTGGGTATGGTAATGAGATGCATTTTAGAAATTCAAGTGGAAATATCAAGAGGCCAATTGGATCTAAAAGCCAATTTTGGGGGCACCTGGATGGCTTAGTCATTAAGCATCCTTCCCTCACTCCCCTCACTCCCCTCTCTCACTGTGTCTCTCTCTGTCAAATAAATAATAATAAAAAAAGCCAATTTGGGGTAGATTTCAAGGCTAGAGAAGTAAAACTCAGAATCACTGGAAATACAGATATTCTTTAAAGTCATGGGATTAGATGACATCACCTAGTGAGAAGGTGTAGATAAATAAGAGAAAGAGCCCCAGTTCCATACTAAGAAGCCAGCAAAGGAATGGATAATAAGGACAGAGGAAAAGCCAGCAGTGAAGTATTTTAAAGCCAAAACCAGAGAGAGGTTTTCTAGAAGAGAGGGCCAATGCTGCTAAGTCTATAAAGATGAAAACAGAAATGTTACTGTGGGATGTGTAAATAGGCAAATCATTGCTGATGTTAGTGTGCAATCTCAGTGGATGGAGGGTCTGAAAGCCTGTTGAAATGGGATGAGGAGAAAATAGGAATGATGCAATGGAGGCAGAGACTACAGACAACTTTTCCAAGAAATTTTGCTGTGAATGGGGGTAATATAATGGGGTAATAAGAGCAGAATGTTATAGAAATTTTTTTAATGCACAAAACTAAAGGTTCTTTGTCAATGAGAATGATCGGTGGAGAGAAGAAAGTTGATAATGCAGTATAAAGAGAATCCTATTTGCAGGAGGAAATTTTTTAAGGCTCCAAAAGCTGATGTGTCTAGTAGGGTGCAGTGAAGACTTGACTTTTGATGGGAAGAGTCTGTCTTCTATTAAAACAGGTAGGAAGGCAGGAGAAATCACAGAAATCACAGGCAGAAATTACAGAAATTACAGGCAGAAATTGCAGAAATTACAGACAGAAATTACAATTAGAGGTTTAGGTAAACTGGTAGATTTCTTGCTGGGAAGATGAGGGAGTTTCTGTCTCATTGCATTTATTTTAATTGGGAAAGCTGAGATTTCAAGTCTGGGTAACTTGGAAAATATTGGAACAAATCACATGCACACCAAAAGAAAATCAGCATGGGTTTATGAAGACTTCACAGGGTATAGATAAATGAGTAGAGGACTTAGAAGTCACTTCATCTGTCTCTGGGGAAAGTGTCCTCACTAGCTATGCTTGTTTATTACATGGCAGAGGTTGGGGGAGGGGGAAAACAGTAATTTTTAATATTAGTACTTAAAAATTGGTCACAGCGATATATTTCATGCCTTTGAGGAAACCAGGGAGCATATAAGTAAGTAAATAAATAAATACATACATACATACCTCAGTTATGTTATTGGAATTGTACTTTTTACTTACCTATTTTTTAATTTAAATTTAAGAAACCAACTTATGATACATCATTAGTTTCAGATATAGTGTTCAATAATTTATTAATTTTGTATAACACCAAATGCTCACCATATTACTTGCCCTCTTTAATGCTCATCACCCAGTTACCCCATCCCCCACCCACTTCCCTTCCAGAAACCCTCAGTTTGTTTCTAATAGTTAAAAGTCTCTCAAGGATTGGCTCCCTCTGATCCCCATTCTGTCTTCCCTCCCTTCCTCTATGGTCCTCTGTTCTGTTTCTTATATTTCACATATGCATGAAATCATATAATTGTCTTTCTCTGACTGACTTATTTTGCTCAGCATAATACCCTCCAATTCCATTTACATCGATGTAAATGGTAAGTGTTCATCCTTTCTCATGGCTAAGTAATACTCCATTGTATAAATATATACCACATCTTCTTTATCCATTCATCTGTCGATGGACATCTCGGCTCTTTCCTCAGTTTGGTTATTGTGGACATTGATGCTATGAACATTGGGGTGCAGGTGCCCCTTTGGATCACTTTGTATCTTTGGGGTAATTACTCACCTACTGTTTAAAAAACAAATCAACGGAGTAAATTTGAAGATCTAATTGGCTTTGTCAAACAATTCATGAATCCCATCTAGCAAGCAGAAGGGAACTCCAAAGGACCACAGAAAGGGAAAGGTTTATGAAGGGAGGACAAGGAAGTTAGAAACAGAAAAAAAAAAGGATTATTCCAGGTTCAATCACCTTCATTTGCATTGTAGTAGGTGGATTACCTCATCTTCCTTTGGGGGATGAGGAGGGCTCATGACAGATTACCTTATTGTGCTGACCGGAAAATTCCCTGATTGGTTAAGACTCCCTTTCTGGGGTGTTGAAACTGTGTTAGGCTAGGTATCATTGACTTATTGACTTGAGATCCTAACCTAAGTGACAACTATTTTAAGCCTACGGTTTTCTTTTTAACACTCTCTATATATACCCATTAACTGCCACAGAGTCTAGGGCCCTAATAAATATTTCCTGAATGAATGACTGAATAAAGTGATTTGAAGAACTTGGAAAGCAAGGAACTACATTTTTCCAGGAGAACTGGAATAGTACATGAATGAAACAAAGCTTTCATAAATGTCATACTTTATCTCTAAATTTAAAACAAAAGAGTTCAGTTGAGAGGACGCAGAGCTAAGGTAGAACTAGGAAATATAACTCAACTTTTATGTAGTTCTAGAAATGACTAATCAGAGTAATTTAAAAGGCTCCAGAGAAGGTTGTGTGACCCTAGATTACAATTTTATGTCCCCTTTCTGGCAGCAGTATCCCACCATGATTCTTGAGGAATGAAAGGCAAGTATAAAGAAGCCTTTATACTTGTTGGGGGCTTCTGGGTGGCTCAGTGGGTTAAAGCCTCTGCCTTCAGCTCAGGTCATGGTCTCAGGGTCCTGGGATCGAGCCCCACATCGGGCTCTCTGCTCAGCAGGGAGCCTGCTTCCCTCTCTTTCTCTGCCTGCCTCTCTGCCTACTGTGATCTCTCTCCTCTCTGTCAAATAAATAAATAAAACCTTAAAAAAAAAAAAAAAAAAAGAAGGAGGCTTGTTAACAAAGTGTCCCAACATTTAGTTCCTAAATAGAATCCTGACTGTCATAGAGTATCTTCTGTGGCAGGGCATAAATTTGATATCCCTGCCTATCAATCAAGTCTGATTCAAGAGTATTGGGTTTATTATGTGAAAAAAAAAGAAAAAAAAACAACAAAACTGCAGTTAATCATCATAGGTAGCAACATCTAACAACAGATTCTAGTTACTGTATTTTCTTGAAGAATGAGAATGCCTTTAAGAATGTGCAAACCGAATGTTGTAGTATTGGTTAGGAGGTAAGTTACCAGTTTAGTAAATTGTTTAAAAGGGAGTTTGTAGATTTTTTGGTAGGGTCCATCTAAAATCAGTTGGAGATTACACCGATAGCTTTTGCAGCATTGGGCAGAGCCAGTAGATGGTGGTCTTAAGTTGCAAGTTGCCTTTATAGTAACACCTGTCAGCATGTGAAATAACTACTGCTTCCCACAAAATGTCAAAATTCGCTTTTCTGTTCATTGGATGCTGTAAATTGGAAAACGATGGCACAAGAGAGCAATCTGAGATGACATGTTAACTGTTATTTTTTAAAAGCATATTTTTCTTTAAAAAAATCATAGGAAATTTATAACATAGCATTTAAAATCATGCAATACATGTATCAGAATGTGATATAAATGGCTTTATCTATTGTTCATCTTTTTTTCAAGAATGAAAGAGATTTTTAATTTCTTAATTAGAATGCTCTCTGTTGGAATTCTCAAAAACCAAGACCATCTCTAAGCTGTAATACCTAAATAAGATATCCACTTAACATTCTCTATTGTTAAATGCACTTTAGAGATTCAGTTGCAAGAGTATTACAATACCTTGTAATTATGCAGACTGAGTAGAATTAAAGACTTTGGAAATTAATTTTGAGTTGAAATATTAAATTAAGTAGAATGTTTTATCATAATGGCATAATTTAAAACTAACTAAAAATAGCATTAATAATAATCATGATCACTCTCCTTTCATTAAAAGAAGAGGTTTAGCACTAAATTATTAAATGATCAAATTTATGGTGCCCAAGTTAGTAAAGATTTTGTAGTAGTGTAAATCATGCTACATGATTTCTGTCCAGTGACTATAGCAAATTAGTCACTCTAGTAAATTTTAAAGGGTATTAATAATACAAACACTTCAGTGTTGGAAGGTTTGGTAGAATGATACTCTATACATCCTTGGACATTCAAATATTCCTTTTTTTTTCTTCCAACAGTGTATTATCTAACTGCCAAGGGTAGTAGCAGGGATGGACAATTACACCTTGAACAAAAGAAAAGGGTAAGCCTTTTATTTTTATAATCCAACAATTTATGAGAAATGATTTCTGCTTTACAACATTAACCTTTGGCTTCCTTCTATTCAATAGTCTTCTGATTTTACTCTGAAATTGTACTGTCTATGTTCTAAGCAGAACATATGTTGCTCATTTTCTTTAATGATTCTCAGATCAACTCAATTTTACTCTACAAACCAAAAAAAAAGGCAAGAAATTATTTGCTTTTCAGATTATTTAAAGTCATCCAAATGTATATACGTGACCCCCCCCATAATTGAATTAGCTCTACCAATATATGAGTTATAAAACAGGCAAGCAACCTAACATAGAAAGCAAACACACATCAACCCCTTGAGTTAAGGTAAAGGGAGATTTGCTTTGTCTTATAAGTTTCTTAAGGAAAATTTTTATAGAGGTTCTAATGTACACATATGCTATACACTTGTCTATGTTTAATATCTTTAAATGTTTCCTTCCTCTTTAGCCGTGGATATGGTTTTTGGTACCTGATCTTTATTTTAGAAAATTATGAGATCTGAGAATCCAAAAAGTCATGTAATATTGCAACGGATTAGTACACGTATAAAAGTGTTATGAATCATCCGAATCACTCCTTAGAATTTTATCTTTCATAGTTGAAATATCAATGTCTGTGGAGGTTTTGGTACTACAAAGACTATATGTTACATACCCGTTATTTCATCATGCGACTTTTATGGGGAATAAGTCACCTAACCAAACTTACCATTATAGGTTAATTTCTGAGGATGTTAGAATCATTTTGGATCAAGAATGCTAATTTAGAGCAAACCAGTCACTCGTTACTTTTCTTTTACCTAGTAACATTTTGGCCGTGAGTTTATCCTGTGCCTTTAGCATTACCCATATCATTTGGGCAAAATACATTTTGCAGCAGAAGATCCTCATTAAAAACATGGATTGAAGTGGTGTGGTGCAAAACCCAGGTAGTGCATTTTTCTTCACAGAGCTTTGGGGCATCATTAACAAGAGGCTAGTTATTAATGATCATACATTCATTTATTTAGCATGTTCGCTGTACTTTATATAAAGTGATATGTGAATAAAATCAACACAATTGGTATATCTATAGTATCAAAGTCATTATAGCTTAAGATAATTTTCTTAAAATACTAATTCAACAGCTAGGATATTTAGTAGAGAACTACATACATCATATTGAGACATTTAACTAGACTCAGGAGTGAAACACACATCTGAAAATATCTGTCGACTCATTAGTATTGTTTCAGTAACTGCTTTGGCTTTTATATAACTCAGGAAATAGGAAACCATAACATCGTAAATAGTGTTAAACTGAACCTATCCATGTAGCCAGAGCAATTTTAAGCCAATCATTTCTCATTAGGCTAATGCTAGTAAAGTTTCTTATTCAGATCATTTTTTTTTTCTTTTTTCTTCTTTTGGCTATTCAGTGGCCAATGAGGTGTAATAAGTTTTAGCAAATTGGGGCTGAGGTCTCTTAGGTTAGCTTTATTCTTTGCTGTAAATTACAGCAGCTTTATAACTGTTTAACACAGCTCTTGAATCAAGAAATGTCACACCTGAATTTTCTTGTTCAGGCTGAATGACTGGCATTAGAGGGTAGAGACAGAAAGAGAGGGAGAAAGGAAGGGGGGGGGAAAGAGAAAGTGCATATGCTCCTAGAATTCAGGATTAAACCTGCTTTCAGACTGTCAAGCTGATTTATATTTTAACTGTTGAGCAGCTGAAGCGGCAACTAAACAGAATTTTAATATACTAGCATCTTCCCATATCTTTTCTCTTTGCAGATTACAATTTGGCAAATTGTTAAATTTGTCAATGCACTCTGTGGTACCTCCTGTTGACTTTGAATTGGATTTTGTATTTTGGACTTTATTTTTGATTTCAGGCTCCAAACCATGAGGTAGTATTTAGATTACTTGCTTCTTAGATTTCACATCTGTTTTTTAAGCATAAGGAAGCCAGTCACTACTGTAAGGACCCTCAATGATTAAGTAGCAGACTTACATAAGAAGATGGTATGACAATAAAAGGGTACTAGTGTAGAAGTCTCTCTTCTCTTAGCCTTTAATAGGTCAGCAAATGTGACTTGTTGGCTGTTTTCCTGTCTTTCTCATTGACAGTTCATTACAAAATGAGGTAGGTTATTTTTTTTTCTGACTAGATTAGCGAAAACAGAAAAGTAATTAATACATAAAGTACCAAATATGAAATATTACTCTGCATAGAGGCATTTCACACTTCATTGATTTCATGAGTGGGCCAGAGGTGCCAGAACAATAATTAATATGTTGTAAGGGAAAAATTATTATGCAAGGTCAGCAGCATTTGAAGACTTTACAAAGAAGAAGCATGAAAAGATATTCTGAAACTGTTTCTTAAATAGGGCTTACAACTGGATTTTAAATGAATATTTGAAGAAATAAATGGTTTTTCTATGAGAAATTGGTAGGGGTTTTTCATTTATTACTGAAAGGATACCTCTTTATGGAAGCATAATGTAAATCGATACAATGGCATTTGGGAAGAAAACTGAATAAATATGTGTGGGTATGTGTAGACTTACGGATATATCATTATTTATGTTTCCAAACTGTCAATGAAATAGAAAAATTTAAAATTCAAGGAAATTCATTTATATTATTTTAAAATTACTAACCAATACCTGTTTAGCGAAAAATAACAATCTCAAAAAAGCAAAAATAAAAATACCAACATCAAACCAGCCATAATCTTACCCTGCCGATATAAAGATATTAATATTTTGGGGGTCCCTGGGTAGCTCAGTTGGTTAAACATCTGCCTTCGGCTCAGGTTATGATCCCAGGGTCGTGGGATGAAGACCCACATCAAGCTTCCTGTTCAATGGAGAGTCTGCTTCTCCCTCTTCTCTTGCCTCTCTACACCATCTGTGCTCTCTCTCACTTTCTCTCAAATAAATAAATAAAATCTTAAAAAAATAAAGATTGAGACTTCATCAAAATAAAAAGCTGCACAGCAAAGGAAACAGTCAACAATACAAACAGGCAACCCACAGAATGGGAGAAGATATTCACAAATCACACTACAGACAAAGGTCTGATATCTAAGATCTATAAAGAACTCCTCGAACTCAACACTCACAAAACCGATAATCACATCAAAAAATAGGCAGAAGACATGAACAGACACTTCTCCAAAGAAGACATACAAATGGCTAACAGACACATGAAAAAATGTTCATCATCTTTAGCCATCAGGGAGATTCAGATCAAAACCACACTGAGATACCACCTTACACCAGTTAGAATGGCCAAAATCAACAAGACAGTAAACAACAAATGTTGGTGAGGATGTGGAGAGAGGGGAACCCTCTTGCACTGCTGGTGGGAAAGCAACCTGGTGCAGCCTCTTTGGAAAACAGTGTGGAGATCCCTTAGGAAATTAAAAATAGAGCTACCCCATGACCCTGCAATTGCACTCCTGGGTATTTACCCCAAAGAAGCAGATGCAGTACAAAGAAGGGCCACATGTACCTCAATGTTCATAGCAGCAATGGCCACAGTCGCCAAACTGTGGAAAGAACCAAGATGCCCTTCAACAGATGGATAAAAAAGATATGGTCCATATATACAATGGAATATTATGCCTCCATCAGAAAGGATGAATATCCAACTTTTGTATCAACATGGACGGGACTGGAAGAGATTATGCAAAGTGAAATAAGTCAAGCGGAGAGAGTCAATTATCTTATGGTCTCATGTGTGGAGCATAAGGAAAAACATGGAGGGCATTGTGAGAAGGAAAGGAAGGGTGGATGGGGGGATATCAGAGAGGGTGAGGAACCATGAGAGCCTGTGGCCTATGAGCAACAAACTGAAGGTTTTGGAGGGGAAGGGGTAGGGGGTTGGGCGAGCCTGATGGTGGGTATTGAGGAGGGCACGTATTGCATGGAGCACTGGGTGTGGTGCATGAACAATTAATCTTGTAACACTGAAAAAATAAAATAAACGTATTTGGGGAAAAATATTTTGGTGTATATCCTCTATATTTTCTCTCTAGGAAATACATATTTTTAATGGGATACTGCAATGTTGTTTCTCAGTGTGCCTTTTCACTTATATGATTATTCCCTTATGTCATTCAGTAGTTTTCTATGATTTTTAGTGGTTACATAATGCTTCATTGGATATAACATAACGTATTTAAATAGTCTTCTGTGGATGGGCATACAGCGGTTTCCAATTCCTAACAAATTGTAACACTCATCCTTAGAGTCATATTGCGATCAAGACTTTTGGAGACATCTCTAGAAATGGGAGTTCTGATTGCTTCACAGGTATTGCCAAACCGTCTTCCATAAAGGTCATCTCAGTTTGCCCCCAACACAGTGTCTGTCTCAAAATCACTCTCAGTTGTGATTTTAAAGCTGTTCTTTACTCTGATGTCATGTAGTAAGTAATGGATTTTCCAGGATTAATTGAAGATGATTGAGAGAAAATCTCCTGAAAGACTTTCAGAAGCAAAATGTTCCCAGTGATTATCTTAAGACCAAAATAAGTAAGATCATTTAATATCATATTTTTTAATCCCCAATTGAAAACTACTAATAGCTATCATTTACTGAGTGCTTACCATGTATCAGTGATAACTTGGCAACAATTCTATGTGCTTTACATCAATTATTTTATATTTTATCCTCACAGTTATCCTGTGACAGAAGCCAAAATTCAGGACAGTTTATGAACTGCCTAAGGTCACACAGCTAATTGGTGGGGAGCTGGGATTTGAATCTGAAAGCACCTGATTCAAAAATTCTTATTTCAGCTACTGTAAAAAACAGGAAAGATCTTAAACTTGTGATTCTGGAAGTACTATACCTTCAAATATTACACATTGTAGTTTATTTGTATATTTACAACAACCACCTTTTCCCTCAATCTATTGTTATTTTGGTATCATGATTGAAGGTGTCTGCTTGGATCGACTATGGATTTCTACCACCTGGACCTGTGCTAAGAAACAGTGGGTCTCACTTCTCAAACATGAGGTGCTAGGAAGGCTGGCGCCAGGTTGGCAGAGCTGGTTCTCATCCTTTTCTTAGTGCATATGGCTCTCTGGTTTGGGAAACTACCACTAGTCCTCCAATTTTCTCTCCTCTACTCACAAACTGGAGTCCATATGATAGTGTTACTTTCCTGTTAACCTCCTTTCTGTGAATCTGAGATGATAGAAAAAAGGAAAAAGCCAGAAAACTGGGAGCAGGGGCAGTGTTGAGTCTTCCTGGGGAAACTTTCCGTGAGGCACCAGAACATTGTTCTGAAATTGAACCAGTGGGGAGGGGCCTCTCTGAGAGGATGTCTCTCTGGTGACAGTTCTGGGAGGGTTGGGATGGGGAGACAGGAAGACGATATGTTCCAGATAATATCCAACCCCAGATACACTAGTAGGTCATAAAGGGAAAGGAAGAAAGCATTCTCTATTCCGGATATGGAGCTCAACAAAATGACATAATTGGGACCAGAAATTGTCCTGTTGTGGCATTCCAAATGCATACTTGAGCCTCTGTCCTACTCATTATGAATCTTTATCCTTTCCTCTCCCTCTGCTCCCTTTCTCATCAGCAGGCTAAAGAGAGGATACATCTCTAGCTTAAGCTTGGGGCTTTTTGGCACGATGCTTGATTGTCTCGGTTTCCTCTTGGCAGATTTAAATTGTTAGAGAAATGAAACTCGTTTGAAAACAGTAGGCCCTGGCAGGCACTCTCCCAGGCATTGCCCAGGACTCCAGGAACAGTTGTCAACTTGCATGGCATTTGTCTAGGTTGGGTTTGATCTTATTCTCAGATCCCATATGGTAAGAAATCATTCAATTTTAAAGTTTTGTGTGTTTTATGGTTGTGCGGATTGAGGTCAGAAGAGGGAGAGAGGTTGCTGCGTATGGAGTTTGTAGGTTTTTTTTTTTTTAAACTTAAATTTAATGAAGATGGGAGAATAAGGAAAAAATTCTCTTATTTGCATGAACATGAGACAAAACTGAACAGGATATTTTTTTACTTTCTCTGAATATAAACCTTTATTTGATTACTATACCCTTAATTGTAAGGTATGGAACTATAATAATACTGACAACTAATATGAATATATGGTGGTTTAGAGATTAAAAACAAATTCATGGTCCTTACTTTAAAAAAGTGGTATATAAATGAAGAAACAAAAGAAAATAATACCATTTCTAGTAGTATTAGTTCTAACATAATCAGTTATCCAATGTTTAGTTTATTTACAATAGCATATACAGCACTATATAAAGAATCTAGTGGTAGATAATGATATGCTTAGTGTTACCGGTGAGATATTTTCCAGCCTATTTACAAGTTTTTCTTTAAAATTATAATAGAACAGAATAATAATAAATAATGAGGGTAAAAACAACCTCCCCAAATTCTAGGGCTAAGTTTACAGACATGCATAACTTTTATAACCAATTTCTAGTGACACCAATACTGCTTTTGAAATTACAAATTTCATCTCCCTTCCTGTATCTCATACAACCATTTGGGAAAAGAAGTGAACACTTAGCAGCTGGATCTGTGAACACAGAATGGATTTCAGAGCGACTAAATGTATATGCTGCTCCAAAGAACTTTAGGCATCATACATAGCCCGTGTTTTAAACCACTAAGTTCCTTGTCTACTACCTTTGTTTAGTTTGGTTGCTCTATCCCTATATTCCTCTTTGACATTATTCCTCTTTGACATGCAGTTTCCTTCTATTATTTAAGGACATCAAAGGGGCAAATACTAATACAGATTCAATTTAATATAAACTAACAGGCACAATGATACACACAAGAGTACCAGTGACAACTTTCTGTATTTGGTGGTTTATGGAGTTAAAATAAGTTACCAAAAAAAAAAAAAATGTTATCATCCCTCACCTCAAACCTGACTTTTGACCTGGATTTCTTCTTTGCATATCCAACCATCAGTTACCCTGTTAAATTGAAGCTAACACAGAGTAGACTAAACCAGGGGTAGAGGACCAATCTGATTAAATCTAACAATTTGTACATCTGTGTCTGACTTTCATCACTTCTTATGATTGTACATAAAGTACCTGCTGTTGAATGGGGGATTAAGCCCATTCCAATTATTGATGCTTTTTAACTTTACAGATGTCAAAGGCATTTCTTCAAACCTGTTCATTTCCAGAGGAAGGCTTTTCCAGATGGGAATTAGAAAGCAAGATTTGATCAAATCTGCTTCTCTATTACTCAATACAAAGGAATATTACAGTAGCACTCCTGTGTCTGTTAATCCATTCATTTCAGGTTTGATTTACCTTTTTTGCCTTGATCTAAAATCCATGTAGCTTTATAGGATTTATATTGCTATATTCAGGTTTTGAATGAATCACAGAGTATGCATTTTAATATGATTTCTCTGATTCCAAAGCTGGGATTAACCTGTTGTTTTTTATTAAAAAGATTTTATGTTTATATTTTAGAGGAAGAGTGTTAAATTTCTCTAGTTATTTATAAATAGATGAAAGAAATTATATTTGTTATCTATACTAATGGAAGAAAGGGAAAAAAGAAGCATAATTTATAGAGAACTTTAAATATTCATACTTAATATCAACTGTTTCTTAAATCAGAAGGAAGTTTCCTTAGCACTGAGCCTTCTATTCCCTATGTTGACATCTTGCAAAGTTGAGATTACTGAAGCAGACCTCATTTGAATCATAGTAAAGAGAAACACTGATGACTGGTTAGGTCTTAGAAATTAGATGCTAAAAAACCAGTTACTTTGGTGCTTAAAAAATAGGAGACACTCTTCTCTCCTGTGGTGATTTTATTTTTATTTTTTGGGGGGCCCTGCTAAAGTGCTTATGGGAGTAGAAAGATGCAGTAGAGGTTCCTGATATTATTTTAAGGAACAATAATATTGTAATAACAAAACCTTAGAGATGCTTAAAATGTGACATGCAATATTCTGAACCCTTTATGTATATCAACTCAGTTAAACCTCACAGCAGCCTCATGAGGTTGATACCATTATCTCCCTGATATAGATAGATAAGGAACTAAGACACAGAGAGGTGATGAAAACTGTGCAAGCTTATATGACTGGTGAGTGACAGAACCAGGGTCCAAACCTGGGAAACCTGGCTCTAGCCCATGCTTTCAACCACTACCCTAATTATGCTGACATGGTCAGACCACTAGCTTCCAGTCCACCCAAAAAATATGTAAAATAAATTAAACTCAATCTAATGAGAATAAGATAAAATCCAAGTGAGAAACTGAGTAAACAACTGGTACATTTTAATTTCTTCCTAACTCCTCCTTTTTAATGTAGAAATTCTAGATATGGGCTCCACATCTGTAAATTTTAAAAACCGCTCATGTGCAAGTCACTAAGGATTTAGCCTGTGACTCATAAACTGTTTGGAATCATTACTAGGTAGTTTCCCTTTGGTCTCACCCTACACTTGGGGAACAGAGATTTAAAGAGGAATTTAGTTGTGAAAACTTGACTCGAACAATTGATCAATGTTTGTGGAGGGCAGATACTAATTTACCTAAGTTGGTGATGGAGGAAAGATTGATGTCTACATACATATTGCTAAAGAAAGGTAGAGACACTACACACCAATTGAATTTTGGCAAGTTGAAAAAGGAACATTTATAAACATGCATGTAACATAACCATGGTTTATTAAAATAAATTTCATTTAATCTTTGAAGTCTTTTTTTGTTGTTTATAATTTTTATTATGTTATGTTAGTTGCCATACAAGACATCATTAGCTTTTGATGTAGTATTCCATGATTCTGATATTTATAGGTAAACATCATTTTCTTGTACTTTGCAGATATTGCATTTTTTTGTAAATTGAAGGTTTGTGGCAACCCTGTGTCCAGCAAATCTGTTGGTACCATTTTCCAACAGTGTTTTCTTACTTCATGTCTCTGTGTCACATTTTGATAATTCTTGAAATACTTCAAACTTTTCCATTATTATTGTATTTGTTATGGTGATCAGTAATTAGTTATCTTTGATGTTTCTAATGTAATTGTGTTGGGGCACCATGAACTATGCAATGTAAGACAGTGAACTTAATAACTGTGTGCGTTCTGACTGCTCCACTGACCTGCTATTCCCCAGTCTCTCTCCCTCTCCTGGGGCATCACTATTCCCTGAGACGCAACAATATTGACATTAGAACATTTAGTAACCCTGCCCTCTAAGTATTGAATGGAAAGAAGAGTTGCACATCCCTCACTTTAAATAAAAAAGTAGAAATGATTAAGCTTAGTGAAGAAGGCATATCCAAAGCTGAGATAGGCTGAAACCTAGGTCCCTCATGCCAAACAGTTAGCTAAGTTGTAAATGCACAGGGAAAGTTCTCAGAAGTTAAAAGCGCTCCACTCCAGTGAATTCACTCCAGTGAATGCATGAATGGTAAGAAACAAAACAGCTATATTACTGATGCGGAGAAAGTTTTAGTGGTCTGTATAGAAGATCAAACTGGCTACAACATTCCCTTAACCCAAAGCCAAATCCAGAACAAGGCCCTAACTCCCAATTCCAGGAAGGCTGAGAGAGGTGAGGAAGCTACAGAAAAGTTTGAAGCTACCAGAGATTAGTTCATGAGGTTTAAGGGAAGAAGCCAGCTCCATGGTATGAAAGTGCAAGGTGAAGCAGCAAGTGCTGATGCAGAAGCTGCAGTAGGTGACCTACAAGATCTAGCTAAGCTAATTAATGAAAATGCCTACATTAAACAGATTTTCAGTGTAGGAAAAAACAGCCTTATATTGGAAAAAGATGACACCTAGGACTTTTATAGCCAGAGGGGAGAAGTCAGTGCCTGGTTTCAAAGCTTCACTGGATGTTATACTGAACTGATGAATCATTGAACAATATATTAAAAAAAAGACAATGATGTACTATACCTTGGCTAATTGAATTTAAATTAAAAAATTAAAATATTATATGTATGTATACATATTCATATATATATTACTAAGAATAGTCTTGATATCCTGTGGCAACCTATAAAGAAATTCATTCCAATTTACTGTTTTGCTACTTGCCTAATACCGATTTTACTGTTACATCTGCATCTGTTCTATAAGAATGTATCTTTTTTCATTTATCTATTGCCATAGTAATGTTGCATAACAATCACAAAACATCAGTGATTATAATGAACATTTATCTTTTGCTCACACACACACAAATAAATTATTTTACTCATTAAAACAAAAGCTTAGGGGCACCTGGGTGGCTCAGTGGGTTAAAGCCTCTGCCTTCGGCTCAGGTCATGATCTCAGGGTCCTGGGATCGAGCCCCACATCAGGCTTTCTGCTCAGCAGGGAGCCTGCTTCCTTTCTCTCTCTGTCTGCCTCTCCGCCTACTTGTGATCTCTCTCACTGTCAAATAAATAAATAAAATCTTTAAAAAAAAAAAGCTTCAAAGGACAGGATGACTCTTGTTAGGGGCTAATGCAGCTGGTGACTTTAAGTTGAAGACAATGCATGTCCCATTCTGAAAATCTTAGGGCCCTTAAGAATTGTTCTAAATCTACTCTGCCTTTGTAAATAGAACAACAAAGCCTGGAAAGCATGTCTGTTTACGACTTGGTTTACTGAATATTTTAAGCCCATGTTGATACCTACTGCTCAGACAGAAAGATTCCTTTCAAAATATCACTGCTCATTGACAATGCATCTGGTCAGCCAAGAGCCCTGATGAAGATGCACTATGAGATTATTGTTGCTTTCATGCCTGCTAATGTAGCATTCATTCTGCAGACCATGGGTCAAGGAGTAATTTCAACTTCCAAGTCTTATTATTATTAAGAAATACATTTCGTAAGGCTGTAGCTGCCAAAGATAGTGATTTCTCTGTTGAATCTGGGCAGGGTAAATAGAGAACCTTCCGGAAAAGATTCACCATTCTAAATGCCACTAAGAACATTTCTGGTTCATGGGAAGAAGTCAAAATATGAACATTAACAGGAGTCTGGAAGAAATTGATTCCAAACCTCATGGATGACTTTGAGGGGTTCAAGACTGGCATGGAGGAAGTAACTGCAAGTGTGGTAGAAACAGCAAAAGAGAGGTGCCTGGGTGACTCAATCAATTAAGCATCTGATTCTTGGTTTCAGCTCATGTCATGATCTCATGGGTGATAAGATTGAGCCCTGTGTAGGGCTCCACACTCAGCAGCTCAGCAGGGAGTCTGCTTGAAGATTCTCTCTGTGTCCCTATACCCACTTGTTTTCTCTCTCTCTCTCTTTTTCTAAATAAATGAACAAATAAGTAAATATTTAAGGAAAAGAAATAGCAAGAGAACTAGAATTAGGAGTGGAGCCTAAAGATGTGACTGAATTGCTGCAATGTCATGATTAAACTTTTATGAGTTGCTTCTTATGGATGAGCAAAGAAAATGGTTTCTTGAGATGGAATCATGGTGAAGATGCTGTGAAGACTGTTGAAATGACAAGAAAGGATTTAAAACATTGCATAAACTTAGTTAATAAAGCAGCAGCAGGGTTTGAGAGAACTGACTACAGTTTTGAAGGAAGTTCTACTGTGGGCACAATGCTGTCAAAAGCCTTACATGCTCCGGAGAAACCATTCTTGAAAGGAAGAGTCAATCAATGCAGCAAACTTGATTGTTATTTCATTTTAGGAAATGGCCACAGCTCTCTTTAACAAATGGTGTTGGGAAAACTGGAAAACTACATGCAAAAGAATGAAACTGGACCACTTACTTACATCACACATAAAAATAAACTCAAAACAGATTAAGGGCCTACATGTTAGACCTGAGACCATAAAACTCCTAGAAGAGAACACAAGCAGTAATTTCTCTGACACCGGCCACAGAAACATCTTTCTAGATATATCTCCTGAGGCAAGGAAAGCAAAAGCAAAATGAAATTATTAGGACGACATCAAAATAAAAAACTTTTGCATGGAGAAGGTAGCAACAAAACTAAAAGACAACCTACTGAATGGGAGAAGATATTTGCAAATGATATATTTAATAAAGGATTAACACCCCAAATATATAAAGAACATATACAACTCAACAAAAACAACTACTACAAAAACCCACAAAAACCAAAAAACAAATAATCCAATTTAAAAATGGGTAGAAGACAGGAACAGACATTTCTACAAAGAAGACATAAAGATGGCCAATAGACACATGAATAGATGCTCAGCACCACTCATTATCAGGGAAATGCAAATCAGAACCACAATATCACCTCATTTTAGCCAAAAAAACCACAAGACACAAGTGTTGGCAAAGATGTGAACAAAAAGAAATCTTTTTATACTATTGGTGGAAATGTAAACTGATGTAGCCAGTGTGGAAAACAGTATGGGGGTTCCTCAAAAAATTAAAAATAGAACTACCTTACAATCCAGTAATTGCACTGCTGAGTATTTACTCAAAGAAAACAAAAACACTAATTTGAAGGGATATATGCATCCCTATGTTTTATTGGAATTTTATTTGGCATTATTTACACTTGTGAAATTATGGAAACAGTCTAAGTATCCATTGATAGATGAACAGATGAAGAAGATCTAGTGTACACACACACACACACACACACACACAGGAATATTATTCAGCCATAAAAAATAATGAACTGTTGCCATTTGCAACAACATGGATAGATCTAGAGAGTATAATGCTAAGTGAAATAAGCCAGCCAGAGAAAGACAAATAGTAGATGATTTCACTCATATGTGGAACTTAAGAAACAAAACAAACAAAGGAAGAAAAAAGAGTTAAACCAAAAAACAGACTCTTAACTATAGAGAACAGATAGTTGTCAGTGGGGAGGTGTGTGGGAGATGGGTGAAATAGGTGAAAGGGATTGAGAGTACATTTACCTTGGTGAGCACTGAGTGATCTATGGAATTGTTGAATCACTGGAACTAATATAATATTGTACGTTAACTACACTGGAATTAAAATTGAAAAAAATTACTGTAACTACCCCAACCTTTAGGAACAAACACCCCGATCAGTCAGCAGCCATCAACACTGGGGCAAGACTCTCCTCTAGCAAGAATATTATGACTTACTGAAAGCTCAGATCACAGTTAGCATTTTTTAGCAATAAAATATTTTTAAATTAATGTATGGACATAGTTTCTTAGCAATTGCTATTGTGTACTTAATAGACTATAGTGTAAATATAACTTTAGTATTTAAACCAAAATCTTTGTTTGATTTACTTTGTTGCAGTATCTGCCTTATTGTAGTGGTCTGGCACCAAACCTGCAATATCTCTAAGGTATGCCTGCACCGGGAGAGATCCCTTTCTTTTGCTTGTATCTGGTGGTTTCATTCAGATCACCTTCTATGGTCTTTTTGCCCAGTTTCTTATAAAGAAATCAAGCATCATTCTCTATCCTTAATGAAAGATGAGTTTAAGTTTAAGCATTTCAGTGTATCTGAAAAATAAAAAAGAATCTGACGTGAAAAATTGTGATCCATAATTTTCTAGGGTTGTGATCTTGTTTGAATTTTTAACTAGATTCTGAACTCCTCAAAAAAAAAGCTTCTTATTTACTATTTTTGTATAATCTACTCAACGCCCCCTTCCCCATACTCTTACCTCATTTTATATCCTAACAGTGATGTGCACATAGTAGATGTTTAATAAATATGTGTTGTGTAAATAATTGCTTTCCATCACCAAAGCCATTTGAGGGATTATTTTTTAAACAATAGAAGGGCTTATCAAGAATATAATACACAAGGTGTAAAGCTGGGTTTGGGGCACCTGGGTGGTTCAGTCGGTTAAGTATCTGCCTTTGGCTCAGGTCATGATCCCATGGTCCTGGGATGGAGCTCCCCCACTCCTCTAGTTGGGCTCCCTGCTCAGCAGGGAGTCAGCTTCTTCATTCCATCTGCCCTTCCCCCCTGCTGGTCTCTCTCCCTCTCTCTCTCTCAAATAAATAAATTTTAAAAATGGGCTTGGATATAAATCAAGCATCTCTTTCCAGGTCTCTGATTTTGACCTCCAAACAGTGCTCAAATGTAAAGCAAACAGGTGTATCAATACATCTTCCTTTGTTGAAGGGGCTCAAAAGGTGTAATGAAAAAGAAGAGGTGATGTTGGAATTTGCTTTCTGGCTGCATGCTTTGCCTTTCAAGCATTAACTGAGCTGCAGCATAAGGTGTGAAATTAGGACAAATGTTCCGAATCCTAGAAAACGAATATTTTATTTAACTCCATCCTGTTTAAGAAATCTGTTTCAGCATTGTAGGTTTCCAGAAGAGATTGGTGGCTAAGGAGTGTTGAGGTTAAATGGGATAATCTTTGACAATGAAAGCTAAAATAAATGCTGGCACAATGGAACAGCTTTGATAATGATGCCCACAGCAGCATATTGGTAGTCTCAGACACAAAAGAAGAATAAGTGTAAACTCTTAGCTAGTTTTCTGTTTAAAATCATAATAGCCCCAATGTTAAACACTGGAATCTGCATTACTCCAATTTCCTAGGTTCCCTAGGTAAATCTGAAGTTTTTAAGGATTGGCAAGGTGGTAGCCCAGTCACATAGTGTAGAGGGGGAAGCAAGAGAGAAAATGTTTAAGATGTTAAATATCCGAGGAATAATACATATAATCTTCAATTGTGAAAGATCTTTCTTGTTCAATGAGAAAAGACAACTTAGGAAAACTAGGCAGTTGAGGATAAAGTATTCTTCCTCTTATGGTATTTTCTATTTTCATCATTGATAAAGTAATGTGGAACGGATTGAATTATTATAACCATGAACTCTTCTTATTGATTTAATATAAATATATATAATTTGTCCTTCTGGCCTGAGAGTTCTGTTCCTCTGAGAGATAACATATCTTTAAATCATTGGACTAGATGAAGTCTCTAGTTGCTTATATTCAGTCTGGAACTGAGCTAATATTAATAACTGGGTTCTTAAAAACCACTTGTAAAGGAGAGCCTTTTTTCTTTATTGCTATTGTAATTTCTTTCCTTCACTTAACCAAAATTCTCCCTTTTAAAATTAATTCATTTTGTATAATTTTTAAAATATTTTATTTATTTACTTGACAGAAAGAGAGAGATCACAAGTAGGCAGAGAGGCAGGCGGAGAGAGAGGGGGGGAAGCAGGCTCCCTGCTGAGCAGAGAGCCCGATGCGGGGCTCAATCCCAGGACTCTGGGATCATGACCTGAGCCAAAGGCAGAGGATTTAACCCACTGAGCCACCCAGGTGCCCCCATTTTTTATAATTTTATCTGGAAGTAGAACCTTATTATATGACAGTGTTTTGACTCCTTTATATTAATGCGCTTAATCTTCATTGTGATGCTATCAGGAATGTTACTAACTATCCCATTTTTACAGATGAGGAAGCTAGGTCACAGAG
>CM053604.1:53074638-53109533 GCA_028646535.1 Procyon lotor
TTTGTAAAACTGAACACCTTTGAGGTCTAGGATGTCCCTCCCTTCATCTCTTTTCAGTTCTCATCTCAACAGCCAGATCTACATCTTGTTCCTTCTCATTTGGGTAAGAACTCCTCATTAATTTCTCCCATTCGACCTTCAAATGATACCAGTTTATACTTTTTTTTTTTTTTAAGATTTTATTTATTTGACAGAGAGAAACACAGCGAGAGAGAGGGAACACAAGCAGAGGAAATGGTAATGGGAGAAGCAGGCTTCCTGCTGAGCAGGGAGCCTGATGTGGGGCTCAATGTGGGGCTCGATCCCAGGGCTCTGGGATCATGACCTGAGCTGAAGGCAGACTCAACGACTGAGCCACTCAGGAGCCCCCAAATGATACCAGTTTAAAGTGCAGTTTTAAACTTTTCGTTTCATTCCTTTGTTCAGAATTCTACCATGGATCCTCATTACTTCTGAACTGTTGTGTCTGGAGTCCAAGACTCTCTATTCTTTGCCCTAGCCTATCTTTATTCTTATCTACCACAGCCCTGTACACACATTCAGTATGCTTAATTGTACCACTCAGTTTTGTCATAGAATGCCCTGTGATTTCCCATTTATCCTCATCCATAGACTACCAAAATGATTTTTCTTTGCTGTTGTATGCTCCTGAGATTTTCAGACCCCAATCTAATCTCCATCTATGATTAAGGCAGTTATTCTTCAAGCTTCGAATTCTATGTTGACACTTTAGTAATATGTTATCCACTAATTTCACTTGACTATATGTCCTCCCTCTTTTGAACCCCTATAGTACTTTACCACATTCTGTTTGATAGTAAATCCTTTTATCTTTTCCTTCTTCTTAGGTTACAAACCTCTTGAGACCAAGGATTTTATCTTATACATTAAGAATTGACAATGAAATAAATAAAATCCATGTGTATAAATGTGAGATTATCACCAAACATCTGTCACTTTTCTTTTCTGAGGTCTGTTTTGAGAAATTCGCCATCACAAAATCATTATACTTCATAGCAAGAAGAAGAGACTCTTGCAATGAATTCATTACCTGCCTTATTACCTGCCTTATTTACCAATAAAAAAACTGAGACATGGGCTCCTGGGTGGCTCAGTTGGTTAAATGACTGCCTTCGGCTCAGGTCATAATCCGAGAGTCCTGGAATTGAGTCCTATATTGGCTCCCTGCTCAGCAGAGAGTATCCTTCTCTCCTTCTCTCTCTGACTTTCCCCCTTCCACATTCTCTCTCTCTCTCTCTCTCTCTCTCTCTCTCTCTCTCTCTCGCTCTTAAATAAATAAATAAATAAATAAATAAATAAATAAATAAAATCTTGGGGGAAAAAACCTGAGACATGGAGAAGTTATGATGTTTCCTGAACACCAATGCCTAATCCTCGTGATAGCTTATGCTCAACCCTGAGATCTATTTGCTATATAGTGTTGCCTCGCTACATTTTTAAAAAATAAAAAAATGTTTAACAACAAGTTAAAGGACTTTAGAAGTTTCCAGATGGCATTGGGCTATCCTTTCATATGCCCTGCAAAGATCTGTCCAGCAGAAAGAGACTAAAAAGGATGGTAAGGGTATTAAGACCTTAATGTTGGAACTGTGGTTTGAATCTTCAATCAAACTCTGAGTGATAGTGTTTGTAGAGATTGGCTATTAAAAAAAAAAATCAGTTCCTTATGTTGAATCTTGGCTGATACTTTAACCTTTTTTGGGTATCTGTTATATTAGTTGACACTCCCTCTCTCCCAAAACAAAAACAAACAAACAAACAAACAAACAAAAACTGGCAGATATCTTGGATAGGTATTGTTTCCCATTTTATGGGTAAAGAGTCTCAAAGGAAGTGACTGCTAATATTAGGACTGTGACCTTAGCCAGGACATTAGCCAGGAGAGATCCTGCTCTCAGATGGTAGATACCAGGGCATCCTGCTTCCTCAAGAGAGGGTAACTCTAACCTCTTAATGTGACTCTATGATATCCTAGGTATAATTTCATTAGCAATGGAGACTGCAAGTGACAGGTGCTAATAAGTCTGAAGTCAATGCTGCAGAACCAGCCACTACTGCCAACGAGCAGTGGCTTGGTTCAGCTTGGTTTCCCCATGCACTTTCAGGTGATGGAGATGTCATGCTTTAACATGTCCAGTTATGCTACTAATGACAATCTGTTGTACCTTCCTAAATGAGGCATTGATGCCCATAGGAGCAAGCACTTCCAGACACTGAAAGAGAAGAACAATTTGGGAAGTTGTGATAATGACATGGAATGACATTGAGAACTGCCTCTCCTGAAAGATGCAGGCACATGATTTTGTAAGATGTTGTGCAAAATGCTTGCCTATGTTTGTATGAGGAAAGAAGGGATTGGTGCAGAGGGAGCAATACAATGACATTTGTTTTTATACCTTGCTGTATACTTCAAAACATGTTTTGGCACAAAGAACATTTCAGATTAAAATCTAAAGTCACACTGGTATTCAAGGTGCCCCCACAATCTGGTCTATCTACGTTGCCACTTCTGTCGCTTGTTCCTTTCACACCCCACCTGCTCCAGTCAACACAGGCTACTCGCTGTGCTCACAACATGCTGATTCAGCAAAATTCAAATAAACATTTGTTCAGTGTCCACCATATGCTTGGAATTTCACTAGAAACTAAAGAAGAAAGGAGGAGGAGGAGAACTCATTGCTTCTATCCTTAAGTAACTGGAAATCTAGTGGGAAAGACAATCAAGAACATAAATGAATCAGATATGAAGCAGTAGCAGTGGGAAGGGCAAAGTGTAGAAAGGCAAATTGGGGTTATGAGGACTTTAGAGTTTGTTTAATTGTGTGTATGTGTGTGTGCACATGTATGTTTAAAGCAGTGGGAGACCCTAAGAGGTTTTGAACAGGGAGTGAATGATCAGAACATGAAGTAGACATTATGAAGAATAAAATAGAGAGACAGATATTAAAATTAAGGAGGCCATACTTTAAGTAAGCGATAATAGCAGTCATGTGGATATGATAAGGGCCTCAAAGGTAATCACTGGCAGTAGAAGTGAGATGGAAGGGGTGAAGGCCAATAACATTGCAAAAATGCTATTATATCACAGTGGTTAAGCATGTGAATTCCAGCGTCAGACATGGCTTGCAGTCTGTCTCTGCCATTTATTAGCTTTGTCTCCTTAAATGAATTAGTAAACTGGTTTATGTATCAGTATCCTCATCAACAGAATTATGTTGGCATCCAAATTAGAAGTGTGTTTAAAAAAAAAGAAATGTGTTTTTAGTTCATAGGAAATAATTGTTGTAGGATGCCTGGCACAGAGTAAGCATTCAATTAACGTTAACTGACATTATTATTGTGGATGAGTTTTAAGGAAGATGGCTGAAGAATTTGATCAGAATATCCTCCCCCCCAACTTTTTTTTAAAAAGAATTTCTTTCCATTTTCTTTTCTGTGTTGGTATCCGCCCATCTCAATTGCATTTCCACTATGAAGAATCCCTTGAATGATCCTGTGCACAGTGATCTTTCCTGTGTGTGAGTTCCTAAAATTGTATATACCCCATTATGCTATGAAGCATTTTGCTCCCTTCATTATTTCAATTAATTTATACATTCCTTAAGGGCTGGTGCTATTTCTTATAATTATTTTTTATTCTCCATTGCAACTGCATCAGCTTGCACATTTGTCCATAATAAAAATTTGTCGATTGCTTAATATTGCTAAATATGTCAATTCCTATTTAGCAGAACTCAGGGAAATTTTAACACAAGTTAACCATAGAAAGCAATTTTACTTTGGCTCAATTCTTGGTTCTGGAGTCCATTCCTAGATCCTCTCCTTGAGGTCTTTAAAAGGATAATAAGTTAAAACTTTTTCTGCATGGTGGTGATAAAGGCTGGCTACCAGTGGGAAAGCGGAAGAGTTCCATCCTGGGACTGAGCAGGCACAAGGGCTCCAGCTGACTTAGAAACAAAGCAGGAAGCAGTTGATTTTAGGGACCATTCTATGATAACCCATGATAAGTATCTGAATTTGATCTAACTTTTTAGGGCAAAGATACCCTTTTCAATAATAGTTAATCTTTATTCCATAACTTAGCATATTCTAAAAAGAGGCTTACAATTAATTTGTCTGGAATGGGGGCCATCTCAATAAGTCTCTATTTTTTTTAAATGGCAGATGCTAAGACGCTTCTGTAGCAGAACTAGAGAAAAATTAAAGATTGGCTGAATTAATTTCCTCTCAATCCATTGACTTGGTTTATTTGGCCTCATATTAATAAAACTACATATGTAATTTTACAAAACAACATATGGGATATGTTCAGAGTATGAATGTGTTATGTGGGCTTCAAGGGCATCAGAGGAATTTTGCTTTGAAATGTGCACTTTAATATAGATTGATACCATGGAGTAGAATGTCTTGAAATTGTATTGAAGATGTCTACTAGAATGACTTTATGTATTTTTCATAAAAGATTTAAGCAGCATACTTAACAAATTAGCTATGAGTTTTTTTGTTCAATGTTGTATCTTCTAGTTCATTTAATATAAGTATTTTAAAACTCATCTGTAATTGTGTAAGGAAAGATATCACATAAAAGGAATTCTAGGTAAAATTGAATGGGCATGGCTCCTGACAGAATACTGAAGAAGCTGTCTTTCCATCCTTCTATTCACTCTTAAGTCAGTCTCCCCTGATATTTTATTCTGTGAGAAGTGCTGTTAGTACTCCTATGCAACAAGATTGTTACTCAAAGAAAATATGACTGACTTGTTCCTGTTCAATTTGCGTTGCAATGCTAAAAGTCTATAAAACAATCAAAATGGTGGTAGGCCCAAATAAGAAGGGATAAGCAGTTGCTGACTAACGTTAATCTGACAGATTTTAAGTGTATTTTCTATAAAAACACTCAAATGCTTTGCAAATGTTTCATTTTAGTTGTGGCATTGCATTGTCTGAGATTGTACAGATATATGTACATATGATGTACATATATTTGTTGCATATTTAGTGAATTATTTGTGTTGCATAAATGTTAAGAAAAAAAGAAGAAGAAAACCTGAATTTTTTTTTTACGCCAAGTGTCAGAATTTTGTCTGAGCAAGGTAGAAATGACTTAACTTTGAGGCTTTCTATCTTCATTTACTTATTTAAAAGGCCTTTAAAAGAGAAAGAGAACTGTACTCTACTTTGCTAGGGCTACCATAACAAAATACCACAGACTGAGTAGCTTCAATGACACAAATTTATTTTCTCACAATTCTGGAGGCTAGAGAAGATCAAGGTATTGATAGCACTAGTTTGTTCTAAGGTCTCTTCTTGGCTTGTGGGTGGGCATCTTCTCCCTGTGTCTTCACACTTTCTTCCCTCTGTGTGTGCCTATGTTTTAATCTTCTTATGAGGATTAGGGCTCAGTCATACTGATTAGAGCCAACTCTCATTTTAGCTTAAATACCTCTTTAAAGACCCTCTGTCTAAATAGAGTCACATTCTAAATACTATAGGTTAGAACATCAAAATATGAATTCTGGGGGATGTAATTCAGTCCAAATACAAACAATGCCTTTACTTCTATTTTTCAATAACAGTACTTTAAAAAATGACGTTGTTTCTCCTTCTTGCACTGTAAAAGTAATGGAACATGTTTAAGACCACAGAATATCTACATAGGTAAGTATAAATCTTGTTGGCATTTTAATTTTCTCACTGGAAATCCTGTTTCCATGTGTAAGTACTGAAGATTCTGGGAGATTTTTTCATTATTGCTCTCCTTATGAAAGCAGCTGTTCAATGAACACGGCATATTTTGTTACCTCATCAAGAAGCAGAGGAAGATTATGTTGTGATCAGGTTTTGTATGGGTATAGTCAATGCTTTTCTGATTGTCTGAGCCTTAGTGATTGATTTAATAGGTCTACTCTAGGGCAGTTACTCATCCCTGATATTTGTCCAACTCAAAGCTCCATGTTATTTATGTAAACGATGCTTTATATGCCTTCCATGAAGATAAATCCAAGTTGACAGAACTGTTTAAGAGATGAGTGTGCCAACCAATTGGGATTATGATCACAGAATATATCTATATCAACTTTCATGTTACTTCACAGGAAAACTGGGAGCTTTGGAGGATAAGAGGATAAGATATGATTGGAAGACTCTATTTTCTACTCTGAAGGTAGTATTTTGACATATCGGAGGACTGTGCATCTAGGAAAACTTCTGAACACAAACAAAGAAAAACAGGCTTGGGAACAGATTATTTGTCTTTGAAAAATGAAAACACCTCTAAACCATGAGGAAAATAAACTAGAGTCATTTAGACATACCCAGCATTTGGAAAATGTTCTTATGTGTAATGAGTTATGCATTTTTAGCTTTGGCCAGGGATTTTTTCTTTAACATGATAGAATATGAGCCTTATGTGTTCTTTATACATGTGGCTGTTAGAAGATCAAAAGGTTACGTGTGACTTCTGCTTTGAGCATGATGGGGCGAGGCCTATGAATTGTCCCTTCTTTTATAAGAAATCATCTAAAAGTCAAAAAAGAATGAGGAAGAAAAATTAATGCAAACTTGATCTCTGATAGAACTGAGAGATACATGAAATCTCAAAACAATAACAATAAAGTAGGAAAAAAATTAACAGCCAAAAGCAATAAAAGGCCAATTGAGATAGATAAACATGGGAAAAGCAGACCTGCATAGTGACAGAGCTCACCAAAAGCTCAACACAAATCTCTCAAGTATATTCCACTGAAATATAAAATAATAGATATTTTATTTACAACAATGGGAATAGGGAATATCTCTGGATGCTTGGAAGTCAGAGTTGATTGAGGAGTCACATGAATAATCCATGACTGAAGAAAGTAATTCTGGTTGTAGGAAAAAGGAGGAGGGCACTTTATATTACTAACAGGGTGGCAGTTTGTTAGCAGGGAAGATGTAAAACTTAAAGTAGCTTATGTAGACAACTCTGTCATGAGCAGAACTGCTGGGAGCCTAAAACACGGCTTTAACCGTCCTTCCACCAAAACCTTCCTCAAAGAGCTAATGGGAAGAGTGCTCATCTGAAAGGTGGGTGATAATGCTAACAGGAACCAGCACAGACTTCAAACAAAGCTGTTACAAAGGGAAAAAGAGATAAAGAAACAGGAAAAACAAGCAACAGGTGAAGAGCATTCACCAAGAAAAATATACCATGGAGAGGTAAAAATTACAACCACACGGGTCATCAAGAATTAGTAAAACAAAACAAAACAAAACAAACGGTAATGAGATAATCATAACTGAAAAAATAAAAGGACACAGTAGAGATATAAGAGTTCAGGAAAAGTGCCCCTCCAGATATACTCCCCAATCTTGTCCACCTTTATCTGTGCTCCAGGAAGCCGACCTCTGAACTACTTCAAAATGTTCCCTTTTCTAGCTTCTAGTTGGGTTTGGCTAACACTGGGTACTGCATTAACCTTGGACAGTTCCCTACATTGTGCCTTCACCTTTGTAAAAGTGTCTCTATTAATTTTCTTCAATTTGACTGTGCCATCTCTTTTCTGCAAAAATCCTGATAAGAGGATGAAAATGACAAAGCTGAGCAATGAAGTAGAAGGGGAAAAAATTAAATACTATAGAAATGAGCCAGATTGGAGGCAGCACAAAGGAAAATTGTGCCTTCTGAATAAAAGCACAATTAAGGGTAGGAATTAGAAAATATGTAAAATGAAATTAAAATAGTTTGAAAAGGCAAGAGAGAAAATAATGGATATGGAAGATAGGGAAATCAGTGTCATGGACAAAGAGAACCAAAATAATGTAACCAAACAAATACTTAAAGATACAATTCAATATAACTTACCAAAAATAAAAGACTTGAATCTACAGATGGGATGCATATGACATATCTAAAGGAAAAAAAATAACACAGAATGATCAAAACAAAAAGTCATCCTTGTAAAATTTCAGTTTTAATATATATTTATATATATTCTACATCTGGATAGAAAGATTAAGACACTTAAGGAGGAAAAAAATTACAGGATAGCCTCAGACTTCTATCAATACTCAAAACTAACTGTGGAACAATCAATGTCAATTAAGTCCTTGAAAAAAAGACTGATTGAAGAATCTTTATACCCAAACTGCAATTCAACATATAGACAACATTTTGAACATAGAGGAACTCAGAATATAATTTTTCAAATTCCTTTTAACGTCAGCCTTTCTTTGATAAATGAAGAAACTGGCAAAAGGATTGACTGTGAGAACTAAACTAAGATCAAAACAAGTATGAGAATTATTGTAAAAATTAGAATGTAAATGTTAAGAACCTGGAAAAATAGAAATTATATATCCATAAAAGTTGAAATGAGGAAGAGAACAGTAAGAGGTGGAATAAATATGTTGACATCTTTTTTTCACAAATGGATAGAGATATTATTTAAAGTAGATAAGTAAATTAATAGAGATATACAGATATCTGGAGATATAAAGATGGATTGATTTCTGTACTATCAGGAAACAGATGGCACACTCAAAAAGGATGATTGGAGAGAGTTTAATGAAGGTCTGTTCATGAAGGCCTGAGAAGAACAAAAGAGATCAATAAGAGATGAGGTAGCAAACATCAGGAAGACATTAATTACCATTCCCGTGTCTGAAGGGGAAAGTGGAGAGAACTATTACCAGAATATGAAGAAAGAAGCACTCACGGCAGAGTGTCTGCTGGACAAGAGCTGTAGCCATAGATAGAGGAAATCAATCAAATTTAAAAATTGTGGCTGAAGAAGCAATACTGAGCAGTAGGTATCTTGTTCAATTTTTCTCTTTCTACTTGGTTTCATTGACTTATCCTAACTAGAAACCAGAAAGGTCAAGGGAATCTAGTTAAGGGAATTCATAGAGGTCAGCCTTCCATGGACTAGAGCAGGCTATCATAGCCACACAAAAACACACACTTATTCTATACTCTCCTTTCCCTCTGCTGACTCTCGTGAGTGCTTTACCTGGTAAGATGAATCAAACCTTTATGCTTATAGGATCTGAGTTATTAAGTTATGACAGTTTTTGGCCAGTACTTTTAAACAAGAGAGTACTATGATGTGTCTTGGTGAAACTCCTGGATCCAGACACAGTCTTTTTTGTGCAAATATATGACAACAACACAAGTTTCCTTCCAGGAAATGGCGTCAATTATATGGTCAAAATGGTTTTCTGGTTCAGAAGCATGAGGAACCAAAAATGGCCAGGAGCAGTCACAGCTTCCAATTTAATAGACCTGATAAAAGTATTCCTCTCTAGAATACTAGGACCAATAAACCCACTGAGCCAAGATTATAGAGTTGGGAAGCAAAAATTAAGTAGGTTATTAGGTATGGTATGAGAAGGGCCACTACCACGTCCACCCCTAGCTCTCAAACCAATATATTCTGACTATTGGAGACATAACATAATATACATTGGCACCTGGTTTAAGGTATATGCTCTTTCTTATAGAAACTTTCCCAAACTCAAGGTTGAATGCCGCTGAACTTTCAGTTTCATTGTTTTATATCAACCATTTCTAGAAGATGGGACATAGGTAAAACCAGTGATTCTATGGGCATGAGCCCATTGCTACATTTCCTTAGCTATAAAATAGGTTTTTTTGCCCAGGGTTCCTTACTTGTGTAGCATTACAGGGCAATGAAAAAGGTGTTTTTAAAATTCACAAATAATGGTGTTGGAGAAGTGTAGACTGAGAGGGAAATCCATATCCAGAATAAGTTTATTTTTCTATAAAGGCAAATTGTTATATACTCCATGAGAGAAGGGATCCAATGTGGACTTGCAACCATGTTGGGCACTTAGCAGCGGTGGTAATCAGAGCAGACTTGCTGATAGAAAAAAATCATGTTGAGTCCATACATGCTTCCATCCTTGACAATATAGATACTCCATACAAGAAACTATTGAGCAAGTATTGGGGTTACTAGAGAAATAGGCTTTATGACACATAGTTTAGATATGTTTCCTGGAAGAAATATATGGCCAAAAAATTTTATGTGTGTGAATTTATGTATCTGTATTTTTTCTAGAAGGAATTCAAGTTCTGTTTGTTACTCTTGTTGTTTATTAAATTTTTGTTTATTCTTGCCTTCCTGTCTAATGATCTGATAGTAATGAAGCTGCCTCCACAGATCCACAGTCCCCAAGACTACAACCTGGCCTATTCCTTTCTGCTATCAGGGCATTTGTATATATCAACTGACTAGCTTAGTTCTAGGCGTTAGACTATATCCTTCCCCACTACCCAACTCCCTATAAATCTGTTATCTGAACCATCAAGTTGGCAACACTTTTTTTTCCACCTTTTAATTTTTTTAAACAATTTTATTTATTTATTTGAGAGAGAATGAGCGCACAAGCAGGGAAGGGGGGAGAGGGAGAGGGAGAGAGAGAAATCCAAGCAGACTCCATGACGAGTACAAGTTCAACTCAGGGATTGATCTCATGACCCTGAGATCATGACCTGAGCTGAAATCAAGAGTCAGATGCTCAACTGCTTGAGCCACCTCTGTGCCCCTTTTTCAGCCTTTTATTAAGAGATACTAACTCCGGTTTCCTGATTTCCCTAGGACCTTTTCATTTCCTATCATCCCTTAGAATGCTTGTCTATTACTACCTGCTTCCAGGACTATGGCTCATAACACTAACGTCCTTTGAGTTTCTTCTTTATTTTGGTCTACAAAGATGTTCATCTTACTCTTGAGCTGGGCTAAGTTGTTTTGGTTATTCCTTATATTTTATATATCTTTGTTATATATATGGAAGAAGAATATGCTAGTGAATAAACTCACTTTTAATTCTGAATGGATCTACCCACTATTTACTACTTAGTGGTTAGGGAGTAAAGAGATATATCTGAATATTTAAATATTTGTACTTATTGAACTTAAGAGCTACTCTACTCTGTTTATAGTGAATGGGTATTGGATGTCCTCAATCTCTGATGTTTAATTACTAATAGTTATTGTTAACAATAATAATATTCCATTCACCTATTTTGGCAAATTTTACACTGTATCATAGGTAAGACTTCTTGGTACTTGTTACATGGGGAGGGATGAATTTAGAGAAATTAATTTAAATAGGAATATAAGTAATACTCTGGATTTTTATTTAAAAACCCATCTATAGTAATAGAGCATAGCGGAGATGTGACTAAATGGTAGCAGAAATGGCAAGGACTTTAGCATTTTAGTTGAATAAAAGTTCTATATAAATTATTAATATAAGTCTGCTCAAAAAATTTCAGTAAAATTAGGCATAATAACAGAAATATAGTGATGAGGAAAAGGTTGCTGGATATTGCTTCTCTGCTCTGTATGGGTCATGCTAAACATAGACTATTACTTTCAGTCTCAGATGCCACACTTTAAAAGGAACAAATCTGGAGCTTATCTGGAGGAGAGAAATAAAAATGCTAAAAGTTGTGAAAACTATTATAGATAAGGAACATTTTAAGCAACGGATCATTGAAGGACTTCATAAGTGTCTTCAAATATTTCAAGGGTATTAATATGAAAGGAAGGTTAATCATAGTCCATGTGGTTCAAGAACTAGAATGGATAGCTATATATGTTTTCCAATTCTATAAAATTAGAAAATATTGGGAATTTCCTAAATATTAGAATTTTGAAAATAAATTCAGCTATCTTTATTGCGAAGAGTTTTCAATCACTGGAGTTATTCACACAAATGCTAATGGATATTAAAGATTAATACCTTCATTATATCAATATCTTTTCCTTTGAGGTTCTACCATTTATCAAGTTATAGCTCACTAAACTTATACCTTTCTGCAAACCCTTGTCAACTTCACTCCTGCATTATGTGCAAAATTCTCTTTAATGTGCTCTGCCTTCACAAATGTTATTCTATCCCATTTTTATCTCCATCACTTTGCTTGGCTAACTTTGCTTGGCTAACCTCTTTTCTTCTTTAAGTCTCAGCTCTAATATCACTTCTTCCTGGAAGACTTCTTGGGATTTTCTGATTATAAGTCTAACTCCCCAGTAAGTCATGAGCTCCTTTAAGTATAAGACTGTATACCATCAGGGTATACCTGCCATATGGTGCTTGACACAGTGGATAAATGGGTGGATTGATTAACTAGCTGATTAAGATTTGTAGTATCATTCTATCATTGTAGTATCAGACAAGGCTTATGTGTCAGCATTTCTGCAAAAGAAGGCATATAGAAAGTGGTCAATGGCAAGACATATTAATTTTGGAAAAGGAATTAAAATAGCCAGAAAAACAACAAAAGGCCAATAGGAAAATTTAAATTGGAAAGCTATAGAAGCATTATTTGAAAGGGAGAGAGAAAATATATGCTTGTGAAGAAATCATTTCACCTTTGTATATTGTTTTCTATGGTTGATTCAACTCAAATGTTCTTTGATTAGAATAATTTTTCATGGGGGTGCCTGGGTGGCTCAGTCTTTAAGCATCTGCCTTCCACTCAGGTCATGATCCCAGGGTCCTCACATCGGGCTCCCTGCTAGGCGGGAAGCCTGCTTCTCCTTCTGCTTGTGTCTCTCACTGTCAAATAAATAAATAAAATCTAAAAAAAAAGAGTTTTTCACAAAGATTCAATTTTACTTATGTTGTAAGAGGCTAGAACAATTTAGAGAAAAAATATATTGATATTATTTCTACAGTATTCCATTCACTGGCACTTCTTTTACAATGTGAAGGGCACCTGCATTCTATATTGGAAATACATGGGCCAAGTTGTTGTATGACCAAATAAACCACTACTATGTTCTGGTTTGATAACTTTGCCCCTCTGTGATCCTATGGATATAAAAGTATATATGGGAAACACCGTGATAATTGTTTTATGAAGGGAAACTAGTATATTCTCAAGTCCTATAGCCTTTTAAAAAGATAAAAAGGAGGGGGAAAAGCCCTTATTAATTCATACTTGCAAAACAATTGCAGTCATTTTCCTGGGTGAAGACTAAATTATTGTACATTATAGTGTGCATATCTATGATAAGTAGATTACTATAGATCATGCCAAGAAGAGGTGGAGGGAAGATTGCACTAACATTAGCTTCTCTGGTATTTGCAGGCAGTAAATTTCCTTAAATGATAGATATAAAGATGGAAGACAGATGGATAGAGGAAAAGAGAGAATCAGATACTGGATGAGTTAGTACTGCAGCCTGTGCTTCAGCGCTGTCTTATTACCACAAGGCTAGCAAGCATCAAAGTCCCCCCACGTCCCCCACTCCCTCCCCCTGAAATGTACCGATTTATATGAAAATTAAGATTACAAATTAAAGCCTGGCTATCCTGGAGTTTTCCAGTTCATCAGCCATCCAATAAAAATGATGTCAAGCTTGTATGCATAATTCCCAGAAGATTACTTTGTCCTTACAGCTAAGCCCTGTCCCTGATATGAAAGATCTCTATCCACTTTTATTGAAATAAAGAACTAACATCATAATCCCAATATTGAGGTATAATCTTCATTATCTCCTGACCCTCTTGAGGTTTTCCCAATCTATATTACTTCAGATTTGTTTATTTATAATCCTTATGTATTTACCTTTATTGAGATAGGATTAAACACTGGAGGGGGAGGGAAGCTCCAAAAAATCCTTATGATCTTATGATTGAGTTTCAATTCACCAACAATCAACTAATGTGTTAGACTGAGGGTTTTTTTTTTTTAGTGGTTCTTATAGTTGTATAGTGTAAGCTTGAAAAGGCATTAATTGGTCCCCTGAGTGTCCTCATTTCATTAAATGAATTATTTCCAATCTAACCTGGTTTGTGAAATGATGGCAGCATCCTCTTTTCCTCTTTATTAAAATAGGTGGGGGAGGGGTTAATGAAAAGATAAACACTGATAGAATCATCCAAAGTAACTTTTATCTCTTTTCTTAGGAAGTTTTGATTCATACCTATAGTTAATTACTGGTAAACCACAATCCCCCAACCTCCCCCACCCCAAGAGCCTTACTGGCCTCTGGCTATGCCTCAGGCTGTTAACTACCAAACTAGTCATTAATGCTGGTCAAGATGATTTCTTGGAGATCATTGCTCATTTATTTTTTGTAATAGACAAAACAGACTTTGTTCTGCACAAAGAATGAAATAGTATTTTAGCCATTTTTTCCCTTTCAAAAGCATAACAAAAGCCTATGAAAAACACATTTTACTGTGGTATTTTAAAAACATTTCAAATATTAATGCAATTTTACTTCGAAAGTGCAAATTGGGTTTGCAATGTCCCAGTTTTCACTAATAATCATGCTTTCTTACTTTAAATGAATTTTTGCTATTGCATTTGGAAAAAACACATCTTGATTAAGCGATTTGATAAGTGTTCTTAGTTATTTGTACCTCTTATTTTTATGTTTTGTGCAAGGAAATATTAGGATAACATTATTTGGCTTTTAGATTTGAAAACAGATTGGAAATAGAAGTACTTTAGTATTGGCATAAAACTGCACTGGAGTGTTTCTTCTTCAAATAAGATTTATTGATTGTAAAGGACTCTTGTTCTACCATTATTTGATATACAGTGGGATTTGTTATAATTTTCATTGGCTGAATTATTCTTCATCTGTGAACCCTTCCTTTTCATTTGATCGTGCTTTTACTTGAGCACCTGCTATTGCCTGGGCACACTGAGAGAAAAATAAGAGGAGAATGAAGAAGAAAGACCGGCAGACAGAAACAGCTTATGATCACTGACTACTCTTTTTGCATTAAGTGATATTCAAATATAAAATCCTATATTGGAAGTATTAATCTTATTAAAATGTTTAGTTACTTACTAATTGGGAAGGAGGTAGCTGGAACCAGTATTTATTATGTTTTTCTGAATATTGATATGTTCTGAATATTGATCTGGGTAATTTACATGAATTTTCCATTTTAACCCTTACAACAACTTTGCAGTCTTTACAGAAATCCTACAATTGTTCCTATTTTATGGATGTAGAAATTGCAACTTTATTGAAGGTAATGGGAAAAAGAAGAAAGAACTAGAGGAAAGATGCAGAAAAGAAAGTTTTGGAGCTTCAAAAACAAGCATTGTTTGCTTAGTGCCCTATCCCTTCATTTGTTCAGAGACAGGAAATGCATCCCTTTCTTTTGAAAACTGTAGCCCGGGATGGGAGGACACCCCCAGTGGAGTCCCAGTTTAGATCTTTCAAGTGACCAAATGAGGATATTGACAAAGCAGGTTTATCTCACCAATCACAGATTCATTTGAATTAAATATATATATTCTTTAAAGGATCAAACCTGCCAGTTATTAATAATTTAGTGTGAATTTTTTTTAAAGATTTTGTTTATTTATTTGACAGAGAGAGATCACAAGTAGGCAGAGAGGCAGGCAGAGAGAGAGAAGCAGGCTTCCCACTGAGCAGAAAGTCCGATGTGGGGCTTGATCCCAGGACCCTGAGATCATGACCTGAACCTAAGGCAGAGAGGCTTTTAACCCACTAAGCCACCCAGGTGCCCCAATTTAGTGTGAATTTTTAATAACTGCTTATTACCAGCTATGATGTGGGAGCTATAACTATTTATTTGCTTAATTATTTATGGAAAGTAGGAACAGAAGGGAAAAAAATTGAAAATACTATCTAAGAATGTGAGTTATTTGGAAGGAAATCTAGTCTAGGCAAGAGGTGTATAATTTAAGCCCAGAAAAGAATAATAGAATACTGAGTACAAGGGATGGAAGAAGAATTCAGGCGAAGAAGTGAAAATTCATTTATGCCCTTGGCTTAGCCTAGTCCTATCTGACATAAGACAGTGTGTACCATGTCCTGGAAAAGGTTTACAATTTATAAAGCTTTGAATTCCCAGGGATAAGCCATGAATTACAGGGTGATTCTAAAAGCTTTACATTCTAAGATAAGCCCCTATTTATGCTTTTTCCTCATCAAAAACAGGAACTTCTGTTTTTTAGCAAAATGTTTACCCAAATGTTTCCAATAGAATTTTACTAGTGTACAAAAATTTAAACTATAAATGCAGCCTTCTTTCTTTATTCTGAAACTATTCCCTTTCATTGTGCAAATAGGATCACAATCAGTTATTAAACAATGATGTATATATATTTTTTTGGACAAGGATAATAGAGGACCTAAAATTTCATGAACAATCTTTGACTTTCTAACAACTGACAATTTCTTCCATTATTTACACTGTTATTCTTAAACTGATTTTCTAACTCTGAATTTTGATGTTTATCATTAGCTGACAAATGACTATCTAAGATTATTTCAGAGGCTTGGGAAGGCTTAGTTTTGACAGGGTTGCCATCCTTACGAAGCAGGGTATATGGAATTATTTAAATATTTTCAAAGCAGGTACTTCAGATTATAACTCCAGGTGTGAGCTGAACCCCTATATAATACTACTACACATTAACTTAAGTCATTTCAGACAAAGATACTAATCAATTAGGCCCACAAAAACTATGACACGTTAGCTGTAGATGTTTACTGGATACAAACTAACTAACCCTTGTCCCAGGCCCCCAATTTTAAGGAAGAAAATAAAATTAAGAACATGTATGATATACTGGAAAATAGACCTCAAATCATTGCTTTTCATACTGAGGAGTGCTTCACAAGGGATACACAGACAAGAGTAATTTTAAGGGACTTAAAATTTATATCCTCAACTTCCAATTTGTATCTTCCTAGACTGATCTGCCTAAGAGCACTCCCGTGGTGTTGGTTCTTTCTCACCTTTCCTTCACACTATTCTTTCTTCCACTTTACAAAAGTAAGATCTACCTCTCACTCATCAGGAATCTTACTAAGTAGGGTACACCATTCCAGGACACAAAATGTCTTGGACGCCAAAGGGACAATTAGAAATGTTTGCATCCTAGAAGCTTCCTAATATGAGGGAGTCCATAATTTTCAAGATTCTTTATAACATCTATTATTTAATAAACTTTAGCTTTTGTATCTACTTTCAGTACAAAAGTAGGGACTATGGGACTTAACACTGCTTAGGGCTCTGGATGCTTGACCTAATGCACTACCAGTTGGCTAAAGCTTTTGAGTATGTGAAAACTTGGGTCACTCTGTGTGTGTGTGTGTGTGTGTGTGTGTGTGTGTGTGTGTGTGTATCTTTTACTCAAAACCATGCAAATGGGAGGCAAGTACACTTTGATTTACATGAATAATCATACTACATATGAATGCTTAGGTCAAAAGAGCAAGAGATAAACAATTTTATTACGCCCCTTTTGTTTTTAAATGAATATACAGTTGATTTCCTACATTTATAGAAATCTACTCCCTTCTTCATCCCTTGAAATACTCACACAGATTACACACTCAACATTTCCAAAGCACTTATTTTTTTTCTAGATGGCTAGGAAAGAAAAAGAAAATGAATGATCATTGTTATTTTGCACCAGTTTGAACGTGGGGATAAAAATCTCTGGAAGTAGAAGTGTTAGCAATAGCATTTACATGTCTTCTTACAAATTACAATGCAGTTTTTCTTATACTACCTCATTACACAATAACCCTGAGGTCATGGAAGTTATTTTTATCTCTATTTTACAAATGAGAAAATTGACATATCCAGGTAGTAATAAGCCAAACTAGAATTAAAAGTTAAGCCTTTGGTCTCTGAGGTTTGTGATTTCCCACTCTATTAAACCACCTCTTGTGAAAATTGTTCAACTTGCTAAAGACTATGTTCTCTAGGTAAGCTTTTATAATATGCAGTTCAGGTGATGACTCCACTCCCAAAGTGCAAAATATATCTTAATTTTGGGTAGGAAAGCAATATATGTATGATTTATAATGAAAGGACTTTTCCCCCCAGAAATTCGCAAAATGTAATTCCTTTGTCCATATAAGGAAACATGGTGTTTAAATAACCCTTCAAGTGTGCTTCAAGGAAATGAACTGTATCTTTTAAGATTTCAAAGAAGCATTCATGTCTAAAAAAAAGTATAAAGAAAGATCTTGATAAGTCACTTGGTCTGTTTCATTGGTTTTTGGCTGAGTACTGTTAATACAAGTGCTAACTCAGGACACCCAAATGATGATGGGATATGAGGAACTAATGAAACGTGAGTAGAAGGGCATGTGATTCCAGACTGGCCTGGTATCTGGGTCTTAACTAGACACTGCATTATTTGAGCTTTTTGTTCTAGAAACAAATTAAGAACACGCAGTGTGATTTGTGACCGTTCTTACTCCTCAAGCTTGTGCTATACATCGCAATTGCTAAATTATAGCTCTTTTTTGCTTTACAAAAACTTGGAAGGAAAAAACAGGATAAAACTATGTTAACATGCTAGGGAAAGGGATGTGGGTGGACTGGGGAGGGGATGGGGGCAAATAATGACTAAAAAACACCCTAAATATAACACACATGACAAATCACCTTGATGTAAAATATATGCATAATCATATACATGTATCAAATGATCACGCGTAGGTAAATTCTGTGTGTATACATTTTATTTTTTTAATTAACAGCTATTTTAGAGCACTTTGTTTACAGAAAAATGAGCAGAACATACAGGGTTCCCATATACCACTTCAACCATTCCCATATGTGTTTTATAATAAACAAAAACGTGTTCTACCTTCCCTGAGTTTTTTGCTACTTTTGACAAATTAATTTAAATCTGGAGAGTATCACAATGGCAGAAGTGCCCTTCCGCTTACTTTTATGAGGAATTCAACACCTTGTACTAGTAGTCAGTGATTTTCAGATGAGCAGTATGTGAAAAGTCTGAGCTGGCGTCAATCTGAGCTACATCTTTAACATTGCACCTGGGTGACTTGGATGCATAGGTTGAGAACTCCTGGGCTAGAAATTCTTATCCCTGGACAGAAAACCTCTCGAAAGGGTTTCCCACACCACCTCCACATGAAGATCTGACATCTGATGCTCCAATTTAAAACAAAACAAAAGGCTGTGTTCATTTTCAAATTCTGTGTCAGATGTCAACATTAGTGTCTGGGGTAACCTGTGGACCCACGAACACAATAAATTGAGTGATAGTGAAAAGTCAAATTTTTAAAAATCTCATATACTATTTACTTGTTTGGATATCAAAGGTAAGGAAATATTAACATTATCAAAACACTCTAATAGATGTAATGTCGATTACTATCAATACATTTCATGTACTACATATATAAATTTTTTTGTTGTACACATTTTGATGAAATATATTTGGAATTTTTATTGAAATTATTAGGTCATCAATCCTATGTAACAAAATTCCAAAGACAAACAGGATTTATGTGACTGTATTCAAGAACGGGCTTCTGAATTATTTAGTGTCTAATCCAGACTGACCCAAGGGCTAATCACAAGTGTTTTGGACTTAGTTCCAGGGTTGGAGGTGAGCTTTAAGACTCTTACTAGGCAAAGTGTGGTTCCCACACCAGCAACATCAGTGTTGTCTAGGAATGGTTAGAAATGCAGACACTCAGGCCCCAGAAACCCACTGAAACGAAATCTGCATTTTTAACATGATCCCCAAGATGACTCATCTGCACGTAAAAATTTGAGAAAACTTCCCTTCAGCTATTTCAGAGTCCTGATCCTTTCTGAATTTTCCCAGCTTTGAATTAACTTCCAGCAATACTCCCTACTTTTCCGACATATCCACACACCCCATTATTTTTACTTAGATGATCATCTCCTGCCCCTCATTCTCATTTCCAGAGGGAAAATCACACAAATTCCAACTGGGTAACTCACAGGCTTCATTCACAAGTTTCTCTCTTGCAGCCAAAGAAAACTCTTCATCTTGATAATTAATATTTCTGAATAATTTTCTTACAGTCCCGAGCCCACCCAGTAGTTTCTTTACTGCAAGTAGTTTTCTTTCTGCAAGTAAAGGAGAGGGTGTGGGTCATTCTCTCCAGCTGGTACAAGGGTGTTCACCATTAACTATCCTAAATCCTTGCTTCAAAGCCTCACTTTAGCCTTCTAGGATTGTACTTCAGTAAAAAGCAGTCAGCCAACTTAAAAAAACAAAGCAAAACAAAAACAAAACAAAAACCCAATAATCTGCCCTATGTAAAAAGAACAATGTTATTACAGACAGTCACAGGTTCCCACAATTTCAGTGTTACAGAAAGCTACTGCTGCTGCTGCTAAATCACCGTTATTACTCTGGAACCACTTGGGAACATGCTAATTTATGCCTAAAGCAAATTAGTATTATTGTTTATTTTACTTTCATTATCTAAAGAGGTGAAGTCCAAACTAGATAGGTTGCTATAATTCTGCTTTCTCCTGGTAGGAGCCTGGGAAAAAGGATATAATAGTAACAAAGAAAAGCAGCCAATAGTTTTAGTAAATAACACTGCAAAAGTCAGATATCATTTCTTATTTTCCAATTACTCCAATTCCTATCATCAAGTTACTACAGACAGCAATGTGCCTGGTGCTGGAGAGAAATCATTCAGGTAAGCTGAGGCTACTCCTTCTGTTTCTCCATCTGCTAAGCTGTTAACACGAAGACATATTGACAAGGGCTCAAGGAAAACATGGAATATTTCATCAGTAAGATTATGCTGCCCTAGAGACAGATGTTAGAAAGCTGCAATATTTAAAAATAAAGAGATAAACACATGCTTGAGGGGAAGGAATAGTTTTAGAGCTGGGAGAGAAAATTGAAAAGAAAAAAGGAAAAATGGAAAGATAGATGAAAGGTTTGTATTACCACAGGAAATAGCAAATCCTTATTTTGTGGAGGGGGGGATCTTTTATATCTGCCTCAGGCAATCATTTACTATTAGGTAGGCATTCTTAGAGTGTGTTGGGGCAGATTTGTAAGAAGTGCTTAGCGGGGCTGATTATGATTACAGAGAACAGATTTATTTCTTGTCATCAGATGGTTAATGTCAAGGCTTTGACTTAAAACCATATACACTAGTTTTCACAAAAATTTAAACATGAGAAATGTTATATACTATGGTAACTCACATTCAGTGAATATAAAAACAATGTTAAGTAATGATAACTCTGGATTTATCTGGTGACTTACACTGCAGAGGTCAAAGCACTTTGTCTTCACTTATCTTTACTGGAGAAAAGTAGTAAAACAGGATTATAATGGTGGGTTATATAAAAATGCTTACAGATGACATAGAGTTGCCATGTATTAAGTCAACAGAATATTTTAAACTGTATATTTTCCTTTTTTCGTGCTATAGTTTTCACACCTTCATGAATCAAATGCAAAGAGTGACAATGGGAAAGTGAAAGAAACTTTGGCCTTGAATTCAAATAGACTCGGGTTCAGATGTTAGATATTTACTTTGCTCCTTTGAGCTTCAGTTTCATCACCAATAAAACAAGGATCATAACTCCTACCTCTTAGGGGTACTAAGAGAGTTAAATATGTCATTAATAAAAGTCCTACATTATACCCGAATATCATAGGTACTCAAAAAATGGCAAGTTATGCCATTAAGAAAAAAAAAATAACTGACACAAACAAGGAGATATAGATACTGCAATTTAATTACTGGTTGTCCTTTTGTTAAAATCTCCAAGTTCTGATTGCATAGCAGAAGCCCTTATTCATGACTTTCTCCAACTGGGAAAGAGAAGGAGAATACCTCCTCAAGAAAGGGGAGGGTAAGACAGAGGATGAGTTCCCAGAGAAAGGAAAAGAGAATACTTCTTCCAGAAAAGAAGAAGAGGAAGGAGGGCATGAGGTCTGACTTGATGGTCCTGACTCTACCCTCAAGAAATGAAAACCCAGATAAATAATGGCAAAACTTGCAAGAAAGGAGCTTCAAGGGTTTGCCCTGCTTCTTGTTTAGCATTCTAGGAGGAGACGACCTTGCAAGACAACCACACCCAACAAGGGACTACTACAGAGTAAAATGGTAGCATGGTGTGAGTAGGCCAGAGAAGGTTCTGTGATGGCAGGCCTCAAACTTTCTTGGCTCTTGTGCAGGAAGCTCTTGTATCCAGGTATTCCTTTATAATCCCAGCAGGGTATGTAGATGGTTGCTGTTGAGAATGAGAAGCCATTGGGGTCATTGTGAGATGACCACAGAAAAGGTGCTGCAGGGCAGACAGGCTAAACCAGGGCTCAGAGGGCAGACGTGGATGAGACACGAGGAACGGCAATGCTGTTGAGAAGTGAGAAGAGAGCAAGTGAGCAAGAGAGGGCTACAGGTTCTAAGCACTTGAAAAGAATAAAATACTGGCTTACCAAATGACAGAATTCCTCAGCAGATCAAGAAGGTACTAGTAAACAGTTCAGACTAGATATATCTCTATGGATACCAGCGAGAATTCAGATGAGAGCACAAAGATCCACATGTGGTTCTGGGGCTCTCTCCCCTCCCAGCTATGAGGACACATGAACTTTTCCTGGTACCTAAAATCCACTTCTGCCAGGAGAAGGGGGAAGTGGGGGCACACGGCAACACCCAAAACATCTTATTTTAAACCTAGAGAAACCCAGACACTTTTGCTTGCCATCTTCGAATTCTAGCCCACCCTACTCCACTGAAAAAGAAATTTATTTCAATTCTAAAGAAAGGAAAGGCCTTTTTAGCTCTTGATAATAAGCTAGATACAATGTGTCCAATTCTATAAGTCATATTTTCTTTCTGAGAGACCTGGAGATGAAACCAAAATATCCATTGTGTCTCTTTATTTATAGCTTTAAGGTGTTCTAATTACATTAGGTAATAGGAAATAGTACCTTATGGACATTTTCCCTACTTTCCTTTTTTTTTGGTTCTTTATTTCTTTTTTTCCCCAAATACGTTTATTTTATTTTTTCAGTGTTACGAGATTAATTGTTCATGCACCACACCCAGTGCTCCATGCAATACGTGCCCTCCTCAATACCCACCACCAGGCTCACCCAAACGCCCCCCACCCCCCACAACCCTCAGTTTGTTGCTCAGAGTCTGTAGTCTCTCATGAACCTACTTTCCTTTTTAAAATTACTGCATGGGTAATTTGGGAGTTTCCTTTCTTTCTTCCTTCATTCAATAAATATTTACTGAGTACCTACAATGAATGAATAATGTACCAGGAGTTTAGGAAACAAAGATAAATGAGACATGGACCCTATCCTTAATAAAGCAGAAAGGTTTATAATGATATGTAAATGGAATTTATAAGTTAAAGAAAAACTAGTCAAGTATTGCTGCCCATTGCTAAATAACTACAAACAAAATAACAGAAACAGCTGTAAAGATGCATTTTTCTCATCTATAAAATGCACATAAAAATAAGATAAAGGTTGATTACGCACAGAGCAATTAAAAAGCATTTTTTTCTTACAAAATCATGACAGAAAAGTCAGTTTCTAGAATACAACAGTAAATCAAGTTGTAGGACAGTCAGAAGCATACAATACAAAATCTTATTTGCTATAGAAGAGTGATAAGATATGAGAGAATGGGTCAGAAAGGCTATCATCATTACCTTTTTCGATTTGTTTCAAATATTAAGATAGGCATGCAAAGTAGTTATATAAAAACCAAATATTATATTGTTTTAATTTTCTCAGTAAATACTGCTTGATAATTTTAAGACATGAAATTTTAAAAGTCAAATAACAATGTAATAAATGTCCTAGGACAGTTTGCTGTTTAAGGGTACAGAAACTTATTATAGTGATTCTTTCTAAAATATGAAATTCTTTTAAAGATTTTATTTATTTATTTGAGAGAGAGAGCATAAGCAGAGGGAGATACAGGCTCCCTGCTAAGCAAGGAGCCCGATGTGGGACTGGATCCAGGACTCTGGGACCACGACCTGAGCCGAAGGCAGACACTTAACCAACTGAGCTACCCAGGCATCCCTAAAATATGAATATTAAAGCTCTTAATTAATTAGCTTATTAAGTTCGAATTTTACATTACCAGGATTTTCTTTTTTTCTTTTTCATTACCAGGATTTCTTAAAGTTGGGCAATGGAAGCTTGAGAACTTTTTTTTTTTTTTTTTGGCATGGAGCCCAATGCAGGGCTTGAACTCACCACCCTCATATCAAGACCTGAGCTGAGTTCAAGAGTCAGACACTTACCTGACTGAGCCCCCCAGGCGTCCTTGGCCTGAGAAATATTTTAATTGTTAACATGATTTCATGTACATGTTACATGTTGTTAACATGTTAATGTACATGTACATTTTTGTTTTTAAAATCCATAAAAACAGGATTTTATGTTTTACTGTAAAAGAAAAAGAAAAACTATGATGTTTTGAGGATATTGGTCTGTAGAAACAGCATTACAGAATGTTCTCAGAAAGGATTTTTCCCTCTGGCTCCTTGAACTACTGCCATTCATATAATTTTTAATATCCTCTCTTCCTTGTATCTTCTACCATAATGTTCACATTCAAATTTATATGCTGGAGCACAGATAGAGTATATAATTTAAGAAAAACCTCTACTTTTATCGGTTACCCCTGACAAAGTTGGTGTTTCATTCACCCTAAATGTATATCATACACTGATTGAAAAGTGACATTGTTAGAGATTATAAATAATTCAACAAATGGTATCTATCTGATTAGTATTTCAAAACAATATTTTATCTCTTCCCAACCCCCTCTTTATCTTCGTAGAATGCATTTGCATTTGAAATCTATGGTTTCTGGCATATCTGGGGTAAGGTTATACTAGGAATTTACCAGACCTGTCAGTCTCTAACTTTCTCCCATATTTCATTATATCATTCCAGTTATAATTAGTTGTCTGGTAAAATTAAGAACAGTCTATTTCAGTGAATGCTCATGTGAACATTTAACAACTTTTTGTTAGGATGACAGCTTAGCGACAGAAAGAATAAACCAGAAAGGAGAGTCACTGAAGTAACCCTGGCTAACTCAATATTGCCAGCTCAATGGAAAATTTTGAGATTTTGCATTTTTTTTCTTTTCTGTTATTAATCATCAAGCACATATTTCTTGTCAGGAGATAAGCGTCAGTTTGATGGCACTCCTGCCTCAACTAGCATGTTTTGAACTGACCTGTCTTCATTGCTATGGCTCCCTAGAAACTTTGCTGTTGATTAGCATTGATTCAGCTGAATGCTTTGACATTCAGCTTGTCAGTGAAAGCTATTTTAATCATTAAGATGCATCTCCCTTCCAAGATCGCAAACTGTTGCTGCTCATACACAACATTCTATCATTTGATTACTGTGGAGCAGAAAAGGAAGAAAGCTGAATGGTTACTATTACTACAGATTATATTAAGAGCTAAAATTTACAGAGTATTTGTGTGTGAGGTGTTATGCTAAGCAATTTACAGGGACTGTCTCATTGGATTCTCACCATCATGGAGTCTCACTACCATAGCGTGCATCCCTGCTCTCCATTTATTATCTGTAAGTCATGCAGCCCTCATCTGTAAAATAGAGTAGTAGTACCTACTTCAGGGGCTATTATGTAGATTAAGTGAGATCATTCATGGACAGTCCTTAGACTAGTATCTGTAACATAGTGAGTTCTCATATTCTTAGTAGTAATTTTTATTACTTTGTAGGTGAAGACACACAGTCTCCTTCACCAACTGTCCTACTATCACCTCGAACTTTAACTGTCTCTGTTGCCCAGACCCAAAGGAGGAGATAAAAGAAAATGGAAAGTTATTGTTTCAGGACTTTTTCTGTAGGTATTTGAACTCTACCCCAAGGAGGGTGTGCCATAATTGTGGCAGAATAATTAATCTTTAAGATCCTTTCTTCCTACTCTTTCTTGTCCTCACAAGCAGGCTGTTGCGATTCAGGAAACTAAGCATATATGCTAGTGAAACCCTATTGAGTGGGATGGACGTGAGAGATGAGAACTGAAACTTCATAGGCAGTTTGGGGGAGTTCAGAATAAAGGGGTCATTTCTCCTAGGCTTTAATGAGAGGCATGAAGGCAGCAAGGTGGCAGAATCCCATTTCCCATACCTAAGTTTGTAAAGAGCAGAAAACGTGTCATGTGACTAAGCAGACAGTCCTGGGTAGCCTCACAGAGTTCCCTGTGCCACATTATAGAGAGGGAGCACCAGAAGGATCCCAAGCTCTTAGCTGGGCAGGGAAGCAGAATTTCTCCTAGTTCACAGCACCACGGATGTTTCCCACTGTTGCAGAAACTATGTGGTCTGGTTACCAGAACTCATTCTTTTCCCTCCTGGGCACACAGCTAAATTACAGTTCCTAGCTTCCCCTGAAGTTAGTAGGAAAAAATGGTACTGACTTTTAACACCTACATAAACCTCTATATCCATTCTCTTCCCTTATCTGCATGTTGAATGTATATGAACCAGTAGGGGATACAGAATTCTAGAAAGTGGGAGAGTCATTGCATCAGGAGTTCTTACCCTGAGATTTAATAACAGAATTTAGGAGATTATGACCTTGGATTTGGAACAAAAAAAATCTGTATTTTCATTAACCTCTAACTGAAATTTAGCATTTCCTTCAATTATGAATGTAGGCACCAATGCAAAAGAGTACTAGCATGACTTGTGGCTTTGTCACCAACAAAAATACCTCAACCATAGGAATTTTCATATTATATTACGGTATTGAAGGTATCTCAAAATATCATTTACAACCAAATTTTCCTTGAAGTAACTAGACCCACCACTTGAGTTTTAAATTTCATATGATAATGAAGAGGCACATAATAACAAATTTATTCTAAAATAGCTTGATAACTATATTTCAATAAAATTGATTTCCTTTGAAATCCCATATGATTCGTCTGCCTTTTAAAAACAATTTTCTTAGAAGGGATCCTTAGGCTTCCCTAGATTGCCAGAGGGGCTATGGAACAAAAGAAGTTCAGAACAACTGTTCTAGATGTATTCCTGAATGACTTAATGGAGCTTTTCCTCTCCCCTGCATATCCCCACCACACTGCTGACCAACATTGGACTGTAATGTCAGAAATAAGTTGGTATTTTGTTAACTTACTGAGATTGGAGTTATTTTTTAAGAACATTAGTGTATGTAGACTAATCTCCTTGCTACCAAAATGGCCCAAACAAACATGGCATAGAGTATAGAGACCTTAGAAGCCCCTGGGTAGAAAGGACCCACAAGTGAATAGTGAGAACCAAAGATCAGATGAGGCGAATGAAGACGACTCAACAGATATCAATCTGGAAGGATAGTGATACTAAGTACAAGAATCCTCTCCTTTACTGTTTGATAACAGTAATATAAAGAAACATTTCAATTATCACTGAATTTCGACCCTGAGATTTATAACTGTCGCACCATAATTTTCTTATTTCATATTATTTATTATTTTCTCTTCCCCTATTAGGGTGGCAATCATTTTTGTTTCTCATAGCAGGTATTAAGTGCTTTTGAATTCATCAAAGTATATATACATATATATACATAAACATATATTAAATATATAAAATATATAAATAAAATATATAAATCCTTTATATATGTGAATATATATAATTTATTCATTATTTTAAAACAATCTTCAATTAGCTCTGTTCTACTGAAGATCCTTCTTAGCTACAGTTTAACAACTGAAGAGAAGCCAGTAACTACAAAGATGAGATCAATATTATATAAATCCTTCTATATGGGGATTTGAAAATTGGTAATTTTTTTTCAAGGGTTGTTGATTTAAATAAAATAAGCTTGATGGAGCCCTTCAAGGTTGTTTTTTTTTTTTTCCTGCTTTTAAGTTTTTATTTTAATTCTGGTTAGCTCACATACAGTATTATATGAGATTCAAGTGTACAGTTTCAACACTTCCATATATAACCCTGTGCTCATCACAGCAAGTGCACTTCTTAATCCCCATCACATATTTAACCAAACTCCAACCCCCTTCAGGGTTTATAAGGCAGATGTAAATTTGACAACACTTCTCTTAGGATATTAAGTTTTATTTAATTTTATCTTCCCTTTTAGACTGTTTTGCTGCCTTTATCTTAACCTTTGACTAAATGAATCAGTCATTTTGAAATGTTCAGGTTGTTAAAAATTAGATGCAAAGACTCCTCTGAGGTCACACTATATCTAACTTCCCTGAAATTACGGTATCTAAATTTTTATAACCTATGGAACTATACTTGAATGAGAATAAAATAGGGTTAGTGTACAAAACAGTTTGGGCTTCAGCATTAAAAGGTATAAAAAATATAGTACATTTATTCTTAAGCATTATATAATGGGGGAGCCTGGGTCAGTTAAGCATCTGCCTTTGGCTCAGGTCATGATTCCAGGGTCCCTCGAGCCCCGCATCAGGCTTCCTGTTCAGTAGGGAGCCTGCTTCTCCCTCTCCCTCTGCCTGCTGCTCCCCCTGCTTATGCGTGCTCACTCTCTCTCTAATAAATAAATAAAATCTGTAAGTATTATATAATGTAAACATCAACTGTCCAGATCATGATTGTATACCAACTCCAAGCCTCATGCCTGGCACCTGGCAAGTAAAAAATTTTTTTAAGAATGAGCACTCAAAAAAAAAAAAATATTGGAGAACTACATTTTCTAACATGGAAAAAAGTCTACATTAGATGAAAACAAGTTCCTAAACAATAGACTTAAAGTGATAAATTTTTTTAAATACATGGATGTGAGTGTGAATAAAAACAAAACAGCTGGCATAAAAAAAAAGAATGAGTAAAGCAAACAGCATTTATTTTAATTATATACAATGTCTGTCACTCAGGACTTTGTTATGAAAAAGCTCCCTTTTTCATATGTAAGGGTAAGGTGACAGGTTTAGAAGTGAAAGCATCTATACTGACAGTAGCTCACTGATCTTTGAAATTCTTTGGGTGTTAAAAAGTCCTGATGTGGTATCTCAGTGTGGTTTTGATTTGAATCTCCCTGATGGCTAAAGATGATGAACATTTTTTCATGTGTCTGTTAACCATTTGTATGTCTTCTTTGGAGAAGTGTCTATTCATGTCTTCTGCCCATTTTTTGATGTGATTATCAGTTTTGTGAGTGTTGAATTTGAGGAGTTCTTTATAGATCTTAGATATCAGACCTTTGTCTGTAGTGTCATTTGTGAATATCTTCTCCCATTCTGTGGGTTGCCTGTTTGTTTTGTTGACTTTGCAGAAGCTTTTTATCTTGATGAAATCCCAAAAGTTCATTTTCACTTTTGTTTCCATCTTACACCAGTTAGAATGGCCAAAATCAACAGGACAGTAAACAACAAATGTTGGAGAGGGTGTGGAGAAAGGGGAACCGTCTTACACTGTTGGTGGGATTGTAAGCTGGTGCAGCCACTTTGGAAAACAGTGTGGAGATTCCTCAAGAAATTAAAAATAGAGCTACCCTATGACTCTGCAATTACACTCCTGGGTATTTACCCCAAAGAAGCAGATGCAGTACAAAGGAAGGCCACATGTACCCCAATGTTCATAGCAACAGTGGCCACAGTCGCCAAACTGTGGAAAGAACCAAAATGCCCTTCAACAGATGAATGGATAAAGAAGATAGGGTCCATATAAACAATGGAATATTATGCCTCCATCAGAAAGGATGAATATCCAACTTTTGTATCAACATGGACGGGACTGGAAGAGATTATGCGGAGTGAAATAAGTCAAGTGGAGAGAGCCAATTATCTTATGGTCTCACGTGTGGAACATAAGGAAAAACATGGAGGGTATTGTGAGAAGGAAGGGAAGGGTGAATGGGGGAAATCAGAGGGGGAGATGAACCACGAGAGACTGTGGACTCTGAGCAACAAACTGAGGGTTTTGGAGAGGAGGGGGTGGGGGGTTGGGTGCGCCTGGTGGTGGGTATTGAGGAGGGCACGTATTACATGGAGCACTGGGTGTGGTGTGTGAACAATTAATCTTGTAACACTGAAAAAATAAAATAAACATATTTGGGGAAAAAAACGAAAATCCTGATGTAATTTAAATATTCTTTTAAAACTACTTCTAAGTGGCCACTTAGTATTAGCATTAATGTGTATTAGGAAGTATAATAATTGTTTTTGTTCTTTGACTTTTCATGTTAATTTTCACACATTCAAGAGTTAAGATTAGCATAATGAACCCCCCAAGTTCCAAGTTGAACCCCCCGTTGCCAACTTCAATTATCATGTTGCCATTTTTTTTTTTTTGCCATTTTTTATTTTATACATTTCTTGCTCTCTAACTTTTTCCCTCTCTTTTTGCTGGAATATTTTAAAGTAGATCTGAGACCTCATATCCTTTCATCTCTAATTATTTCAGTAAGTATCTCTAACAGATAAGGGCTTAAAAATATAATATCATTTCACTCACCAAACAAAATCACTGACAATTCCTTAATAACATAGGCAGTGTTCATAAATTTTGCTTGGTTGTCTCAAAACATCTTGTATTTGATTTGTTCATATCAGGACCCAAACCATGTTCACAATGGTTGAATTTGGTTAATATATCTCTAAAGTTTATTTTAATAAATTCCTCCTCCCTTTATTAAAATAACATTTATTTGTTATTTGTTTGTTTTAAAAAACAGATCATTTGTTCTGTAGAAATTCTCTTTCTGTATTTGACTGAATGTACCATGGCACAGCTTAATATGTCCCTGTATTATTTTTATAGAAATGGTAGTAAGATCTAAAGCCTTGTTGGATTCAATATTAATTCACACACACAGACATACAATTTTCTTTTCACAAGAATATTTCATAGGTGTTACTACACACTTTGTATTGCATTAGGAGGCACATAACATTTGTCGCCCTTTTAGTGACATTACACTTGCCCAGTGACTTCAAGTGTTGTCAATCTGATCCATAATGCAAAGTGCTTAAATTTTCATCAGTTGGCTAAATCTATGATTTTATCAGGAGTTGCAAAATAGTGATTTTAAAGTTCTATCATTCTTTCTGCATTTATTGGTTGTAATTCTATAAGGAAGAAGTTTCTTTCACCAGCCATGTGGATACCCTGAAATACAATTCACACTAAAAAAGCTGGATAAATGCTGGTTTCTTTTACTGAACTTAATCTACTTTTAGCATATGAGTGGGAGTCCTATTAACTTCCAGCAGTGAGCAGTGAGTTTCCTCCAACCCACTCAGCACTCCTCCCCAAGGTTACCAGGTGGTCCAGCAGGACTAGAATGGGAAGGGATAAGATGGATTGGGCAGACCAAGGTATGGTGCAGGGATTTAGGGTAGGAAGGGTTTGGATCAGGACAGAATACCTTAAACAGGTTCTAGGAGGTAGAATCGGAATCTTCTGAGCTGTTCTGGACATCAGTGCTCTCCGCAGACTCGCTGGGTTCCTTGCTGTCACTGCCACTATCGTCAGCGGCAGGGTGGTTCTCCTTCTGACCATCCTCTTCCAAACTAGGAAGCGTGCTTCCCTGGGTTTCTTGGTTTTCCCTGGAGCCCAGCACCACATACCCGCCCTTCTTCAGCTCCAGTTGCCTTCTCAGCTCATCTGCCATCTGTGAGAGATCCCGCTTCATAGCATAAGCATCTTCCCCATCTGCATAGTATTTGGGTTCCACCTCACTAACCTGAAAGTTGAGGGTGTTAGAATAGAGGTGCAAAGCTGCTCTATTACTCTTCCTAACGTGCAGGGACACGTACTTGGCACTAAAGTTCTCTATCATGGCCCGGGAGGCCTGGTCCATCAACTTCTGGGCCAGGCCGAGGCGCCGGTGTGAACGCTTCACCGCCAGTGAGGTGATATGTCCATGGGGGACATCATCGGGGTCCTCCTCCATTTTGGCCAGGACATAGCCCACAATCTTCCCGTCCTCGTCCTCAGCAATGTAAGAAAGCTGAGGCCAGGAAAGGCCATGGTAGAAATAGTATTTCATCTGATAGTTCTCAGGAAGGCAGAGAAGGTTGCAGTGCTGCATGTTAATCAGGTCATCTGGCCGAGCATTGCGGATGTTCATTATGGCGGTGGGTAGCAAATGGGAGTCGGATGATGGTGATGGGAAAGAGGCTGCCACCGAGCACAAGAGTCACTTTTTGCCGCGAGGACTTGGTCCAAGGGGCCGAAGTCGTGAGGCTGGACGCTGTAGACACGGGAAGGCGAGAAGACCAGCAGGCGGAAGGGGCGGTGCTAAGATGCGGCTTTCGGAAGTGCGCCACCTAATTCCAGCCAATGAGGTTTTCACGTTATTGTGTGGGTGCGCGCGCAAGGTTTAGGGGGTGGGGCCATGGAGTTCATTATGATCTCCTTGGTTTTAAATGTACTGTTTCGTCTGTGGCTGCCACTATTCTTTTGTTTCAATTATAACTTCTTAATTTGGATACATCTGGGTAAACTTTGACGACCTGAATAAACCCATATAAACAGAATGTAGGCCAAGAATCAGAATATTACACACATCCCAGGAATACCGACTCAGATCCCTTTCCAGGATCCATCACCTAAATTTCTCTGGTTACTCTAGTACCCGTCACCTAGATTTCTGACAGTCTCTGTATAAATGGAATCATGGTGTGTACACTCTCTGTTGAGGTTTTTTTCCACTTTGTTTCAGCTGCCTTATGTGTAGTTGGGACTTCGTTTTCTTTCCTGTTTGATATTCTATCGCCTGAAAATGTCACAATTTATTCATCCATTCTACTGTGGTGGTATGTATTATTTCCAGTTCAGGAGTACAGTGAGTAGTGTAGCTAAATGTTCTAGAACATGCTTTTTGTAGATAACATGCGTATTTACCCAGAATTAGAATTACATAATATCAGAAGATATTATGATGTTAAACTTCTGTAAATACTTTCAGTTTTCCAAAGTGGTTGCTTTGTAACCGAACCCAAAACTCTCTGACCCATGTGCAGGAAAGCCAATCACTGAGACATCACGTATGCAGCAAGGAAAGTTTATTGGAGAAGTAGCCGAGTAAGGAGATGGGAGGACAATCCTCAAATTTGCCTCCCAGGGAGGAAAAACAAGTTTTTTTATTGTCATAGGGATTGAAATTTATACATATTGATGAAAAGGGCGGGGAAACAGGAGGAAAGATGGAACATGTGCATTGAACAAATGTATATGTAACATATATCATGTTCACTTTGGGCCTGGAAACAACATCAGAAGGAGGCTAAATTCAGCTCCTGAGATCATGAGGTTATCTTAAGACAAGGAGAAAGGCAATGGGTATGCTCTGAGAGCATCTGTAAACTAAATGAGTCTTGGGCTTGTTATTTCAGGTAAGAAATGTAGGGCCTTACTTGTTCTTAGGCTGGAACCAGTTGACCTTGAGTCTAGGCTTCCTTAGAGACAGCTGGTGGATTTGATAGTGGAGTCTGAAAAGACAGAATAGCTGATTAGGGAGAAATGATTCTCTGAAAAACAAGCTTTAAACTTTCTGCTAGTTTCAACCTTGTTAATTCAGTGGGGCATGGTTTTAGTTCTACATTCTCATCAGCATTTGGTATTCCCATCTTTTTCATTTTAGCTATTTTTGTGTGTGGGAGTGGTTTTAGTTTGCATTTCCCTAATGACTAAAGAAGTTGAACACCTTTTTTTACATCCTTCTTAGCCATTCTCTGTTCTTTTTTTGTGAAATGATTATTTAAGTCTTTTGTACATTTTTCTTTTGTGTGTGTCTTTATCTCATTAATGTTTAATAGTTTCTTTATGTTAAATTCCAGTTAACATATGGTGTTATATTGGTTTCAGGTGTACAATATAGTGATTTAACAATTCTATACAACACCCTTGCTCATCACAAGTGCACTTCTTAATTCTCAACACCCATTTAACCCATCTCCCCACCGACCTCCTCTCTGCTAACCAACAGTTTGTTCTCTGTAGTTGAGTCTGTTTCTTGGTTTACCTCTATTTTTGTAGTAGTTGTTGTTGTTCATTTGTTTTGTTTCTTAAATGCAACATATGAATGAAATCATATGGTGTTTATCTTTCTCTGACTGACTAATTTCACTTAGCATTATACACTCTAGCTCCATCCATGTTATTGCAAGATTTCATTCTTTTTTTATGTCTGAATAATATTCCATTGTGTATATATACCACATCTTCTTTATCTAATCTGGCAATGAATACTTGGGCTGCTACCATAATTTGGCTATTGTACATAATGCTGCTATAACCATAGGAATGCAGGGTTCCTGGGTGATGCAGTTGGTTAAGCATCTGACTCTTGGTTTGGCTCAGGGTATGACTTCACGGTCATGAAATCAAACCCTGCATCAGGCTCTGTGCTTAGCACGGAGTTTGCTGGAGATTCTCTCTCCTTCTGCCCCTCCCACTTGTGCTTTTTCTCTCTCAAATAAGTAACTCTTTAAAAACAAAAACAAAAGCAAACATAGGGGTGCATATATACATTAGAGTTAATGTTTTTGTATTTCGGGGCTAAATACCCAGTAGTTTCAACTACTGGATTATAGGATAGTTCTATTTTTAATTTTTTGAGAAAACTCTATACTGTTTTCCACTGTGATTGCCCCAGTTTGCATCCCCACATCTTTACCAACATTTGCTATTATGTTTAATAGTTTTTAAAACATATATGCTCTGGATAAGAATCCTTTGTCAGATATATTATGGTGAATAGCATTCTACTCTATTTGCTGATTTTTCACTCTCTTAATTATGATTTTTGCTACCACATAGGAATTTTTAATATGGTCTGATTTATCCAGTTTTTAGATTTTATGGTTAGTGTCTTTTGTATCCTGTTTAAGAAATCTTTGCCTACTCAAAGGCCACAAAGATGTTTTTCTATGTTTTCTTCTAAAACCTTTACTGTTTTACATTTGATATTTATTTATTTGTTTGTTTATTTATTTATTACACTTGATATTTAGATATGCAATCTATTGGAATTATTTTTGTGTAATTTTTGAGGTAGAGCTTTAGCTATTTTTTGCTATATGGATATTCTGTTCATCTAGCACCATTTTTGCAAAAAAAAAAAA
>CM053604.1:53110033-53157694 GCA_028646535.1 Procyon lotor
ATCATGAACACCACCAAAGAGTATAGATTCAGTCATGTGGGTGAGCAAGAATTGATAACAAAGAAAAATGTTCTACTTTCTCTGGTTACTGCATATTCCAAACCCACCTTTCCTCTGGCTCGTGACAGTGTCTATTTACATAAGATATGAGATTAACAATTTTGAGAAAATAGTTTTTGAAGTTGGCATTGAGTTTGTGGGCAATGGGCAGTGGCCATAAGATAGTCATGAAATTCCCCTCGCATTGAAGCAGAAGCAAAGAGGCTGGGTTCAATATAAGCCCAGTCTTCTCTGTTGGAAAAGAAGAATAAAATATTTATTTTAGGCTGACATTAGAATGTGATTGTGTTTTTAGGAATCCTGTGACTATGTGGGGAATAGCTCAAGTCAGAAAGGTGCTTAAGACCAAAGTAGAGGAAGCATCAATCAGAATAGCAACTGCAGACAAGAACTGAGTCACAGCAGAACTGACTCACATTAAGCAATGGGTCATTTTTTGTCTTCAGGAATCTGTGTTCACACCTAAAACGGTTTCTTTTTCCTCATAGCATAAAAACATATGGGCTTATGATTACCAAGATTTCAGGCTGAGACTCTCTATAGGTTTGTTGTTGTTGTCGTTGTTGTTGTTGTTGTTGTTGTTGTTGTCTTAAAGGAGAACAAAGCCTCTTTGTCTTCTTGTGACAAAGGTCATGGATCTGGAAGGTTAGTTTAAATTGAATGCAATAGAAGCTTTGGACTGGAAGCTATGCTATGTAATATGCTATGTATGCAAGAGCTAGCTGTACCCAAGAGGGTAAACATTTGTAAAATTTCAGACTGGTGCTTATCCTACAAGATGACCTCACTCCTGGCAGTATAGGTATGTGGTGTCCCAAGTCATGAATCTGAGATAGGCATCACCATATATTTTTAGAGTCTTTGTAACACAGAAGGTCTATACAAGCAGTAGGATTTAGGTATCATATCCTTCAGTAAAAAAGTGGCTAACAAGTTCATCGATGTCTTGTATGGAGTTTCCAGTTTACAAAATGTTATCTGAATCCCTTTCCAAATACAGAGAACAAAGAAAACCTTTCATTACAACCTCAAGGAATTTGTGTCAATGCGAACAGCAGATTTGTATGACTCTTGGGTTGTATTGGGAAAGAAAACAAGTTACAATAAAGATCCACTGCTGTAAAATATTTGATAGTATTTAGGAAGCAGGATAGCAAGGGGACAAGTTTTGGAATGATAGAAAAAGGAGCTAAACCTGTAGCATATACTGCTTTAAAATTGTGAATATCTCTGGTAGGTTTATTGCACTTCCAAGTGGATAGAAATGTGAGGGGTTATTTTCAAGCATTTTCTTGAAGTAAGCAGATGATTCAGGCTTATAATTGATACAGAAGTTGGTATACAAGCAATCATTGTAAGATTATTGGTGTATGGGGAGGCTTCTGAGAGACATAGCATTTGCTTTGATTTTTCCAATATTTTCAGATTAGGTTCAAAGAACCTCTCTTCTGAGCAGTCTTCTTTGACTCTCTTTCCCCTGGAAAAATAAATGATTTCCTTATTTGTGTGCTCCTCTCTATGTATCTATCTATGTAGTATGTGTATTATTTACTTTATCCTTAATTCCTATCTTCTAATTTTGAGGACATGACACAGTCTGATAAAAAAAAAAACAACTTGTTTTTCTAGGGACCAGCAAATCGTGTACCACATTGTAGGTCGTTAGTGAATGCTTACATAATGAATATGTAATTGGAGGTATAAATATATTGACAGGCTAAGTAAACCCTTTCTTTATACAGACCAAATAAATTGTATGATTATAGTACATATTTTTGTGTAATGATATACATTATTGTTGCTTAAAGTGTATAATGAGAAAATATGATGCTACTTATGCTACATCACTTTCTACACTTCTCCTGATTTTCACTAACCAACTGCATTATGTACCAAATACCACAATATCTAGGCTACTCAGAGATTTGCCGACGATTTTTATTATATAAAAGAAAAGTAAATTGAACATAATTTAGAAATCAATTTGCAGCTTTAAATTTCTCTTTTATGCCTTGGAAAGTGGGTTGGTCATTGTCTGTTTACTACTATTCATTTTTGACCCTTCACCCACAAAATGTTTCTCAGACTTTACCTGCCAAGTGACTTTTAGATAAATTTGATATATGCAAGGCCTGGGGTTGAAGTGGAGATGGGAGAGAGGAAGGATGAGAGAAGCCAGGGTATTTCTCCTCTACTAGCTTATCATTGGGTAGCATCTTCCTGCAATGGCTGGTGCTCTCTATGGTTTTTTATTTTCCTCACTAGACAGCCTTTGTTGAGTTCTAGTGTAACCCACCAGGCATGGTGCCCAGTCTCTGATAATAAGATTTTTTTCCCCTTTGCCCTTCTAGTGCCAGAAGTGGTAGTAGCTTCTTGCAATTTCTTCACCATCCCCTACTGGCTTCCTAGCAATTCCATCACTCATTACTTATGTATTAAATGTCCTCAATTTAAGTTACCTATAATAATTTCCTGGCTGTTCCCTAACTGAGAGGAATAATAGTAATTGACTATATTTTTAATGTAAATTTAAATTGTATACGATTCTCCCAGACTGACCAAAGAACCTAAATACTCCAGCCACTAAGGAATGATAAGGCAAAATATTTATAGACAGTCATGGAGTCACTGTTTGCAGAAAGGAAGGGAGAACCTCTTTAAATTTACAGACTTACTGCTAGCAAAGGCACCAGAAACCTGTTTCATCAGCTCAGTTGGTATAAATGTCTCAGTTGGTACAGGTGCCACTGACAATTCAGGCACTGCAAGGCCTTTGGAGATTGCAGAAGTCCCTTGTAATTACTATTGTGTCCACAGAAGTTTGGATGCAAGCTCATAAACATTATTGCATGGACATAGATGTGGGAGTGAAGAGTGAGAAGAGAGGAGTGATGAGCAGGGACAAATTGATGCATCTAAAGAGAAGAGGGGCTTTAAGAAATCATGTTGGGCATTGTGAGAAGAAACTTCACTTCTATCCTATTCAATCATTTATTTAGTTGTGATGTTGGGCAGGCCACTTCACTTTTCTGAGCTTTTTCTTTTTTCCTCTTCAGGATGGAAATCTATATATCAACCCTGCTACTTTGTTTCGAGAAGGAAGTGGGATAATGTTTGTTTCCATTGCTAGTTATACAACCAGTCTATGAGAACTTCATGCAAAGATAATTATTATTATCAAATGTATTTTTTCTATGGAAGAAGTTAACTTGAAACCCTGAAGGTGCTGACTGATAGGTATAGTTGATGGGATGAAAAATTTGGGACAAAGGCAATATGGCAGGTACAGAATAGCAGAAATTATGAATGGGTTCCCAGATAATTAGATTAAGAAAAGTAGTCCTGAGGTGCTTAGGTGGCTCAGTCAGTTAAGCGTCTGACTGCCTCAGGTCATGATCTTGAGGTCCTAGGATCCTTCCCCGTGTTGCGTTCCCTGCTCAGTGGGGATTCTGCTTGTCACTCTCCTCCCCCAAGCCCACCACTCATTCTCTCTCTTTCTCAAATAAATAAATATAATCTTTTAAAAAAATTAAAAAAAAAAAAAAAGTAATCCTGGAATGACAAAGAGGCAAGAGAATAATAGTCTTTTGAAACAGTATCCTTTAGAAAGGATACAAGAAGAGAAAACAAATTTATCTCACATTTTTCCATTTAAGGTTTTCCATTGCTAGTTATACAACCAGTCTTCTTAAAACCTCACCTGCTTATTTTATTCCATCATCCCTTTGGAGCATTGGATGCAACCAAATTCTCTCATCTATATATTTGAAGTAGGAAGTAGAGTGATTAAGTATGAGAAATGAAACCACTTGAGAAATGAGTCATAGATTTTAGAGAGAATTTAGAGTGCCAAACTCCTACATACGTTGCTTTGGTTTCCTGGTGTACAATTGGTTGCCAACATTTATAAATGTTGTTCCTTTATACTCTCCATGTCTGTCGAACTCCAGAAGATGAAACTATTACCCTTGGAAATAGTTGACTTAATTATTATTATTTTGGGCATGCACGCCAAAATCCAGCTGTTAAAAAGTGAATTCTTTCTCAAACTCAGGGAGCTAATAAACTTTCTCAATGATGGTCTACGGGAAGAATTCATTTTTATTTTTCTAATGTTTCTTTCAAAAAGAAATTTTGTTTAACTACCGTGCCAAATACAGCGTTAATGTTCAGTTGAACGACATCATATCTTGAATCTTCTCTAGTTCTAAAACTCTGTGACTGTTAGTCTAGCACAGATGAATTTTACTGTTGTTAGAGTGGACTCATGGGAGTCCAAGAGGACAGGGACAATGCGGTGTCATCATACTTAAATATTAAGTTGGAATTCACTAAATGAAAATCATTTCCTCTAACCTAACAGCAAATGATTATTAAAACCTTCTTATACTAAAAGGGAAAAATTGATGGATTCTCGTTTCCTTCTTGTTAGTAATAATTTTTTATAGTAAATCATTCCCTCTTTTTTAAGCCACAGCAATAACATGTACCACCCTGTTTATTCCCATTCCTATTGTTCTAGACTAGAATTAGTTCGCAAAGTAGAATGTGGTAAAAGCGCCCAGTAATTTATAGATACACGGTGATCCTTACTTGCAGGCTGGTTGTGAGGATTAAGCTTTGTGAAATCTGAGTTAGCATTACTTTGTTATAAGTGATGAGAATTCAAGAAACATTCGGTACATCTCTACAAATTCTTATTGCAAGGTGTTCCTGACATAGATCTAGGTCAGATATCGTTCTTACCCACAGTGGTCATCAGATCTAAAACTACTGTTGGGGAAGTAGAATTAGATTTGGAAACTTACAAATAAATAAAATCTTTAAAAAAAAAAAAAAAAAAGATTTGGAAACTTAGAACTAGGGGCACCTGTGTAGTTCAGTTGGTTAAGTTTCTGCCTGCGGCTCAGGTCATGATGCTGGAGGCCTGGGATCCAGCCCCGCATCAGGCTCCCTGCTCAGCAGTGAGTCTGCTTCTCCTTTTCCCTCTGTCTCTTCCTCCATCTCCTGCTCTCTCTCTTGCTCACTCCTCTCTCTCAAATAAATAAATAAAATCTTTAAAAAAATAAAAAAATAAAAGCAGAGAACTAGCTGGCCTTTCAGGATTTCACCAGAAGATTCACAAACTCAGGTGTCATGGAGTGTCTCAGGGCCCTTCCTAAGATAATTCCCCTCACTCACCATTCAAGGTGTATAAGCAAAACCGTTCAATATTGTGAACATAGGTTATGTGCTTCAGCTGAATAAATAATTCATCCACAGTCATGTTGCCAGTTAAACACTGGTTTATGATTCACTTTTCAATTAACCCAAACAATGTGAAACATACCTTAAAATTTTTCTCTCCCTGCTTTCAGCCTTTATGTTTTTCTCTTTCTCTTTTTCTCTCTTCCTATTATTAGTGCTTGGGTTTTCTCTTGGCTTTACTTTCCCAACACAGCACAGATTGAACATGCAAAGCGTACAACACAGAAGAAGAAAGATGACACCTGGGTCACTAGTCTCCTGGCTCACTTTGCTAATCTGCCTCAACTGCCATTAATAATTAGGGTGAAGAGATGACTACTACCATGGCTGCTACTGCTGTTGCTGTATTTAAATGCACTTGGAGAGCCGTACATAATTTTTTTCCACTTGATGAACTTATTACTTGATTTCTAATCTAGGAAGACAAGAAATTAACTTTCTAGAGTTTGGGGACTTTTTAAAAACAGGATTATATACTCTTAATGGTAAATTGTCTGTATAAAAGACCATTTATAACATATATGCCAAATTTTAAACATAATAAACCCCCTACATACTCACCACTGACCCTAAGAAGGAGGCTAACAGCATTATCTTTGAAAAGTCACTTTTATAACCCTCTCAAATATCTTGCTTCACCAAAGGTAATCTCAGTCTTGACCCTGTATATTAACTATTTCTCATTGATATATGTCTCGAAATGATAATCATCTTTCCCGTTTTAATAATTATATAAATCGAGCCATAATATGTATACCTTTATGATTCGAATGGTTTTGCTCAGTAGGTTTTTGGGATCCATGCATGTTGGTATAGTTTATTTAATAATCTTATGATGGTTTAGCACATTTTATGACTATAATGAAATAATTCATTAATTCATTCACCACTTACAGACATGTGGGTAATTCTTGGCTTTGTTTTTGTTTTTGTTTTTTGTTTGTTTTTTGTTTTGCCATTACAAACTGTGTAATTTTTCTATTGCTGCATAACATCTTACCACAAACTTAGAGGCTTAAAACATTACAAACTTCTGGGGCACCTGGGTGGCTCACTGAGTTAAACCTCTGCCTTCAGCTCAAGTCATGATCTCAGGGTCCTGGGATCAAGCCCCACATGGGGCTCTCGGCTCAGCAGGGAGTCTGCTTTCTCCTCTCTCTCTGCCTGCCTCTCTGCCTACCTGTGATCTCTCTCTGTCAAATAAATAACTATTTTTTAAAAAATTACAAACTTCTTATTTTGTAGTTTTGTGTGTCAAGAGTCTGGGCACAGCATGCTTCAGCTGGTTTTCTTTACTGAGGATCTCATAAGGCCAAAATAAAGATGTTGGTCAGAGTTTCTTCAGAGGCTCAGGGCCCTCTTCCAAGCTGTTGGTGGAATTCAGGTTTTTTTTTGTAGTGTTAGACTGAGGTCTCTACTTTCTTCCTGCCTGCCAGCTGCAGACTTTCCCAGTTTCAGGGGCCACTGACCTTTCCCTAGCACATGAACTATTCTGCAATGTGACAGTTTGCTTATTCAAAGCCAGCAAAAGAAATATGTTTAACTCTGAATGTCGTCTTCTTTTCATGGTCCCCTGTTTAGGTCAGGCCCACCAAGAGTAGTTATTTCTTTTGATGAACTCAAAGTCAACTAATCACAAATCTTAACTACTCTATAAAATCCTTTCTGCCACATAATCTAAAATAATCCATGGAGGCAATATCTCATCAGATTCACAAATTCTGCTCACACTCAAGGTGAGGGAATTTTATAGGGTATATATACTAGAAAGTGGAAATTTTAGGAGCCATTTTAGAATTTTGCTTACCACATGAACATTTCCATAAATAAATATATTTGAATATGTCTCTTGTTTTTTTTTTTTTTTTTTTTTGCAATTTTAGGAATTCTTTTTATGTTTTCCAACTCACTAAGTTTGGATGAATTGTTTCAAAATGGTTGTACCATATATAGCCACCATTAAGATAAAAGAATTTCTCTTGTATACTTCCTAACCATAACCAGAATTTGTATTTCAATTAATTTTTATACTTTTTTCATTGAAGTGTTATTCATTGTTTATTAGACTTATTTCTAGATATCTTTTTATTGGTATTATAATTTTTAAGTTTACTAAATATTCCTGAAAACTTTTGTATGTTAATCTTATATTTGGTGAACTCACTAAATTATCTTATTATTTTTAGTAATTTATTTGTAGGTTTTTGCTTTTCTTTTTGAATTTTCCATGTGGACAAATACATCATTTGATTAATAATGACAACTCTTCCCCCTTTCCTAGTCTTATATTTGATATTGCCTTTTTATGTCTTACTGAGCTGGCTAGGTCCTCCAGTACAATATTGAGTAGAAGTAGTAATAAGCACTATCTTTAACCACTTTCTGATTTTAGGGGTGAAGTTTTAAATGATTATCTGTTGAATATAGAGCTTACTGTATGTTCTGAGCAGATATCCTTTATCAGGTTCTTGTCCCTGTCTTCACAAATTGATGTAAAATTTCAAAGAGTTCTAACAAAACCTCACCAGGGACTTTGAGAAACCTTGCAAGATGATTTTTATATGTAAATGAAAAATTGTATATGAAAGAGTAAGGGCTTAGAATAATCAAGATACTACTGAAGAAAAAGAAAAATATGTAGGGACATGACCTGCCAGATGTCAAAATTTACTGTATCAATGATAAAAAAGGGTCATTTCATAATGATAAAAGATTCAACAGGACAGAACAATTTCAAAGATTTTTGACTTAATAAGAGAGCTTTGAAATATATGAAATAAAAACTAATAGAACTAAAATAGACAAATCTTCAATTATAGATAGAAATTTCAATATTTCACTCTCAGTAACTGATGGAACAAGCAGACAGCAAATCAGAAAGTGTACGGAACACTTAAACAATCCTATCAACTAATTTTACCTAACTGAATTTATAGAACGGCAGAATCTACAGTGCACATAACAAAGTTACCAACATAGAACATATCCTGAGCCATAAAACAAGTCAATAAATTCAAAAGAATTTAAATCATACAATGTATGTGCTCTGACTATAATGGAATTAAACTAGAAATGAATAACAGAAAATAATAGAAAATACCCAAGTATTTGGAGACTATGCAATGTGTTTCTGAATCTCTTAGGGGTCAAAGAAGAAATCGTAAGGGCAATTAGATGGTATTTTTTTAAAAGATTTTATTTATTTATTTAACAGAGAGAAAGAGATCAAAGAGTAGGCAGGGAGGCAGGCAGAGGGAGGGGGGAAGCAGACTCCTCGCTGAGCAGAGGGCCCAATGCAGGCTAGATCCCAGGACCCTGAGATCATGACCTGAGCTGAAGGCAGAGGCTTTAACCTACTGAGCCACCCAGGGGCCCTCAAATAAATACTTTCATTCTTAAATTATATTTTATTTTATTTTTTGAAGATTTTATTTATTTGAGAGACAGCAAGAGCGAGAGAGCGAGAACGCATGTGCATGCACACACGTGAGCACATGTGTGGGGGAGGGGCAGAGGGAGAGAAAAAGAAAGAATCCCAAGCAGACTCCTTGCTGAGCATGGAGCCTGATGTGGGTCTCAGTTCCACTAGCCAGAGCTCAAGAGTCGGAGGCTTAACCAACTGAGCTACCCAGGTGCCCCAAGTCATATTTTAACTTAATATGAAATATTTTTTGAAATTGTGTGTATGTGCAGAAAATTTTCTTGAGATATGCTTCTCAATATAATCACAAACTCAATCACTGATAACTTATTTGATGTTTCTCTGAAATTAATAGTTACATGTTTTTTATTATTGATAATTTAAAATTATTATTAGATAAAAATATATACACAGTCTTCACATAGCTATAATTTCCCCAGGCAACCATGTACCGTGACAAAATGTTGGCTGCTGAAAATCATTATATGTATTTTCCTAGTTTTTGAAGATTAAAGTGTAAATAATCCTTCCTTCCCAATATTGACAAACTTGTTTTTTAGATTTTAAACTTGCTTCTTAAAAAAGATCACATCATAAAGATGGCACAGAATATTTTTACTATTGGCTATAAAATATATCTTTAAAAACTTTTAATATTGACTGTAGCTCAGAAAAATGACATTTTCATAGTATTAAAATGGGACCAGAAAAGCATGTCAGATTTATAAAACTATTTGTTCCTGCAAAACCAGGAGTAGAAGGCTTTAGAAGAGGGTTGGCTTGAAGCACTTCATTATTTTGAATGCCCGATTAATGTTCATAGTTTTTCGTTGCTCTCTTTTATGTGGGGGTTGGTCTGAAACGCAGTATATTATGCAATGATTTTGTCATGTATCAGTGATGATATTAACAGTCTAATGCTAAACAGGTTCTGAGGAAATGAAGAGGGAAACAAATGACTTACTGTATTTACCCTGAAATAAGATTCAATCTGCCAGCGTATTTAATGCTATATTTTTCATTATCTCACAAGCATATGTTGAAACCGCTACAGATGATGAAGTTAGCTGCTGGGCAGAGTTATCATCAATGCTTTCCATCTTTATTTTAATAAGAAGAACGAGCAAATTGTTTGTGACCTTTGTCAAGGGCTTCCCAGAAGACAAGAAACCTAACCACAAAATCACTAGCCTGAAGCTCTATTGAATATTCAAACCACCTTTCCTGGAATAAAATGTCTTCTAACAAAGCTATTGTTTCTGATAGAGCCTTGTCTTGATCAAGACAAGAAGCTAAAGGAAAAATATTTTCTTCTTCAGAAATGTTATACTTGTGGAATTTGTTAGTGGTCATGTTGGGTCTAGGGAAAACACATTTCCTTAAGGTCAGTACATCCTTAAAAATAATAATGCCTGCTACCACTTAGGACACTGGAGTCTAAGTTAACCTTGACACATTTGTAAAACCAAGCCTCCTGGGTTAGGTGAAATCACCATATCTAAATAGCAATAATGTCTATTGTGTGCTTACGACTGTTGCTATGCTAAGTAAGCTCTTTACTTGGTTATTTCCTATAATCCTGACTCTAGAAATAAATCCTGTGATTATCTCTGCTTTATAAATTGGTAAACTGGACAGAGATAGACCAAGCAACTTGCCTAAGATTGGTTACCCAATCTGTGTTGGAGCTCACCTGATGAGCCATGGACCCAAGGCATCTGATTCTGGGTGCCTAGTTACTGTTCTACATTGAAGTGATCTAAACTTCCCAAATGGCTATCTTTTGGAATGATCCCAGTTATTAAGTGATGTATCTGTTTTTTCCTGTCAATCAAAAGGATAAGAGAGTGTGAGAAGTGTTTCACTTCTGTGACACATTCTCAATTATCCTACTAAATTATCAGAACAGTGGATAGCCTGCGTTTCCCTGTAGAAAGATTGCATTTCCATTCTAGAGTTATCCTAACCTATCTCTAATTCAAAAAAGGAAGGGTGAATGGGGGGAAATCAGAGGGGGAGATGAACCATGAGAGACTGTGGACTCTGAGCAACAAACTGAGGGTTTTGGAGGGGTGGGGGGTTGGGCGAGCCTGGTGGTGGGTATTGAGGAGGGCACGTATTGGATGTAGCACTGGGTGTGGTGCATGAACAATTAATCTTGTAACACTGAAAAAATAAAAATATTTGGGGAAAATGTTTTAAACACATTTTTGGTCTTATTTGGAGAGCAATATATTTAAATGACATTCACTTTATTGGTAGGGCCTAAATGTTTCTGCACAAAATTTATATGTTAAAACCCTAATGTGATGGTATTTGGAGGTGGGGCCTTTCAGAGATAATTAAGTTTAGATCAGGTGTTGAGGGTGAATTCCTTATGATGGGATTAGTGTCCTTATAAGAAGAGACCAGAAGGCCCTCCCTCTCTTTTCTCTCTCTCTCTCTCTACTATGTGAGGATACAGAGAGAAGGAAGCTGTCTGGAAACTAGAAAAATGACTTTCATCAGACGCAGAACTTGCCAGGATCTTGATCTTGGACTTCTCAGCCCCCAGAACTGTGAGAGCTAAGTGTTTCTTGTTTGAGCCATCCATTTTATGGTATTCTGTTACAGCATCCCAAACTGAATAAGACAGATGTCATTAGGAAAGCCTAAGCTAATAAAAGCAGGTGCTTACAAGCTAAAGTTCCTCATTCCTAAGGGGAAAATGGCCAACACTCCTTGACCTGTAACCCTAGGTATAAAATGGTTCAATCTATAGGGCTCAGTTGGTTAAGCGTCTACCTTCAGCTCAGGTTCATGATCCTGGGGTCCTGGAATTGAGCCCCTCATTGGGTTCCCTTCTCAGCGGGGAGCCTGCTTCTCCCTCTGCTTGCTGTTCCCCTTGCTTGTGCTCTTTTTCTCTCTGTCAGATAAATAAAGTCTTTAAAATAAACAAGCAAATAAATAAAATGGTTCAATCTACAGTAAAAGAGAAGATAAATATCACTAATAACGTGTGCCTGTCAGTTATGAGAAGGTGACTGAAAACAGTCCAACATGTGAACTTCTGATCTTCTGTTGTTCATTTCCTAAGTTTTATTTTCCTACAGTTTTCTCCTAACAGTAGTATATTTTCTAAAACTCCCTATAGTTCCTTATGTATGTGAAAATAGAATTGGTTTGAGAAAAATCACTTCCCTTTTTTAAAGCCCCACTTTACTCATCCGTGATTTTACAATCTTGACTAGGAACAAATATTTAACAGTGACGATGCACTGAAATCATCTTTTCTTAGACAAATGCTACGTAAAGTGTGGTTAGGCAACTGGTGACAGTGTCTAAACAGTCTAGTCCATCATGCACTAGGGAGCCGGCCCCAGAATGGAAATCACATAGCTTCCTTTACTGAGAATGTCTTGTAGTGAAAAAAGAAAAAATGTAGCTGAATTAAATTGTGCTTCTGATAAAGTTGATTTATATTCTCAGACTGGTACTTTGAGTAGGACGGCCATGGTCCACTTTCAAGCTAGACTTCACAATTGAAAACTTTTTCTTACTGGATTGTCTTTGCGAAAAGCATTTATCTGTTGCCTTTTAGTAAGGTCATTTAGTCTCTTTATTTCTCAAAATCTCGGTAAGAACATAAAGCATAACTTATCAATAGTTCTCAGTGTCATCATTGTTTTCATTAAGTAGTAGCTAATAGTTCTAATATTTCTGAATTAGTAAAAACATTATCAATTGTTGAAGTTTTAGGATGAAGAACTCTGGACCAGAAGTCCTAAGACAAGGCTTGATTTCTTCATTCACTGAATAGACATTATTGTTCACTCAATATCCTCATAAATTGCTTTCTTACAAACTAACAAAAAACAAAGAAAATCACTTTTGATTTAAAAAATAAATCATATTAATTTTCTTTTTAAAATATTAACATAAACTACCCTTTTTAAATTCAATAAAAACTTCCATATCACCATTTTGTAGAAATCCCACTCTCATTAGCTATATAATGAACCAGTGTCTTGAGTTTGCCCAAATTAAATGACTAAAGCCTCTGACACTGAATTTCAATCATATAATTTTATGTACATGCATCTGTTAGTTGAAAAATTGAATATACACTGTCAAAAATTTTTAAACTGAAAGCTGTTTTGTAACATATTTTAAATGGAAAAATGGAATACAGTGTTATTCTCTTAGCTTGTTTCATTCTTGTTTGTTTTTTTTCAGCTTCAGCAAAGAATTCCTGTCACAACATTAAAGAAATATGGACAGTCTTCAGTGATGAAATTGATAATGAACAAAAATGAAAATAAAACCATGGTTAATCATAGAAGACATAGCGAGAAGAACAAATTAGGGTTTGGAAGTGAGGAAAATCTATTAAGAAGTCACTTATGTAAGAGTTATGTAGTTGGAACAATGTTGTGGAGTCCAGCTTGACAGTCCTTCAGGCAATGACATACAAATGATTAATCCCCCCCGCCCCCATTCCCCAACAGCGAGCCCTGCACAGGTCCTCTCTGCAGGATTAGCCCTGAATGAATGGCTTTACCTGACATGACGCTTCCTTTCAGCTCTTAAATTTCTCACATCAAATTTATCGATCATTTTTGAGGTTTGATCTGGCCTAGTGTTTTAGGGACTACCTGTGAAATTTTTCAGTGACTTCACTCCTAGAAACACATTCATAGAGAAACAGGAATGGGCGGCTGGGTGGCTCAGTCTGTTAAGCATCTGCCTTCAGCTCAGGTCATGATCCCAAGGTCTTGGGATGGAGCCCTGCATCCGGCTCCCAGCTCAGTGGGGAGTTTGTCTCTCCTTCTGCCTCTGCCCCTCCCCACTGCTCATTCATTCTCTCTCTCTCTCTCTCAAATAAATAAATAAAATCTTTAAAAAAAAAAAGAAAGAAAAACAGGAAAAATAGCTATCTCGATGTGAACTGGCTTTCAGGGTAGAATGTGTGTCAGCTTTGTCTTAGGCTAATGGTCAGGACTCAAACAGATGTGGTAGAAAGTCTTACCACTGTTTTATCAGTTAATGCTGACTGACTTAATACTGTACTGACTGTTACAAGTTTGTAAAGGAAAACACATGCTGAGAATAATAGTATTGATAGCATTTAGACTTGCATAAAGAAATTTTAAAAGAAGAAATATTACCTAAAAGTAGTCTTCTGGGGCACCTGGGTGGCTCAGTGGGTTAAGGCCTTTGCCTTCAGCTCAGGTCATGATCTCAGGGTCCTGGGATCGAGTCCCACATCAGGCTCTCTGCTCAGCAGGGAGCCTGCTTCCCCCCTCTCTCTGTCTGCATCTCTGCCTACTTGTGATCTCTCTGTCAAATAAATAAATAAAATCTTTTTTAAAAAAAAAGTAGTCTCCTACTTATGTCTTATGCTCTCGTAGACTTGGCTAACTCTATTGGGGTGGTAGTCTGTTTACACTAAAATGGAAACCATTATTAAAGGAGTAAAGGTCATATGAAAGAAAAGGAGTGGAATTTGGAATCAGGAAGGCTTATTCTAGAGTATCCATTGGGAGAGCCTAGATAAGTCTCTCTCTGAGACATCTGTAAAGCAGAGCTCTTAATTCTTACTTCAGAAGATATGTTTGTAATATAAGAAGAAAAAATACATTAAAGACAGCATAGATCTGTCTTTAATGTATCAATTAATGTGTAGGTGTTTTCATCTAGGTGGAGATAGATTCATTCTTGTTTTTAAGATCTATTTATTTGTTTGAGGGGGAGGGACGGAGGGGGAGACAGTCTTAAGCAGACACCTTACTGAGCACAGAGCCCTATGGGCTTGATCTCACAACCCCAGCCAAAACCAAAAGTCGGATGCCCAACTGACTGTACCACCCAGATGTCACCATTCTTGTCTTATAAATGTAATTCTGACTTTCAATTAGCAATAATCGCGCCTCGGATAAACCTCATTGGCTACGATACTGCCACTGCGCAAAGCTTTAATTCTGACTTTCTATAACAAACTGAAACCATTGCTGAATCCTAATCTGAGGGTCATTCACTTGTTTATTCATTCATTTTGCATGTTCAGTGTATATGTGTGTACACATGGAAAATTGCACATATACACACCCACACCTGCATTTGCTTCTAAATTCTAAATTCAATTCTTTGAAGCCCATTTAGATTTTTTCTCTAGGTTCATGAATTCAGGATAAGAAATTTTGATTCAGTCTCTATCTCATGACATTCGTTTGTATGATTAAATTGATATAGCAGTCACTAATAATGCTATCTGCCAAGTGGTTCTGCATTCCTTTGTCTTCTTTGAATATGCCCTTGTTGGCTAAAGAATCAGGGAAGAAACTTCTAACTTTGTAAAATCAAACTGTAAAGGCTGATTGGCTATCCTCCAAGGGAGCAAAGCCAGATTGTCCTTGGAAATTGAAACTAAAACCCTGCATTTATGATCAGAGACCTTAGTGCTGCCATTTATTAATACCATTTTGATATCCAGCACTTGAAAAAGACTCTGTATGAACAATTGGGGAGTCTAGCAAAATAGTTTTGACATTTTGCTAACATTAGTGCTTCAACACTGAACCATCTGCTAGAGAGTTCCGAGTCTGAATGAAAGGTGTAAACCTGGATTAGCATCGATATGGTTTTCTATCAAGTTTGGCTTATTCTCATCTCGCTGGATGTTTTCCAGGTCCCCTTGGAAGCCAAGATTGCCATTGTAGAGTGTAATGCCATATGTTAAGATTCATATGACATATTACCTAAAAGTCATGAATTATTATACCGTGTCTCTTTATGGAGCTGGGATTAGAAATGTTTATGTAAATGCACCTCCAAAGAAAAATGGTACCCACTGTTAGGCAACACTATGCTTAATAGCACTGAAGATATTCCCTGACTTACATGTATCTTGAAAACAGTCTAATCCTGGGATAATGGAAAATCAATGCCTTTTTCTAAATGTACGGATTTGGTGGGGGGATCAGAAGAGTTATTAGGAATAAACCAGGAACTTCCTCTCTAAAACAATAAAATCACCAAGAAAAATGACTCCAGAAGCTGAATAAAATGCCACATATCTAAGGGCAAGTCAAAAATGGCAAAAGAACATATTACTAACATGAATATAAATTTTTGTTCTGTTGGATATTTTAAAATATATACACATGTATGTATACATATACCCACAACATACTTAGCCACATGATATTTCCTAGTTGTTAATCAGGGATTTTGTAGCTTATAAGTAGAACTTGACTCTTCTCTAATGTTATTCAAGAAATGGATAAATAGAGCTCATTTGGGGGATTCAAAAATATTAGGCAACATTTTGCCTTTAAAAGGTTTTGAAACTACTAGCTCTGTATTTCTTCATGCACACATGGAAGGTAAGTATATTGAACTACTGTTCTAATAGAAATGCACAACTCCAGCTACCTCCTCCTATGCTTGTACTTCGCTATGAAAGTTGTTATGGGTTACTGAATAAGATTAGACTAACATTAGGCAGGGGTAATGTTTCTATAATGTAATCAATGTTCTATATGCTATACTCTAATGTTCACAGACACAGACGTACATTTACGGTTTTCTTAGAGTATCTGAAATAAGATCATTTTTTGATTCTAATGTTAAAAGAAAATACCAATCATTGTGAGAAACAAAGAAAGTCTTTGAAAGCAAAACTTCAGTGTCCTGGCTTCTTTGATCTTCTGGATATGCAACATTTATTCTATACATGAATTAGTAATGAAAGATTAATCAAGGCTGATAATTCTGTAAATCACCTGTAGGAGACATATACATTTCTATACCTAACAATAAATAATTGATTTTGTCATTAACATATACTATGTATATTTTAAGTGATCTAATAAATATGACATTGAAATGTAAGGAATGTTGCCACATATAACTAGTACAAATCACAAAGATTTCCAAATCTTTAGGAAATTATATGGAAGTAAGGCATTTTATACAAACATGCATATAAATATGTACATTTCATGTAGCTATGAAATGAATAGCTACACCCAAACTTGCTGGCCTGTATATTCTTAGCTCCAATCATACTCACTGGGCATATACTCAAGGCTCAGTGTCACTGTGGGATCAGCATGATCGGCTGTCACTGGTTTCACTGACATCTGTCCCCACAGTGAGACAAGCTGCAACATGAATTATTGAAGACATACACATGCAGATCTGTGTCATGATTACGCCAAATAATACATGTTGCCACACTCTAGAGAGCTGAAAAAAGTCATGGCCGACATCGTCTTTAACCCTTTTTGACAATCTGCTACTGTGATACAGATTTAAAAGAGAAACAACACCATTACACTTTGTGATCTGCTTTTGTTTCAGGTAAAAAAAAAAATCATATCCCAAAAGAGTTATTATCTGCTCTCTTTAGCACATACTTGCCAAATGATTTGAACATGCTCATTTTGTTAAATCTTTCTGTTTTATCAGATGATTAATATCCTATACTTAAATGATAAAAACAAGATTAGCCTCCTCATTTGTGAAGTGATTTGAACTTGGCAAATTAGTTACTTCACTAAAAAGCATCTCTAACTGGGGGAGCTGGAAGTATCTTACAAAAAATAATAAATGCTTATCTAAGTAACATTTTCTAATCTTATTGCAGAATTTAAACAACTTTGTTGATATTCTTATCAAATAGGAAATATACTCCAGACTAATCATTCTACGTTCTATTTTTTGAATATTTTATGGTACTCTGAATCAGTGCTATTATAATATGCCCCTCCAGAACCTCACTCAGTTTTGTCTATTATGCATTTTTATAGTTTTTTGTTTATCAATTGAGGGTTCAATGATATATACATATTTATTTATAATTCTGGGGCAAATTATATTTCTATTTATTGGTGATGTTATTATTTAATTGAACACAAGTTGCTTAACCTCTCTGTGTTTCAGTTTTATTTTGTTATTAAATGGTATAACAGTTACATATTTGCCTGTCATGCAGGGTTGTTGTATATATAGAATAAGTCGGTAAATATAAAAATGTCTATCAATAAAAGAAGGTTTAAAGTTAGTGCAAACCTAATGCTATCAGTAATAGCAGTTTCTTATGGACATATATGGGTAATAAATTCTCAGTTCTTTATCTTTAACCTGTCTTCACCAACCACACAACAAATTCCTTCTGACCATAAACCAAAGCTGCTCCAAAATGGTTTATAGCCATTGCCCAGAAAACCTTTTGTTTTCTCCCTGACCTGCTCCCATCTTCCATCTCCACCTAGCAACTAGATCTTGACATTATCTGGTCAATGTCCTGTTTCTTCATTTTGAACCTGGTATCTGGCTATCAACACACTTTGGCTAAGAAGTATGCTTTCATTTCTTTTTTGGATAATATGGTGCAAAATTGTTGTTTGACAGCTGGTATATATTTCTTCTTTTCTTTTCCTTCTGTTCTTTCTTTTTTTCTTCTCTCTCTCTCCTTTTTTTTTTTTTTTTTTTTTTGGTTAAAATACCACAAACTTCCTTTGGACAGATTAGTCTTCCCTTATTCTCAACCACATGCTTAGATCAGATCAGTTCCATCCTAAGCTTCAGGGGTGGGACATAATTACTTAAGCTAATAAGCATATTTTACCCCTCCCCTCTACAATGATTCTAAGGTGGACATATTATTTGACTAATCCACTAAGACTGTATCTCAGGTATTTTGCTGATTATGTGGACTCAGATCTTGATGAATTTGAACACAGTGGCATAATTCTGGTTATTGCAGCACTCATTTACAGACCTGAAGAGATGGAGGAGACAAATTAGAGAAATGGAAACAGGTTTCTGGTCACGTAATTTTTCATGCTGGGTCAAGACTTATTACTTGATGCTACTGATGGACTTTTCATTCAATAATACCATAAATTTCCTTGACTTTGTTGGGTTTTCTGTTACAAGCAAAGGAAAATATTCTAATTAATAGAGAAAATCCATACTTCCCCAAATTCAGTCCTTTAGAACTCAAATCTTGGTATTGACCCAGTCATTGCTCTGGTCGAATTTACACAGATCCTTCTAAAGTGTTGTTTACAATACTCTGGAGTCTGTGAACTCCCTTGGCAATATGTCAAAATCTATGAGTCCCTTTCCTTCAAATATTCACATAAATGAATGTAAATAAAAATTTGCATATGATTTAAGAGGGTTTAAGTTATAAATGACAGGTAATAGATTTATGTGTTAATCCCTCCGCCAAAATATTTTTATTTAAACAACTGTTAGAATCTTAAATAAAAGATACAATTCTAATTGTGTAACTTTGTATACTATCCAATGATTGTATAATGTAATTTGGGTAGAGCTATCTTCCTATGTTCCCTGAACCCTCATTGGTCAAGTCCTTACCTATTATATTCTTACCAGCCTGGTATATGAAACTGGATAGAGGGAGGTAGTTCTTAGTCATCATACTAGAATAATATTCTTCTGTACTAGTGTACTAATGTATGACATTAATAATATAATAATACTGTCTCTATAGCAAGCTGACTTGACAGTTGTCCATATGGACTAATTTTCCCATTATGCTCTATTTTTCTCCAGGCTAGTGTGGAACCAGAATAAACTCTGGAGAAAGTAAGTTTCCTTTTTAGACTCAAAGAGTTGAAGGCACACAATTAACCAAATATAAGAATCATGATGCACTTCTTAGTACTTGACTGAGGTGTGTAAATTACTAAGATGGCATGCATATAAATTTGTTTTGTGTCAGGAAAAGGAAAAAAGATGCAGATCTACCTTATCCCATATGTCTCATAATCCAGGGTATGCATATGTTACTATAAAATTCTATTTTAGACCCTATCATATATGCCACACTTTAAATATTATTTGCACACAGCTACAATATATTTTGCTTCTGAATATTGATGCAATTTAAGTTACCTTTGGATTTTTGAGGATGGTAGGGAAAATTAGGAGGGTGAAATATTTATAAAGAATTCATAGTCTCATTTAAAAGGTGATTGAGTGAGAGAAAAATCATTTTGCAAAAAATCTTTAGTTCTCTGTTCTAAGTCAATTGTTAAAAGGATATATGGAAAATGCTAGCATTGTTTGCAGTTGATATACTGCCCCCCATGTTAACTTATTTATGAGTATGGAAATTTTATGCAAAAGTAGGAGACTCCCTGGGGGTATAGCATTCTACTGTCAGCAAGATATTCCAAAAACAGATGTTTTAATATAGTTTTTAGGATTTGATGAGGGAAATTATGGAGTGCTACATGAAGTCAGTTTTTTGTAATTTGAAAAAATTTCAAAAGTATATTGATGTACTCTTCCTTAGAATACATATACAAACCCTCTTTAACTAGAAGTCAGAACACAAAAAGATTTAGTATGGCAAAAAATAATAATACAAATGTGCCATCTTAAAGGACTTTCCAGAATTCAGGCATTTATTTCTTTTTACAACCATGCTTATAATCTGGTCTTTTGAGTGTTCTATATCAAAAGCCTGCACCAATTTGTGCTTTGTAAAAATGAGCTATTTATTAAAATACACTCCAAATAATCACATAGCTTCTATAAAAAAAGTTATGATTACAGATCCTTCACAATTTTCAGACATGAGAGGCTTTATACAATTACTGTAAGTTTATGGAATAAAATTATTTCTTCAAAATGGAACAGAAAAACCCACTGATCTGTTATCTCTTTCTCTAGACTTCATTTAATAATGAAAGTAAACAAAAAGCTTTCTTTTCATCTCACAGAAATTTGTGAATTAGTGGCATGACTATGTCATTGACATGACACATGACATGACACATGCCATGTCAGATATTAGAGTAGCCCCTTCACCTCTTATTCCCATTTCTTACTCAGTCATCTCCTACTACCCTACTTCCTCAGTTAACTTCTTAAAGCTACAAAAACATGTTTGTTCAATAAGAATTAGATCAAATGTCAAAGTTGCTAATTCTTTAAGCTACTTCAACATTAAATATATCATAAATATGATAATTATGATATTTATGATGATATGATGATATGATTATTTTATAAAATAAAATATCATCATTTATGATATGATAATAATTATCATATTTATCATAAATATAATAAATATAGGGTTATATTCATTTTATTTATAGTCATAAACTCTGATTAATCTATGAAGACTCTTCTAAAGAACTAAAGCACAGTAGGCTTATGAGAAGAACCTTTTCTTTCTAATGATATATTCCTGTTGAAAAAAAAAGCTGGGGTTTTGGCTCTCCGTGGCAATTTGCATTCTATTTTGCATATATTTGCATATGACATTCCTGAGCCCCTAATTCCAAATATGCAAAATAAAATAAAATTAATTAAATAGGGAAGATGACTATAGTTGAATTCCAACTCGATGGGAAGGGCATGGCACACACAAAATACCTAACAGATTTAAAAACCAATCATTCTAATTGCATCCTAGAGGAAGAGCCAGTAACCCTGAAGCTGAAGATGGCTGTGCCTCAACTTTTCTTGGCAGAGGGCTTGCCAGGGACTCCTTTGGCATATTCTGCTTTTCTGGCTCTCCTATTCCCATCCATTACAGGTCATATCATCATCATCATCATCATCAGTCTACATTTTTACACTTGCACATTTACATACATCATCTCATTTGATTTTCACATCAACCCTCTGAGGAAAGCAAGAGGAAATTATTTTTCTTAATTCAGAAATGCAGAACCTGAGGGCAAGAGAGGTTACATGATTTCCCCAGAATTATATTTATAGCAAGCAGCAGAATTGGGGGAAAAAAAAAGCTGGGATCACTTATTCCAAATTTAATTTAATTTACTCCAATGTTCTTCCCATCTCCCCTCCATTCTAGCTGTAAATAAGATAATCGCCAAGCAGTTTTATATACTTATTGCCCCAATTCCCAAGCTCTCCTGGGGGTCCCTTATGTACCTCTTTTCTCTAACACTTCAGATTCTTCATGTTTTAATTTTTTCTCCATTTTGTTTCTTTGACTTGTTTTAAGTCTTTAAAGTCTTTAATCTTTTCTTTAAGAAAAAAGATCTTATAAACTCATTTGTGTGCCAATGTTTATTATTTGATATATTACAAAATAATCTTGCTTCAGCAAACCTAATGAACACCTGTTTATGAATTTATTGAGAACTTATTATATGCCAAGCACTTCTCTAGGTTATAGGTACAATAGCACAGAACATAACACTTAAAAATATTTTCTCACGGAACTTAAATTTTAGGGTTGAGAGAAGTAGAGATAGGCAATAAATAAATTGTAAAGGATACTAAATGATTATAGATGGTAGGGGAAAAAGAAAAGAATAAAGAGCACCAGATTTTGGTTGGGAGAGATTGGTTCAATTTTAAATAAGGCTTTCCAAGGAAGGCCATAATGAGGCAGTAACATTTGAACAAAGATGTGAAGAGGTAGGAAACAAGGCATCTCAAAGGCCATCTTGGATCCATCAGTTCCCATTGGGAACCAAAAGTATGTGCTCAGCCATATTTCAAGATTGCTCCAAATGAGGACTGTTGTGTACTTCCTGTTATGCTCCTCAATGAAGAGAAGCATCTAATCCAATTCTTTTGTCTCCAGCTCATCAACCTATGTGGGGTGTATGGGGGCACAGATCTTAATAGTTTGAATAACATGGTTTGTTTTTTTTTTTGTAAATAGCTCTCTGGGTGAAAAGGAATATAGCTAAGGGGTTATGTCTATATCCGGACCCTATGTAAACTGTAAGATAGAGATGTTTGAGCTGGACGCTGTATTGGGATGAGTTGGAGGTGAGGGGTGAGCAATATCTTGCATTGTGGTAGGAATGGAGATATTTGAAATCGGGTGGACTGTGGTAGATTGAAAAGCATAGCTGCATTATTTTGCATCTCCTTTTATCAAAAAGTGTGATTTAGCTGGTTTAGGCAACTGGAGGGTGAAGGCTATATACAAGACTGAGTTTCTCCAGCCAACAGCCACACCAACTGCCAAACCTGTGAGTGAGGCTATCTTGGATCTTCCAGGCCAGTATAGCCTTCAGCTGAATGCAGCTGCATGAGTAAGCCCAAAACCATCAGAGGAATAGCCCAGCCAACCCACAGAATCATGAGAAATAATAATTCATTATTGTTTTAAGTCATTAAATTTGGGGATGATTTGACTCACAATGGCAACCAATAAACACCATTTTAGTAGGGACACTCAAGCTATTTTGTTCCAGGTAATCTATAATGGGTAAGGCTGGTGGGACTAGAGAAGGTAGGGAGTCACAATGACAAGTCAAATATAATACCTTCCCTCAAGCTTAAGAGACATAAGAAATTAAGAAATCGAAAGTTAAGTAACATACCCAGGTTGCATAGCTAGTAAGAGTTGGATTTGGAATTCAAACCCAGGCAGACCTGAAATTCTGGTCTGCACTCTGAACTACTCACTACACTGCAAATCAAAGCCAAAGAATTTGGAGGAAGGTCTTGGTTGAGAACTGACTTTACTGACTTTTTACTTTTACTGGATTCTTATTATGTATATTATGTTATTGGATCCCTAGTGTGTAATTATAGGTTCTTTATTTTTTGTCCTTAAAATTACCACATTTTTTACTTGAATTTCAGGCTCAGTCTATCTATGATAGTGGATAGAAAAGAATGAGGCAATATTTTCTAGAATAGATGATACTTGAGTTATGTATTATAGAAAGAACAAAATAAAAAGAAGAGAAAGTATTTTCCAAACCTTGCTGCACATTCAAATCCTATCTAGCTTTCAAATCCCAATATAGGAACTGTTTTCTATAAAAGCATCTCTGATTTTTACCAGCCTGAAATGTTTTTTTTTTTTTTCCAGATTTCCTGAACAACAAATATATCTCTAGGAACGTATTTTCTATCATGTCTAACATTTACTTATAAATAATGTTGTATGTCCTTCTAGGTGGAATCCAGGTCTGATTTATGTTTGTACTCTTTTTGTTGCCAGTGGGATAAGATGGGTGGAAGAATGAGTGGATGATTAGAAGGATGGATAGATGGATAGATGAAAGAATGAATCTCTTGTCTTTGAATTAATTCAAACTCCTAACCCATGTTTTCAACGTTCCTAACAGAACATTTTCTGTAAAAATGTTTTTCTGATGTGCTAAGATATATTAATGAGAAGTTACAGAAACATATAATAGATTTGTATGTATCATAGAATTAGGTAGGATGCCTATGTCTGTCTGGCCATCCTGTCTGGCCTGATTTTCTACATTAACTACCTAATAATTATTACCTTCCCTCTCAAAATTGGCATTACTTATCCCGCTAATATGTTTTAAATGTCTTTTATTAATTCTTTTTTGTGCATCTATTTGAATGTCCATATGTGAGGCACCGTTTTACTAAATAGCTAGGTCTTTTTTATTTTTCCCCCCAAATATGTTTATTTTATTTTTTCAGTGTTACAAGATTAATCACGAAAAAATACCCAGTGGAAAAAAGACAGTCTTTTTAATAAATGGTGCTGGGAAAATTGAATGAAACTTGACCATTCTCTTACACCATACAGGAAGATAAACTTGAAATGGATAAAAGACCTCAACGTGAGGCAGGAGTCTATCAAAACCCTAGAGGTTTTTCTTATTTATTTATTTATTTATTTATTTATTTATTTATCTATCTATCTATCTATTTATCTATTTATTTATTTTGATCTTTCTTATTTCTTAACAAAATCTCTCCTATAAAAATATAAGCTTACTGCCTCTCACTTGTGCAATGTGGAGACCACCTCAGATACTTAATAGAGGTGATTTACGCAGGATGGGGCAAAATTTATAGGACCCAGTGCAAAATGCAATTTCAGGCCCATTGTTCAAAAATCTTCAAGAATTTCAAGGTGGTGACAGCAGAATACTAAACCATGCACAGGGCTCTTCTAAGCACAGAACCCTGTGTGGATGCACACTGGTGGCTCACCCATGAAGTGGGCCCTAGAGTTCCCTTAGCCATTTTATTTGTAGCCTGGACAAGGAGCTCTTTTACCATGTGGGTAGCATGAAAGACCTACCTACTCTATTTTTTGGTGAGGGGGGAGAAACATTCAATAATAACCGTGAAGATGTCATTGAACACACATATTGGGGGAGGGTGTGTGTGTCTGCTCTGCTTGTTGAGATATCAGGACTACACTGCAGTACAGTTTAATACAGGTAAGTGCATATATTACAAGTGTACAGCCTTATTAAACACTCATAAATAACCAGAAACAAATAAACGGAAAACTATCCACATCCAGAGTCTTCCTCTTGTGTCCTCTTTGATTTCTTATATTCTGCCACCCCAAGTTAAATGTTATCCTGACTTTTGATAACATAGATTAGTTTTGTATGTTTTTCTATGAATGCAATAATGTGGTATGTACTCTTTTATTTCCAGCTTTTTTCTCTCAAAGCAATGCTTGTGAGAATCATACCTGTCACTGCATTCAGTTGCACTTCGCTCAATCCTGTTGCTGTGTAAGACTGCATTGTGTGAATATACTATAGTTTTAAATTGTCCATTGTTGGAAGATATGTGGACAATCTCCAGTGTTTTGGATATTACAAATAATGCTGCTATGAAATAATGTGGCCATGAACATTCTAGTAATTTTCGTGAGTATATGTATGAATCTATTACTACTGGGTATATACCTAAATCAGAATTGCTAAATCATAGGTGTGCATATGTTCAGTTTTAATGGATACTGTCAAATAGATTTTCAAAGTTGTTATGCAAATTTATATTCATCAGCTGTGCATGAGAATTTCTCCACATCCTTGCTAATACTTGATGACCAATAAAATTGAACACTTTTCCACATGTTTATTGGGTATTTGAATATCCCTTTTATGGCATCTGTACTAGGGTTTTGACCATTTTTCTACTGGGTTGCCTATTTTTTCTTATTTATAGGAATTTTTAATATATTCTAGACGTAGGTCCTTTGTTGGATATATGTGTTTAGAATATCTTCTTTCTCTGTGGGTTGCCTTTTCATTTTTTTAAAAACATTTTACTTATTTGTTTGACAGAGAGAGAGAGTAAGAGAGGGAACATAAGCAGGGAGAGAGGGGGAGGGAGCAGGCTTCCTAAAAGCAGGGAGCTCAGTGCGGGGCTCGATCCCAGGACCCCAGGATCATGACCTGAGCCGAAGGCAGAGGCTTTAAAGACTGAGCCACCAAGGCGCCTCGCCTTTTCATTTTTTTAATGGTGTTTTTTGATGAGTACTGGGTGCATATTTTTAAAACATATCTTCTAATGAACATTATAGAAAAAAGAACCTAAAAGGACAAAGAGGACTATGAAAAATATGCATTAGCATTTATGCAAATTATACTAAATTGATAATGATAAAGCTTAAAATAATAGAAATTGGTAGTTAAACCGCAAGAATAACACTGCCATGCATTAAAAGCAAAATCAAAGTATTCCCCATGAAAATTATGAGGACTCCAACCATCAGTGTGTGTATGCGTAGTAGGAGCTTTGTGATATTGCCAAATGTTGTGTGGCAGCCAGACTTCTTAGCAGAATACCAGAAGTTTAGTAAGTTCTAATAACTCTATTTTTAATTCATGAATACTAAAGTTTAATAACACTTCTTAATTAAGTGGATCATTGGTATTTAGTATTTAGACCTTTTTCACACTTAAAATAAGAGCCTCTAACACAGGTCTGATTAATTTCGAATGATGAATTACAAATGTAAATTACTTTCTGGTTTTTATTTGTATTTAAATTTCCTTGCAGTCATCTATAACTTTCAGACTTTTCCTTCTATAAAAACTAACATTAACCACTTGTCCCCAAATATATTTGTATTATTGTTTTTTGTCCCCTAAACTAACATAAAAATCACTTACAATATACATCTTTCATAGATACTTATACTTTATCATCAAAGGGTATAATTTTGTTTGCTGGCTGTTTGTGTTCATTCATTTATTCTTTATCCATCCATTCATTTGTACACTTAACAAATATTAATTGTACATCTACTAGATACTTAGGAAAACAGTAGTGAACCAAAAGACAAAAATCCCCACTTACATGAAGCTAGCATTTCAGTGGAGGAGAGAGATAATAAGCAAGACATAACTGTATCTATATCTATATCATCTATATCTATATCTACATCTACATATATATCTATGTCTATCTATCTATCTGTATCATCTATATAATGTCAGCTGATGAGAATTTCCATGGGGGGAAAATAATTCAGGGAATAGGGATGAGGATCAGTTGCAATGTTAACTACTGTGGTCAGGAAAGGCCTCACTGAGAAAGAAATTGAGCAGAGACCCAAAGAGGTGAGGAAGGAGCCCTGGCTATCTGGGGAAGAGCACGCCAAGCAGGGGAACCAACAGTGCACAGATCTGGGGGCAGCGGAATGCTTATATGGAGCTGACTTCAGTGTTACCATTATTCATGATGACTTCAATTTGACACTTACTGAGATACAGTATCCTTTTATCAAAGTCACAACTTGGCAATTAGCAGGCTTGACCTAGGAACTTTAACTGGAAATAGGTCTGAGAACAAAATTATTTACTTGGAAGATATATTGTGCAGCTCTGATAATTAGAAATTAGAAACGCTACATTCATCAGATGTTGAAAGAGTACTATGGCAATTTTGAGGCAATTTGAAATCACAAGCAAAGTTGTGACCTCTGGTTTTTGTGATCCGGAACGATCAATAAAATGTTTCTACATTTTTACCAAAAAAAAAGGTGGGGTTATTTACAGTTTAAAATTTAAAAAAGGAGTAATTTTACCAAAGTCTGATAGGAATTCAGTGTGTTAGTATACTAAAGTTCACAAAAAATGAGGAAAAGTCATGTGCCTGATAATGGTGACCTACCCACAGTCAAAAGGGTGATTACCAGATATACTAAAATCCAGTGTTCTTCTTCTCTTGTGTTAGTTTCCACATTTTAGTATTTGGGTCAATGGATAAACTGTTAGCAAAATTACATGTTTATTCAATTAGGATAACTGAATGTGTTAATACCTGTGATATTCATAAAGAAAGAAGCAGTACGACTATTGGTCAGGACTCTATGAGCCACTTTCACCACTTTGAAGTTGAGATTTCTGAAAATTATCCTGTCCATGAGATCAATTCTTCACTATCCCTCTAAAAGAGTAGTAATTTTTTGATAATTATAATAAAATATTTTCATAAACAGTTGCAAGAAAGGTTATGAAAAATGTTGGAATAACTGCAATGCTTACTTAAATATACCCTGATTAAAATTGGTCAGCAAGAATTACTAGAACGGTTTTTAAAATATCCATGTGCCTAAACAGAAAGAAAAGGTATTAGATTCACTGACATCATTATTCTTTTTTGTTGAATTCATTGAAAATTGAATTCTTAGTTCAAGAATTCTCAACAAATTTTAAATGACATAATTTACTTGCAAATGTATTTTTCTAACTGCATTAGTATAATTCGAGAGCCTTCCTTTCTCCATCACTTCCTTCCTTCTTTCTTTCCTTGCCTCCCTCCCTATATCTTGTATTTACTCTTTCTCTTATGTAGTTTTATTTTTATCTGTGCATCAGACTGATTTGTCTAACTTTTAGGCAAAAGGCAATCTCGTGACTGACCTATACTCCAACACTGTGTATGTAGCCATATTATATGATGTTCCTAGAGCAGTATCCCATGGGAAGTGGTAGGCAATCAGTACCCATTAGCCAACTGATAATTATGTAAGCAATAAATTGTACTTTTTTTTCCCAACCTAAGCAATAAATTTACCTTTCTATTTGGTTAAATATGATAGCTTCTTTTCCCTATAAGCTGCTACAAACCTCCTCAAAGTTAAAATAGGTCTCTGAGTTTTGATGACATTTAGTTTGTGGAACATGACAAAATATCTTGCCAGCCAGAATAATACTCTACGGTGTATAATGCTAACAGGTTTAAAAGTGATTTCCCTTCTCATGTTCTTCATCATTTACATGCAATTTAATTGTATGAAGTTACTTTTGAAAATGAGATTACCTTCCAAATTATATTTGGTAAAATTAGATTTGTTGGGACATCCCTAACACTCTAAATGGAAAGACAAACAGGAATTTGGAGGCTTATATATTAATGGAAAATAAATAGATTTAGCTGGCAAATTCATGCAACAATTTTTTTATTGTGCCCCTACATGCATGGTTTTTGTCCTCCTTAAACTTGGAACGGCATGTGAACAGACAGACCGTTATCTGAGCAAAGACACAAATATGTAATCACAAACTGTGATGTGTGGCGTGACAGAAAAGAAATAGGTGCTCTGAAAGTGAATGGGTTGGGGACTACTTATTTTACATCAGATGGCTGAGACACATCTCTGAAGAGCTGACATTTAATCCGAGACCTGAAACTAGTCATTTGGGAGAATAATCCAGGTGTAGGAAGAGGGTGTGGAAAGGCCCCAAGACAAGAGACTCTTACAGCTTTTTGCTTCGTTTCCAAGGAAGACTCACATTTCCACTTCTATTTTACCCATGATGTGAGATATATCTTGAGTAGCTGAAGGAATAATTTGCCTTCATTAATCCTTTTTTCACGGACTATCCTATTTAAAATGTCAGTATGGGGAAGGCCTGGGGGGCTCAGTGGTTAAGTGTCTGCCTTTGGCTCACGTCATGATCCCAGTGTCCTGGGACTGAATCCCACTTTGGTTTCCCTGCTCAGCGAGGAGTCTGCTTCTCCCTCTGCCTCTCCCCCTGCTTGTGCTCCCTCCTGTGTGTGTGCTCTCTCCCTCTCCTCCCTCTCTAATAAATAAATAAATAAAAATCTTTAAAAAAAAACAATTATAAAATGTAGTACTAACTAGATTACTGGGATGTTTTTGGAGAACATAGACCTATTTTGAATGTTATTCCCCACCTCACCTTCTAAAGGTGTTGATGCAGAGAGAATATAGCTCTGTGAAAAATACTTTTACCAAATTATGGATACTCAAATTATGGAAGGGAATTACACACACTTTTTTCTTTTTAAATTTTTGTTACACTAGTGCATGAAAATTCCAACATTAAGGCAGTTTTTAAAAACATAAAGAGCATTTTGAAATATTTTTAATACCTTAGGATATTATGTTTTCTTTTTTATGTGATGTAAAATATTTTGGAAGTTTTATTGTATTGACGGGCTCCAAGTTATTATTTTTCCCTTACTTTACCATATTTCTAAATTTATTGTTATTGTTATTATAATTTCTTTATTTATAACCTAGAAATCATATTTCTATGGTTCTATCATAATCATGTAGAGGAATATTAAAATGTAGATTGTGGGTTACAGTTTATGCACAAATGATATCCACTGAATCAGAATCTTTGGGAAGCTACATTTTTCATAAACATCATAGGTAATTCTTATGTGCCTTAAGGGTTGGGAAAAACTCCAACCAAATAAAATCATAGATAATTGTATTTTGGCTTTTCTTTGTTTAAGTACTTCTGTTATGTCACTGTAGAATATATGTAGGTGATGATTAGGTACAAGAGCAGTTATAGATGAGAGTAAAAAAGCTTCCAAATGCAAATATGTATATGTTTATATTTAGAAAACAAGAGCATGTTGTAGCATGTATATTTCTAAAGCTAAGTGCCTGGAAAGTGAAATTCTCAAAAGAAAGGAATAATTCTTCTCAAACATAGAGAAAATTTCTTGGTCAATTTTGCTGTTATAAACAAACCATAAAAAAACCAAACCGATGGGGCGCCTGGGTGGCTCAGTTGTTTAGGCAGCTGCCTTCTGCTCAGATCATAATCCCAGGGTCCTATGATTGAGCCCCGAATTCGGCTCCCTCCCTGCTCGGCAGGGAGCCTGCTTCCCCCTCTCTCTCTGCCTGCCTCTCTGCCTACTTGTGATCTCTTTCTTTCTGTCAAATAAATAAATAAATAAAATCTTTAAAAAAAAAAACAAAAAACAACAACAAAAAAACCTGGAATACAATTCTAGCAATTATTGTAGTAGCTTGTAGTTCATACATTTTGCAAAATGCTTTCAATTACATTATTGGATTTCCCCCCCCCATTATTTGCATCCAATCCAATCCCTTATATTCAGTTTACTTTCTTACATTCTTGTAAAATCATTCATGTTTTTATTAAATCTGTGTTTCTATTAAATCTCCTTTGCTAACTTAAACATTGTTAACTTATGACCAAGTCTTCACTGAGAAAATAAGCTTTTAGTTAAAGTGAAAGGGTTCCTGTGATTTCTGCTCCTGACTCTTTCAGAAACTTTACCTTTGTTTGTGGTATCTGTATCTGGCTAGAGAAAGCCAGATGGCCGGTGAAAATGTGCAGAGGTCGCCAGAAACGAATCCCCAGAAAGCTGGTAAACTATGACTTTGGACTGTGTGGTGATACATAAATCTTGGGAACAGTCCTCATTGATCCTCCCAAAACATAACAATAAGCAATTCCAACTCACCACCTTTTTCTCAGGACAGTATCTTTCCTTTCATGTAGGTGGTCATGTCTAGTGATAGTTGGATCAGTCATGCAGGTCAGGCTTATGATTTATTTGATTCTGCAGCACTGAGATTTTATTTGAAAGGTGCTCAAGACTTTCATCATCTTCCAAATGTCTTGCCTTGCTTTAGTTGCTTACACTGTGGGCTATCTTAGTGAGAATATCGTTTCCTGGTAATAGTTATTCACTTAAAAAGCCTTCAAAATATTAACCAGTCGCTGAAGGTTCTTTGAAGAAAAATATGACTGCTCGTGTAAACAATTGATGGTTGTTAAGCATGGCAGTGTATATTATGACAAACAACACATGCTACATTATGCCAGCTGGTGTAATGATGTGCTAATGGCTGACTCATTAACTCTGGCACACAGTTTACGATGCCCTTCTATGACAGGATTAATTGATTCACACATACATTAAAACAAAAATAACTACACTGAAATTCAGCTGGAAGCCTAGCTCCTCATTTGTCATAAACCCTGCTGTTGGTGATAGCTGACAAAGACCCTAATGCTGAATGGGTTGAGGTTCCCTTACTCACCTCATCTTTGTTTCTGACTAAGAACAAGAGCCTTGGAAACGTACTGGAGTGCCTGAAGGTAAAGACTTTCCCTGAAGAAGAATTCACACAGGAGCAAATTGTATACACATATGGAATTGAACAGTAAAATGACTCAATGTACTTTTTAAAAGCAAGTCCAGGAGCAAAACAACCATTCTAGAGTGTCTACTAGAAATATAGCTTTCCCAAAATAACTAGGTATTTAAAGAATTTCAGATAACTAATCAAATACTTCTCAGAGCACTTTTTAGAACTACAGTGAACTCTGACTTACATTAGGCATAGTAATAAACGGAGGACTCAGCAGAGTGCTACTTTTTTCTTCTTTACCTCAGTTGCAGTTTTGTCTCTTCATTGAATTGTATGGATTGGTAATGCTTAAAATTTGAACCTAGGCAACTTTTCTTCACCTAAAGCCTGTCATTGTAATAACAGTTTTATTAAATTGAGAAGGCTCACTCATTTTAATATAAAATCCCTATTTATTGTTTTTCTAGGGCCCTTTCAACTAAAATTATTTCTTTACTAAATAATTATTTAGTATATTATTATGTCTTTACTAAATTATTTCTTTACTAAATATCCTGTTTCAATTGAGACCATATATGTTGTATTTAACAATTTTTAGTTGTTTTGTTAAATAAAAATAGAATTGTATGATTATCATTTCAAAAGCGCTTTACACATACTGTTTTTTAGTATTATTATTGTTACTAGCAATTATGGCATAAATGTTAGAGGTTATAAAAAAACAGTTTATTGGAGTGCACTTTTTTCAACATGCTGAAGGAAAAAAAGTGCTAATTTTTTAAAAAAACTGGAGTTCCTTTGATTATTTTCATTAATTTTATTCATTTTGCCATTTTTGCTTTCAGAATTTAAGGATGCATGGTCCCATCTCTTCTTTTTGGGGGGTGGGGGAGAGAGAGGAGAGAGTGTGAGCTGGGAGGGACAAAGGGGGAGGGAGAGAGAGAATCTTAAGCAGACTCCCCGCTGAACACAGAGACACCACAGGGCTATATCTCTTGACCCTGATTGTGACCTGAGTGGAAATCATGAGTTAGTGCTTAACCGACTGAGCCACCTAGGATCACCTCATGTCTCTTCTTTATGTTGAGACTGAATTGTTCTAGACTGGTCAAGTAACGAAGTGATCATTTTAGGTTAATGAGAGTTAAAGCTTGAAGTGAGGCTCTAGAGTCGTTTTGGAAGAAAGAAATGAAATAACTAATCCACCTCTCCTTTTATCTTGCTAATTTCCGTTACAGCATAAGGTAGTAATTCCAAACTTTTTCATTACTGAGGGCTAGTCTTCCATTTTTTCTTCTACAGGTCACTTTTAAAACTTTATTTGTCCTTATCATAAAACTCATGGCTAATGGAGACAATTTAGAAAATTCAATGAAAATATGAAGGAAAAGAATAAAGAATCATCCATAATTTCATGACCCAAAGAAAATCACAATTAATAGTCTATCCCCTGTCATATTACTTTATATATATATATAAAATTTTTTCTAAAACTGAGACAATGTCAGTATGATTTTGTATCCATTTTTCTTTCTTCTTACAATTATATCTTGAACACTTTACATTTTATTAAGTGTTTCAAAAACATTTTTAATGGTTATTTAACATTTACTTTAATACCTCAAAGTTCATGGACATATATATTGATTTTAAACTTTCATTTATTATAATAAGATATAGTATCATGAAAATGAGTCCTGTATTTTGAAAAATTCAGTCTATAAAATGGATTAAATTTGTCAACAAATAATTTAGATGTCACACCATTTCAAATAGCAATAATCGTGTCTCAGATAAACCTCATTGGCTACGATACTGCCACTGCACAAAGCTAGATGCCACACCATTTAAGAGTTAAAATCTCGGGGTGCCTGGGTGGCTCAGTGGGTTAAAGCCTCTGCCTTCAGCTCAGGTCATGATCTCAGGGTCCTGGGATCGAGCCCCGCATAGGGCTCTCTGCTCAGCGGAGAGCCTGCTTCCTCCTCTCTCTCTGCCTGCCTCTCTGCCTACTTGTGATCTCTCTCTGTCAAATAAATAAATAAAATCTAAAAAAAAAAAAAGAGTTAAAATCTCAGTAACTGTAATCCAGATTTTCAGATCAACATTAGAAATTAGTGTTGTTGCTCTGATTAGTAACATTTCATCCAAAGTGGAATGAAAAAGTTATGTTTATTTGTTTCTATGCGATTTGTCAGGAAAACTCATGATCTACCTTTGATGTGTTGACACATGAGAAACAACTTTAAGAGCCCCCAATTGACAACTACTACATTAACAGATAACACTTAGTCACACTTTATGAGGATAATTATGATTACTGTGTGGTAGCCTCATTCTTCATACCCTAAGAAAGGAAATGTTTTTCCAAAGAGATGAGTATGACTATATAAACCACAGCAATAGGAACAGTAAGCAATGAATAATTTTTTAAAAGATACACAGATAGATAGAATGATTGGCTATGGCTTTCAGGATGGGGACATTTAATTTGTGGGAAGAATCGCATCCTCCTCAAGGTCAGAAGTGTGAGGTGTTGCTTCTTTGCATGCAGTCTCTGCTTCCTGAACCTTTCTCAGTGTTTGCTTGGCACACTTAATGAATGGTCTGTGCTTTGGCGCTGTGGTAGCTTCCTTATTTCATTGTGATAGGCACACTGTGTCTATTCCTCATACTTTTATTTTTGGGTTTTGTGTGTGAATTTTATCTTTTTGTTTGTAACTATTTTTTATTATGATCAGTTAGCCAACATATAGTACATCATTAATTTTTGATGTGTTCAACAATTCATTAGTTGCGTATAACACAGTGCTCATCACAACACATGCCCTTCTAACTTTTTTGTTTTTAGTAGAGTTTGACTAACTAAATTGAGAAAAATATCAGTGTTTAATCTTTAAAAGACTGTTTTCTTTTTTCTTTCTTCTTCTTCTTTTTTTAAAGATTCAGAGGGAATGGTAGTGGGAGAAGCAGGCTTCCTGCTGAGCAAGGAGCCCGATGCGGGGCTCGATCCCCGCACCCTGGGATCATGACCTGAGCCGAAGGCAGATGCTTAACGACTGAGCCACCTAGGCGCCCCAAAGACTGTTTTCTTTTTAATGTAAAATATAGACTGACTTATCAAAGCTGGTGTACTTGTAATATCTATATGTTGGGTCTTTGTAGGCACTCAAGTTTGCAATTCGAGGCCTAGAATTAAGCTTGTTTGAGCAAAGAAAGGTGAGTCATGACTTTGCCACTGCTGAAAGTGGAGTACAGTGAAAGAGGAAGAAGAAATAGTAAGGACCAGGTTGTAATGGATATCAAGTGCTTCTCTGTATGCAACACCAGCTGTAAGAACACAGAAAGAAAGTGTCTCAGGGGTATAAAAAATTAATACATTTTGGGAGGAGGTGTTGGAGACATAAGCCCAGTAGACTCTTGACAAGATTTTAGCTTATTCCACAACTCTGTCATGGACACACTGCTTTATAATCTTTGATAAATAACTTGTCCCATTCCTTCAAACTGGACTAAGAACCAAAAAGAAATGTTCAAAAGAAGTAGAATAGCATATGTAAACAAATGAAGCACTTATATCTAAGGAGATAATGAGCATAAAGGGATTAGAAGTGTGTCTGCAAATAGAAAATGCTCAATAAATGTAGGACATACATCATGAAAGTAATCATCCAAAGAGACGTAGATAATTGCATGTCAAATAATTATCCATGTTCTCTCAAAGAAATTAAAATTCTCTCCCTCTCTCTTTCTCTTTTATTCTCTCTCTCTCTCTGCTATATATATATATATATATATATATAGCTGTGCTCTGACTGTTTGTGTCCCCCCAAAATTCATATATTGAAATCTTAGTACCCAGTGTGATAGTATTAGGAGGCAGGGTCTTTGGGAAGTGCTTAGGTCATAGGGTCAAGGGCTCCTGAATGGGATTAACACCTTATAAGAGGAACACCAGGGAACTCTCTTGCTCCTTCTTCTTCTGCCATGTGAGGATATAGAGAGAAGTTAGCAGTCTGCAGCCCAGAAGAAGGCTGACCATGCTGGCACCCTGATCTGGGACTTCCAGCCCCCAGAGCTGTAAGAAATAAATTTCTGTTATTTATAAGATATTTAGTTTGTGACATTTTTTATAGCAACCCTAACAGATAATATATAACACACACACACATATATATATACACATACCCACACACTCACGCAGAGAGAGAACTGAAAAAGGAAACACAAGGATGCATAGATTATAAAGCAACAAAAAGAGATTAAAAGTTATGAGCTAGAGCTTAAAATAGAAGTGGAAGACAAAAATACACATGAATAGACATGAAACAATGTTGAAAAAACCAAAAACTAAAATAAATGTGAGTTAAAGAAAGTTAGGGACAATGCATGGATAGGCTTGAAGAAATCATTCAAAACAAAATTGAGAGAAAAAATTGAATTACACATAAGCTATATTAAATTTCTCCCCCCCAAAACTAGAATAAACACAAATAAAATTATGTCAGGGACACACAGTATGAATAAGCTCGAAGAAATCACTCCAAAGAAAATAAGAAAGAAAAAGAATATGAAAATTACCTTAGACTGATAATAGGAATAAAAATTCATCAATAGGGATCCAACAAATGTATAGCTGATACTCTAAAAGAAGAGAAAAAAGAGAATAAAAACAAATAAGTAAATTTCTTTAAAAAATTTTAATTTGAAAATCAAAACAGCATATGGATATCTATTATTTAATTTTTTAAAATATTTTATTTATTTGACAGAAAGTGAGAGAGAGCACAAGCAGGTGGAGTGGCAGGTAGGCAGAGGGAGAGGCAGAAGCAGACTCCCGCTGGGCAGGGAGCTGGATCCCAGGACCCTGGGATCATGACCAGAGCCAAAGGCAGAGGCTTAATCAACTGAGCCACCCAGGTGCCCCTATCTATTGTTTAATACCACATTATATTTTGGTGAATTTAGTAACCTAAGAGAATAAAGAAAAAAATTATAAGAGCATCCTGGTGTATAGGATGTTATAGAAGCAAGTCCTGGCCAAGAAGAATAAATGTGATTGGTCTGAGAGACTTCATTCAATGCCCCATTCAATGTCAGAAGATAAAGTAGCAATATTTAGGAAATTTTGAGGAAAAGAAAGTATGACTCAAGAAATTTATACCTAGCCAAATTGTCTTTGAAGTTTAAATGAAAACAGAGACACTTTATTTATTTTTTTAACATCTTAATATTATTTTTTTTAGTGTTCCAAGATCCATTGTTTACACTCCATACCTGTGCTCCATGCAATACATGCCCTCCTTAATACCCACCACCAGGCTCACCTATTCCCCCATCCCCTTCCCTTCCAAAACCCTCAGTTTGTTTCTCAGAGTCTACAATCTCTCAGGCTTCATCTCCCCCTCCAATTTCCCCCAATTCACTTTTCCTTTCCTTCTCCTAATGTCCTCCATCTTATTCCTCATGTTCCACAAGTAAGTGAAACTGTATGATAATTGATTTTCTCTGCTTGACTTATTTCACTCAGCATAACCTCCAGTCGCATCCATGTTAATATGAAAGTTGGATATTCATCCTTTCTGATGGCTGTGTAATATTCCATGGTATATATGGACCACATCTTCTTTAAATGAAAACAGAGATATTATCAAAATTGCAAAAACTTAGACCAAGGAGCCAGCTATTAAAATAGAGAAAAAGAAGAAAAAAAGCTTCTATGCCAGAGTTCAGCCAGCCAAAAGATAGATGAAAATAAATATTTCAGAAATGGAGAGCCTATGATCAATGGACAGATGAAAAATTGTGGGAATTATGTACAAGTTATAAAATTTGGCTTTTTTTTTAAAGATTTTATTTATTTATTTGACACAGAGAGAGAGATCACAAGTAGGCAGAGAGGCAGGCAGAGAGAGGGAAGCAGGCTCCCTGCTGAGCAGAGAGCCCAATGCAGGGCTCGATCCCAGGACCCTGAGATCATGACCTGAGCCAAAGGCAGAGGCTTTAACCCACTGAGCCACCCAGGCGCCCCAAAATTTGGCCTTTCAAGACTGATAGTACACCTAGCAAACAGGATGAGCTCTAGGGGGTGAAAAGTACTCACAGATGTGCTAAATTCCATCTCTCCTAGTATCAAGTCAAAAAGTTACTGTTTGGGGCGCCTGGGTGGCTCAGTGGGTTAAAGCCTCTGCCTTCGGCTCAGGTCATGATCTCAGGGTCCTGGGATCGAGCCCCGCATCGGGCTCTCTGCTCAGCAGGGAGACTGCTTCCCCCTCTCTCTCTGCCTGCCTCTCTGCCTACTTGTGATCTCTCTCCTCTCAAATAAATAAATAAAATCTTTAAAAAAAAAAAAAGTTACTGTTTAAAACTCACCTTAGATTTAAACAAACAAACAAAAACCCACCATGAACTCTGACCTCTTACATAGTAGTCTTTACATTAAAAAAATCTTTTGGAAATTGAAGTTTTTCTTATGCAGAAATATCTCAATTTTTTTATTTTATCTTAATTTTCCATTGAAATTCAAATCAAATGAATTCCATACTGACTGACCATTTGTTCACAATTGCCCATTTCTTACATCTGCTTTGTCTTGATTAAGCTTTAGTCAGGCTTCTTTCCTTCCTATGAGTTCTAATTACCTTCCAGTCTGAGCAAGCACTAAAAAGAAGGACAAGCCCTCTGTATCAGTTTATTCCAAGAACCTGCTGAGCATAGCAGGGCATTTTTCCCATCAGACTCCATTGGTTATTTTTCCTTGCTTGCCCAACTTCCTTTTTAAAATTCTGCTACTCTAAGGCACCTGGGTGGCTCAGTCAGTTAAGTGTCTGCCTTCAGGTCAGGTCATGATTCCAGGGTCCTTGGATTGAGTCCCCCATGGGCTCCCTTGCTCAGCAAGGATCCTGCTTCTCCCTCTGCCTGCTGCTCCCCCTACTTGTGTGCTCTCTCTCTGTCAAATAAATAAATAAAATATTTTTTTCTCCCAAATATGTCTATTTTTTCAGTGTTACAAGATTAATTGTTCATGCACCACACCCAGTGCTCCATGCAGTATGTGCCCTCCTCAATACCCACTACCAGGCTCGCCCAACCTCCTTCCCCCTCCCCTCCAAAACCCTCAGTTTGTTGCTCAGAGTCCACAGTCTCTCATGGTTCATCTCCCCCTCTGATTTCCCCCCATTCCCCTTTCCCTTCCTTCTCACAATGTCCTCCATGTTTTTCTTTATGCTCAGCATATAAGTGAGACCATAAGATAATTGGCTCTCTCAGCTTGACTTATTTCACTCCACATAATCTCTTCCAATCCTGTACATGTTGATACAAAAGTTGGATATTTGTCCTTTCTAATGGAGGCATTGTCAAATAAATAAATAAAATCTTTAAAAAAATAAAGTTTCTGCCAATATTTAGTTATTCCTTGTATTAGTCTCCTAGGGCTACTGTAAGAAATTACTAAAAACTGAGTGGCTTAAAACAACAGAACTTAATTCTCTTACCATTGTGGAGGACTAGAAGTTGGAAAGATCTTCAAGCTATCAGCAGGGTCATATTCCCTTTGAGTTGCTGGGTGCAATCCTTCCTTACCTCTTCCTAGGGTCTGGTGGCTGTTGATCATTGGTGCTCCTTGGTTGGCAGCTACATCACTCCAGTATCCAGCTCCATGGTATTCTCCCCTTGTATTTTCACATGATATTATAGTCATAATGGATGAAGGGCCATTCCTACTCCCATATGACCACATCTTGACTGTCCGCAATGATTATTTCTAAATATCACCACATTCTGAGGTATTGGGGTTTGAGACTTCAACATATCCTTCTGGGAGACACAATTCAACCTGTAACACTGCTCCTTACCCTGCACTTGGAAAGACTTTTTCCTGTCTGATTTTGAGATGCTTGGAGATTTCTGAGATTGGAAGTTTCTCCCAGTTGCAACAGTCTTTCTTCTGGTAAGTTTCTTCTTATCTAAGTGTGAAATTGTTTTTGACACTACTTTATTGTGATATAGCATGATTCTATGTTTAAATAAAATATATTTTATCGCCTACATCTACAAAGAGTGAGAGTTTGACTATTTCTTTGCCAATTCAGATGCCTTTTATCTCTTTATTGTCTGATTGCTGAGGTGAGGACTTCTAGTACTATGTTGGACAGAAGTCGTGATAGAGGACATCCCTGCTGTGTTCCTGACCTTAGGGGGAAAGCTCTCAGTTTTTCCCTATTGAGAATGATATTTGCTAGGTTTTTTTCATAGAAGGGTTTTGTAATATTGAGATAGGTACCCTCTCCCTGCAGGATGCTGTGCTTGGTCAAATGGAGAGTTTTTTGTTTCCAATGACAACATGTACCATTTTTACAAAAATGTTAAAGTCATTTTTTTGTCTAAACCTTCATGAAAAAACAAGTACTTTTTTTTCCTGCCTTACAGGAAAGACAGAAAGAAAGACAGCTGGCAGTGAAATGCTTAGCAAGTTACTGGCAATACAAAACTAGAGCTTGCATCTTAATTGGTTGATTCAAGCAGGGCTGCCTTAGAAATTAGAGACAATTCATATGAAAATTAAAAATCCAGCCAATCATCTCTGTGATTGACTTTGATTTTATAGCATTAAACCAAAATCTGTGAGTCTGATAATCTACACTGTTTAGAAGACATCAGAACATTTTATTCTTTGTCCAAATATTTGTTATTATAACTTTTGGCTTTAAAATTATTTCCTTTAGAATTTATAATACACTGTGAGAAATCGAATTAGAATACAGGAAACTTGTTGAGTAACCCAGAAATGAGCCTCTAATATACAGCCTTTAGAGAGAGGTTATATTAAAACTTTACTTAAAAGGTCACTGAAGATGTACAGGAGTATTTTTGGAACAAGTGTATTTAATGAAACCATAATCCTCAAATTTCAACATTTTCTGTTCAGATAAATGACAATCAGTTGTCAAAAGGAAAAAAGAGTTTTAAGCCAATGATTGATCTTTAATGAGTCTTCTCACACAGAGAATGGTAGAAATAAAAATAATGAAGCCATCAAGATAACACTAAAGTAAATTTCATAACTAGGGTGAGGAGTAACTTGGAGTAACAGTAGTAACTGTTGGAGTAACAGGAGCTCAATGACTTGGAAATCTATACAGGAAAAATAATCCCAGAAGGTAAGAAGGGTCTGTGGTGTTCACTGAGGATGAATAATAAGAGGGGAGTTCTGCAATTAATCACAAGAAATCAAGAGATGGCTTTGGAGTCAGCCAAATACAACATCTGCCCTTTAATATCTGTGTAACCTCCTCAGCTCTGTTTCCTAGCAGTAAACTGGAGAAAATGGCAGGTAACACCCCAGGTCGTTGTAAGGATTAAGAGAGAGTATCTATTAAATCCTCATTACATTTTGTACTTCGTTGTAAATATTAATCTTCCCCTAATTTTCCTTCCTCCACACAACAGAGTTTCTATCTGGTAGATCATAGGCTAGATTGACCCGATTAGATTACAACTCCCGGTTCAGAACCATTTCAGTAATCCCATTCAGAAAACATCCTGAACCACACATTTATTTTAAAATTGTATTCTTTCAAAGAAATTGCTGTTGAAGTTATTTTTACTCTGAAAAGCATCTGTGCCTTTCTCAGTCAAAATGTGAATTTTTCTGTATGAATCTATTATTTAACATCTTCATAAAAGATACTTTCTGTGGGTTAAAACTATGAATGAGTGATATTTTAATTAATGCATATGATAAATAAAGTAGCCTTTGTAATCCCAGTCATAGTGCTGGTGAATACCTCTTGTCATGGAATCAAGGAAAAACTATTGCTTTGAGTTATAACCTTTGTTCTTTACATATTATGCAATGGCGTTGACAGTGGTTTATTTGTGAAGAAAACAACTTAAAATATGTATTATGCATGACAGAGCAGAAGTTCTAAAACTATATATCTGCTCAGTATGACATTATCCTGCAACATTATACTTCATTCGTTCATGAATACATTCATTCATCCTGTGCATTCATCAAGATATTTATTGCCTTCTACCCTATGCCAGGTGCTGTGCTAGATGTAGATTCACTATAGAAAAATGTCATGTTCCAGAAATCAAAGTAAGATCATGCATCTAGAGCACAGAGAATGAGAGGGTTCTTGGTGGGAGATGAGGCAGGACCAGACCACATGGAGTCATGAAGTTCATGTTGAAGGTTTTTGTATATATCCTAAGAATAATGCAAAAGAAGATGAGAGATATGATTAAATTTGCATCTTAACATGCAAATCACTCTAGTTCTAAAATGCAGAAGAACCTGGAGAAGACCAAGACGGATAAGAAGAGCAGAGTTAGAATGCTAATACATCTGATGAGAAACAGTGGCAGTTTGAACTAGGGTTAGTAGCAGAGCTGGACAAATTTGAATGGATTTAAGAAATGTTTATGATCTAAGATTGATAGGATTTTGTGAGACTATGGATATGCTCTAGATAGCAATAGGCTATGTAAGAGAGACATGTCAAACAGGACTTCCAGGTTTCCGAATTCCAAGACTGGCTAGTGACACCCATGACTGAGGCAGATAAAAAGGACTGCAAGAGGATTATGTTAAGGACTAAAGCCTTTAGGATGAGTCTAATCTCTCGGTCTTCTTCACATATCCAAAGTTTATAATACCTTATTCCTTCTATAATTTTTTTTGCTAGATATTTGTCTTACTATAAAAGTAATCCAGTTTATTACTTTGGGGGAAAAAAGAAAAGAAAGGAAATGACAAAAACAGACTAAAAACTCATCTGTTTGGTCTATCAATTCTAATAAAGCAGTTATAACCAAAAAATTGGCCAACTGGTATAGGGATAGTTTACTTTACTTGAGACTTAAGTTATTACAAGAGTGTATTTGTTTTCAATTTAACTTTTTGATAAGAGTCTGAAGTGTGAATCCAAGATAAATTTAAGATGTAATTAATAAAAGTTATAAAGAAAAGTTTTAGTTAAACTTAAAATTGTCTAACACTCATTACATTAGAATTTTCTGCTCGTTTGGAACAAAGTTGGACTACGTTGAATTATCTTCAGAGCTTCCCTATGTATTTAATTCATTGTTCCCATCATATATTAATACAGCTGGAATTCCGAGAGCTTGTCATGATTGTCTCAGAAGAGTGATGACATTTTTGGACACACAAAGGTTTTTTCTAGTTTATATAACGAGAAAATTTACACTTTCGGATTTTAAATTGCAGACAAGACTCTAGCTAATGTTTCACTATACAATAGCTCTATCTTTATTAGTCAATATTGATTTTTTCCAAGATAAGTTTCCCCCACTATCTGAAAGTGTAGAACATTCCTATGAAATGTATTTTGTATTTCATTTTGTATTGTACATTTCATTGTATTTATAATATAAATATTATATCATATATATTTATCAAATATCAAATATCAATATATTTGATAATCATGATATCAAATATCAATATAAATATATTGTATTTCATTTTGTATTGAACATTTCATTTCAATAAAAAATGTATTTCATTTTGTAAGCTGAAATGGCATAAGTCAAAGAAGCAATTACCATTTCATAAAAGCTAAAATGCTCTTTGGAGTCTGCTAGCAAACATAGGTATTAACGTAGTACTTTCTTAAAAGTGAAGTTTTGTAAATTGAACTTTCAGATAGTGGGGAAAACCTGTATGATATTTCATACACAGTGGTTCTTTAGTATAATCATGAAGTGTGTCATTTAGGAAATGTACTACATCTTGAGTAAAGGAAATTCAGACAAAAATAAATACAGATGTGGGGCGCCTGGGTGGCTCAGTGGGTTAGAGCCTCTGCCTTCTGCTCAGGTCATGATCTTAGGACCCTGGAATTGAGCCCCACATCGGGTTCTCTGCTCAGCAGGGAGCCTGCTTCTCCCTCTCTCTCTCTGCCTCTCTGCCTATTTGTGATCTCTCTTTCTCTGTCAAATAAATAAATAAAATCTTTTAAAAAAATAAATAAATACAGATGAAACAAAGCACATGATTAACTTTCTTCTGTTTGACAGCTGGCCATACTTTGAGTAATTTCATTGACCCTTTAGCTTCCAATCAAGAAAGACTAACAGAAAATTTATTCAGTGATAGATTGAATTCTTCAGAATACACAGTTTTTACAGTGGATAAAATTTAGTGCCTGAGAAATTCTAGGCTTAGATTTTTTTTTTTCTTTTACTGTGTCTCATAAATGACTTAAAATACCACCAACTTCCTGACAGATACTCAGTTCTACAATGTGGTGAAAGGCATAGGGGAATGGAATAGCTAAGGGATATTTAAGTTTTATTATGGAGGTGCTGCAAAATAGTAATATTATGTATATTTTAAAAAATAAAACAAAGTTTCTTTGGTGCCTGTTTAGAGTTCTGGATATTACTTCTGTTGAAGAAAGAATATAAAAATTTAGGGAGGGGGGCAAGATGGCGGAGAAGTAGGAGATCCTGTTGCAACCTGTCCCCAAAAGTGAGCTGGATATCTACCAGAACATGCTGAACAACCATGAAATCAGCCTGAGGAGCAACATTTTTCACTTCTGGGTCTCTATAGGAGCAGAAGACAGCAGTGGAGAGGTAAAGCAAAGTGGGAACCCTTGAACAGATATCAGAGGATAAACAAAAGGGGGAGAGAGCCACCAAAAGTGATCCAAGGACAGTAATACCCCAAAGGAAAGTGCCCAGTGGTTGGGGACCAACATTAACTTAGAGTCTGTTTAAAAACACTTAAAAAGAGGAAAAGGTTCTGAGGAGCAACTAGTGGAAGGGGGTGGTCGCGGGCTCGGACCTGGGCTCATGCTCCCAGGAAGGACACCACTTGCCTCAAAGAAAGACTGGTGGGTGGTCCAGTCCATGGTCCCTGAACCTGCAGCTTTCCACTTCTTACACTGTTTTGTGGGTGGGGTGCATGCGATCCTGCAAGCGCCTTAGAGAGTCTGCTGTGGTCCAGGAGCTGGCAGCTTTTTACCGCATGCCCTACTCTCTGGACTGAGTGCAACCCTGACTGAAAAGACATTCATGGTCTGTGGCAGGGTCTGGGTGCTCCCAGCTGGTGCTGGATAGAATGCGGGCAGGAGGCCTAATCTCGGGGGCAGGAATCTGGCCACACCCTGCAGGCCTGGAGCCTGGAGAGCAAGGGAGCACTCGCAGACTCGCAAACTGTGGAATGCACACCACCTGTGACAGGCTGCACTGGGAGCAGAATTTTGTGGAAGGGAGTGTGTGTTCTGGAACACCCAGAGGGGAGCAGACTGAGGCTTCTCTGGGACGCGGAGGTCTGGGACATACAGGCAGATTCCTTGCTTGGACTCTCTGAAAAGGTGAAAAAGCCACAAAAGGCCAAAAACCTTGGCCTTTTGTGAGAGCAAAAGGCCAAAAACCTTGGCCAGAATGAAAGACTGAGAAACTGGTTTCTGAAGAGCTCAGCCCCTTGATTGGGGGGCAGAATGACCCAACCCAAGCAAGACTGACTGGAAAACAACATCCCCTCCCCCAGAAGACAAGTCAAAAAGAACAAAAGGACTATAACCACAGGGTCCCCATAAAATTTTAAATCCCCAACATCAGAAGAAATCAATATATTAAGTGCCTGATAATACCCTCAAACCTGTATATTTCATAGATACAAGTTTTTATTCTTTCTTATTCTCTTTCTATTTTTTTTAATTCACTCATTTTCACATTTCTTGTTTTTTTTTTTTAATTTTTTTAAACTACTTAACATTACAACTAGAGGCTTAAGACAACGATAAACCCAGGAAGACCTGAAATAACCTTGCTTGCCCAAGAGAGTTATAACCACTCTCCCAACTTATCCTTCTGTCAGTGTTTCTATGTATTTGCTTTTGTTCTGGTATTATATAAATCTAATTCCTGGGGTTCATTCTGACTAGGTCCTTTTAGTTCTTGTCATTTACTTTTGTCAGTCTATATGTTTGTTTGTGTTGGTTTACATACCTTATAAAACTTATTTTTGGAATCCATTCTGGCTGGGATTTCTTCTTTTTCTCTTTCTCTCTACCTTTTTTTTTTTGTCCTTATTCTTTCTTTTTGGTGATGAATCCCAATTGCTCCTAAACCTTCCAGAGTGCACCCTGCCTGGATCGTGGGCAATATATCCAGCTATACATCCTCTCATCCACTTCTCATCAAAATGACTAGGAGGAGGAACACCCAACAGAGGAAAAACCCAGAGACTGCACCCTCTCTCTCAGAACTATTGGAGAACTATTGTCCAACTACATGGACATAAACATTATGTCAGAAAGGGAATAAAGGGTGATAATTATCCAGGCAATGGCTAGGATGGAGAAAAACATTAATGACAACATAGAATCTCTAAGGGCGGAAATGAGAACCAGTATAGCTGATGTAGGAAGCACTATCAATGAGATCCTATCCGATCTAAATAGTCTAACAGCTAGAGTTACGGAGACAGAGGATAGAATTGGTGATCTAGAGGATAAAATGGTTGAGAAGAAAGGGCAGGAGGAGAGCTGGAGCAAACTGCTCAGGAATCATGAGAAGAGACATAAGGAAATAAATGACACCATGAAACATTCCAACATCAGAATTATTGGAATCCCAGAGGGGGTAGAGAAAGACAGAAGACCAGAAGATATAACTGACCAAATTCTGAATGAAAATTTCCCCAATCTGGGGAATGCAACAGGTGCTCATGTCCTAGAGGTGAAAAGGACACCTGCCAAGATCAATGAGTCTAGAAAGACACCCAGACATATAATTGTGAAATTTGCAAATTACAATTTTAGACAAGAGGTCCTGAGGGCAGCTAGGGGAAGAGATTCCTTACATACGGAGGAAGACCCATCAGAATAACGTCAGACCTGTCCACAGAAACCTGACAAGCCAGAAAGGGCTGGCATGAGGTATTCAGGGCACTCAATGAGAAGAACATGCAGCCAAGAATACTTTATACAGTAAGGCTGACATTCAAAATGGATGGAGACATAAAGAGCTTCCAAGACCAGCAAGGATTAAAAAAGTATGTGACCACCAAGCCAGCACTCCAGGAAATATTAAAGGGGGTTCTATAAAAGTAGAAAGAACCCATAAGGGAGTTAGAACAAAAATTTACAATCTACAGAAAAAAGGACTACACAGGCAACATGATGTCAATAAACACTTATCTTTCAATAATCACTCTCAATATGAACGGCCTAAGTGCTCCCATACAATGGCACAGGGTTGCAGAATGGATAAAAAGATAGGACCCGTCCATATGCTGTCTACGAAGACACATTTGGAACCTAAAGACACATCCAGACTGAAAGTGAAAGGATGGAGAACCATCTTTCATGCCAACGGGCCTCAAAAGAAAGCTGGAGTAGCAATTCTCATATCAGGTAAATTAGATTTTCAGCTAAAGACTGTAGTCAGAGATACAGAAGGACACTACATCATTCTTAAAGGGTCTATCCTCCAAGAAGATCTAACAATGGTAAACATTTATGCCCCCAATATACAAGCAGCCAACTACATAATAAGCCAACTGTTAATTAAAATAGAGTCATATTGGGGCACCTGGGTGGCTCAGTTGGTTAAGCAGCTGCCTTCGGCCCAGGTCATGATCCTGGAGTCCCGGGATCGAGTCCCACATCAGACTCCCAGCTCCACGGGGAGTCTGCTTCTCTCTCTGACCTTCGCTCCTCTCATCCTCTTACTTTAAAAAAAAAAAAATAGAGTCATATTGATAAGAATACATTAATAGTAGGAGATCCTAACACGCCACTCTCAGTAACAGACAGATCATCTAAACAGAAAATTAATAACGAAACAA
>CM053604.1:53158194-53191611 GCA_028646535.1 Procyon lotor
AGGACAGTAAACAACACATGTTGGAGAGGGTGTGGAGAAAGGGGAACCCTCTTACACTGCTGGTGGGAATGCTAGTTGGTGTAGCCACTTTGGAATACATTGTGGAGATTCCTCAAGAAATTAAAAATAGAGCTACCCTGTGACCCTGCAATTGCACTACTGGGTATTTACCCCAAAGAAGCAGATGCAGTACAAAGGAGGGCCACATGTACCCCAATGTTCATAGCAGCAATGGCCACAATCACCAAACTGTGGAAAGAACCAAAATGCCCTTCAACAGATGAATGGATAAAGAAGACATTGTCCATATATACAATGGAATATTATGCCTCCATCAGAAAAGATGAATATCCAACTTTTGTATCAACATGGATGGGACTGGAAGAGATTATGTGGAGTGAAATAAGTCAAGCAGAGAGTCAATTATCTTATGGTCTCACTTACATGTGGAGCATAAGGAAAAACTTGGAGGGCATTGTGAGGAGGAAGGGAAGGGTGAATGGGGGGAAATCGGAGGGTTCGATGAACCATGAAAGACTGTGGACTCTGAGCAACAAACTGAGGGTTTTGGAGAGGAGTGTGTGGGGGTTGGGTGAGACTGGTGGTGGGTATTGAGGAGGGCACGCATTGCATGGAGCACTGGGTGTAGTGCATGAACAATTAATTTTGTAACACTGAAAAAATAAAATAAACATATTTGGGAAAAATAAAGAATTTAAAAATTTAATTATGAGGAAATTTCATTTTTTACTTATCTGTCATGTTTTTTCTTTCTTCCTTTTCTTCTTCTTTTTTTTTATTGAACACATACTCTGTCTAACTCTACTACAGGAGAATGAAAAGGAAAGAAGGGAGCCCCTACCTTCAAGAAGCTTATATTCTAGCAGGCAAAAGAAATAATCAAACACATTAAGATGTAATTTAATGTACATTCCTAGAGGACTGTATCACATTTTATGGAACTCTGAACAGGTAGCCCAAATTTCAGCCTGGGAAGCAGGTTATGCTACCTAGGAATATTTTCCATTGCATATGATAGAATTCTCATTCTGATTTAGCCAAATCTGGATTTATTTGTTCACATAACTGAGCAACTGCCCACATATCTACTTGGGATGGACTACTCTTATGGAGTATAAGAAACTGTGGCAAGATAGGAATGATTCATTTTAGTAGACTTGAGAGATGGCCAAGCTTCTCACCTCAGTCTCTTTTCCTGCACTTTTGAGAAGCAATTTTGGAGCCCAGAAGCAAGGAATGGAAAGACCAAGAACCAAGAGTGCCTTCAACAATTTGAGGTCCAAAAGGCAGTGTTGTTTGTATACTGACTTGGTTGGTTGAGTCTAGGAATTTATTATAGTTGGAAGTCACTTATGATAGCGTTTCTTGAATTTGCTACAGGTTAGAATCATTTCAACAACAACAACAACAACAACAACAACAACAATAAAGTTAACAAATTAAATCAAAATTTCTGGTGATAGGGCTCCAGCATGGATATTTTTAAATGTTCTTTGGGTATGGGAAGGAAAAGAAACCTTGTGGTTGTTCTAGTCCCCGACAGTGGCGAGACTGCTTGGTTACAGAGAAGGGCAGGCAGGATTGCATAAAGAACAGTGAGCAAAGAAAATGACATTCTTTTTTTTTTTTTTTTTTAAAGATTTTATTTATTTATTTGACAGAGAGAGAGAGATCACAAGTAGGAAGAGAGACAGGCAGAGAGAGAGGGGGAAGCAGGCTCCCTGCTTAGCAGAGAGCCTGATGCGGGGCTCGATCCCAGGACCCTGAGATCATGACCTGAGCCGAAGGCACAGGCTTTAACCCATTGAGCTACCCAGGTGCCCCCAAAAATGACATTCTTGTGAATAGGATGCTCCTCATTGTTTTTGCTCCAAGGTAGTGTCCTCAGTGTGAAGGTTAGAGCAACTCTCAATGATGAGAGCCTAACAGCTTGGAGAGATGGCATTTTATAAGACACCTTTGAGAAATAACACTTGTTAGATCTTACCTTTAATTTTATCCCCAGTATAATGTAGTCAGAGGAAAATAGCTCTCACATTTGCACATTTGTTTGCTCACACCATGAAAGAGTACATTCTTCAAAGATAAAGTATCTTACTCATTTTCTGATTCCCATCACCTAGCTGACACAATACTGGGCATATACTGGACATTCAGTAAATGACAACTGGATGAATGAATGTAGTGATGTCATAGCACTATCTCAAGTTTTCTATCCTAAAGTTATATGGATTTTTTAGAAAACCTGTGGAATTTTCTATTTATGAAAATAGAAGACCTACCAAAAAATGCACTTCTAAACTTCTTTATTCAGTGGTAGCAACTCAGAACAAGTTATACTTCAGGACTGACCAGAAAATCACTGGGAATGGAAACAATAACATGCTTATTCATTAGAAAAAACAAAGCAAAACAAAACAAAAATCAAAGAACCTCCAGCTCAACAAATTTTTCTGCTGCATTTTTTAATTAGCCCTGTGATTTTATCCTAGAAGGGAATAAACAGAAGTCATGCCTTTCCATTTAGTTTACATATTCTGTTAAAAACATTCAGGAAACATAATAACCTCTAAAAAACTACCCCATTAGGAACAATCAAGTTTAAAATGCCACATTTGTTGGACAGTTGACATGTTTTATTTTCTGTTACTTCAAATTCATCTTTAAAATTCATTTTGATAGCAGGTCTAATACCAAATACATTTTTTCCTGCTGAATATTTCCCATTATCTCTAGTAATAAAGGTTCTAGATTTAGGCAAGGACAATTCTTTTGAGGACCCATAAGGCAATAGCTTATAATGCAGTTTACTTGTCCAAAGGGTTCTTGGCTCTGTGTTGTTGACAGTAACAGAAGAGTATTTGGGCATCCCAAACACAGTCAGATATGACTAGGAAGACAATGAAAGGAACAGATGGATATCTTTACAAAGCAAAAATTTCAAAGCCAACCTGGAATCATGCCCATTTTGTTTAGGAGATGTGAGAAAGGGAGCAGAAAAGAGTCAGGGGAAGGATCTCTGTGTGAAAGATCCCTTTGCAGAGTCTTAAAGATTCTGGAAACTAAAATGCATATTATTTCAGATTTATTATGCAGAGAATACTGAAATTTGGAACAATTTCCAAATAGGATAATAAGGCAAACAAAGTAACCAATTTTAGAAAGTCCATGTCAGCACATAAAATGCAAATTCTTAGTTATTAGGATATGTTTTCTTTGAAAAGCAGACAAGAATAATTGAACTAGCAAGATAAACCCTATGTCTTAAGACATCTTCTGGGAACTTTTTTTTTTTCTTTTCAGAGAGGGAGAGAAGGGGCGAGGGGCAAAGGGACTGGGGAGAGAATCTTAATCCATCTCCATGCCCATTGCAGAGCCCGATGAGAAGCTCAATCTCACAAACCCGTGACCTGAGCCAAAAATCAAGAATTGGATGCTAGGTCACCTAGGTGCCCCTCTTTTGGGACATTTTTAAAGATTTTTATTTATTTGACAGAGAGAAACACAGCGATAGAGGGAACACAAGCAGGTGGAGTGGGAAAGGGAGAAGCAGGGTTCCCGCAGAGCGGGGAACCCAGTGTGTGGCTCAATCCCAGGACCCTGGGATCATGACCTGAGCTGAAGGCAGATGCTTAAAGACTGAGCCACCCAGGCACCCTTCTTTTGGGACATTTTAATGAGAATTCTATCATGGTCATTCAATCTTCCTCTTGTTTTCTGACTGTTCATAATTAATGATACTTTAATATCAATGCAATTAAACAAGTATGCCAATATAATATAAAAGTAGTGAAAGTGTTTCATGTGGACTAATTTTTTAAATTGTGGTAAAATATACATAACATAAAAGTTACCATTTAAACCATTTTTAAGTGGACAATTCAGTGGCGTTAAGTACATTTACATAATTGTACAACTGTCACTACTGTCCATCTCCAGAACTTTTTCATCATCCCAAACTGAAACTATGTATCCATTAAACAATAACTGTTCATTACTCCCTTTCCCCGGCCCCTAGTAATCACTACTCTACTGTCTCCAGGTGTTTGAGTATTCTAGCACCTCATAAGTAGAATCATACATTATTTGTCTCTAACTTATTTCACTTAGTGTGATATCTTCAGGGTTTAGCCATGTTGTAGCATGTTTCAGGATTTCATCCCTTTTTATGGCTAAATAATATCCTACTATCTGTACATGTCATATTATGTTTATTCATTTATCTGTCAATGGGCATTTAGACTATTTTTGTCTTTTGGCTACTGTCACTATTGCTGCTAAGAATATTGGTGTACACATACTGGTTTGAGTCTCTGCTTTCAATTCTTTAGGGCATATATCTAGCAATGGCATTGCTGGATTATATGGTAACTTCATGTTTAATTTTTTGAGGAAGCATCATACTGTCTTCCATAGTGGCTGTGCCATTTTGCTTTCCCACCAGCAGTGCACAAGAGTCCCAATTTTTTTGCATCTTTGCCAACCCTTTTTTCTCCTTTCCTTTTCTTTCCTTTCCTTTCTTTCCCTTCCTTTATCCTCCTTCCTCTCCCTCCCTCCCTCACTTATTTCCTTGTCTTTGTGTCTTCCTTTCTGTTTTTCTTATTTTTCTTTCTTTTGATAATAGCCATCCTAATAGGTATGAAATGGTATCTTTTTGTGGCTTTGATTTTCATTTCATTAATGACTAGTGATGTTGAATATCTTTTCATGCACTAGTGGCCTTTGTATATCTTCTTTGGAGAAATGTCTATTAAACCCATTTTTTGACTCGGTTGATTTTTTTCTGTTGGTTACTGAGTAGCAGCATTTATTCATGTGTTGCAGATATTAATCCTTTATCATGTATTATTTGCAAATATTTTCTTTCATTCTATGCAATGCCTGCTCACTCTCTAAATAGCGTCCTTTGTTGCACAAAAGTTTTTACTTTTGAGGAAGCCCAGTCAATCTATTTTTCTTCTGTTGCCTGTGCTTTTGGTATTATATCTAAGAAATCTTCATCAAATCCAATGTAAGAATGTTTTTTAAATGTGTTCCTATAATCCCAAAAAAAGCTGATTAACATTCTCTTTCCATTCTTTTTAGTTATACTTTCCACATCCTCTTAATCACACAAAGGATACATAGAACTATCCAAGTTGCCAAATAATAGCTTAGTTTATAAGCTATGCTTATAATACGGTAATTAAACCTGTACTGGTCTGTGATTATTCTTTCCCTTTTTTAGTGAGTCTTCTGAGATTCAATTTTAAAAGAACAGAAAGTGAAGAATCACCCAACTCTTCTGTCTTTACAGTAATGGCAGTAATAATAGCAAGGTATTAATCTAAGCACTCTACATACATTAGCTCATTTGCTCCTCAGTTGATACATTTATTTCTCATAACTATCGTTATCATCATCATTGCTATCAATTCGCCATCTTTACTTTAGAATTGAAGAAACTGAGGCACAGACAGGTTAAGAAACTTAGCAGAGGTCACACAGTAAATGATGAAGCCCGGATCTCAAACAAGTAGTGTATGTTCTTACTGTTACTTCATGGTCTCTTCTCTCAATAATGAAACTGATTGTCAAAGAGATACAGACATGAGATTTTTTATTATGTTACTCACCTCACCATGAGCGTTTCACGGACCTCTGGTCTCTATAGGAAAAAATAAGAACTATGTTCTTAGGTAGACTTTCAAGATTCTTCAAAATCTGGTTCTAATTTTGATTACTCACTTTTTTCCAACATCATCTGCTCTGTTTAAGTTCATAAGCTTAAGTGAGAAAACTTGTCTCTGATGCTATTGCTCATATTATTTCCTAAAGCTAAGTTTATTTTCATCTCCCCAACCTTAACAGTTGACATCTTATCCATCTTAGAAATCTGGTTCACATCTTAATAGTCTGGTACTACCATTATAATGCTTTTCTTCTAAATCCAGATATAGGTGTCCTTTACCTCTGTTTTACTTACTGCATATGCAATCCACTTAATTACACATGCATCCTTTCATTCATTCATTAACTAGTACTTTTCAAATACTGGCTTACTTCAAGGTCATTTATGTATATGACACATTGCCACTACCAGATTATAAAGTCTTAGAAGGGAGGTATCATGTAGTCTCCACTTTTATATTTCCCATGGTGACTCACAGAGGGAGAATTTAATGAACATTACGGCTTGATCCATTGATAAGCTGAATTATATACCCAAAGTAAGGCTGGCAATTTGATTTTTATGAAACATTACTACTGGGAGGATAAATTCTCTTTCTTCAGAAGCTTCTATCATGATCATTTCGTAATAGACTCAAGTTTCATGAAAAACTAAAGACTAGAAAAAGAAACTCATAAAAAAAAAAAAAAGAAAAAGAAACTCATAAATGAATTGACTTCTCTATACTTCTATAAGCATCAATCTCAACAGAAGAGAAAAAGATAAAAGAAAAAAAATCCTGATTTTGGAATAAATGGTGGGCGTTGTGGGCATTATAGACTGGATGCAAAAACTTTTTTTAAAAAATAAAAATATTTGATTAATCTAACTCATGTGGTTAGAGTTATCTTTAGAATAATGTAATAGGATTAAGTGTAAAGAATTAATGAAAAGCAACACAAAGAGCGAGAAATATTAAAAACTGAAGTAACTTGGTATTGAGAAGGTTTTTGGAAAACTATAATGCAATAACTTATTTTTAAAACAGGTTAGTGATCAAACTTTACAAATCTTTAAATATTTCCAAGAATCCCAATCATTCAACCCTAAATAATGAAAATAACATTTACTTTTTAGGATGAGAATGATATTTATCCTGTGGAAGGGTAAATACCATCAACAAAGTCTCATTTTATGTCTTTAATTTTGACTCCCTAGAAAATGTGACTTCTCTTTAATTTTCATAGCTTCCAGGAAGAGCTAGATGCATGAGTGAAAAGATCACATGACTTTCAGGCATGGGAGCTGAGTTCCAAAAAGAGATCAACAGGTAGCCAGGTATTTGATTAGAGGATCAGGCAACCTGGAAAGTGTGGTGGAGGTCAGGTTGGTGGTTGAACAGTGGTGGAGTGAACCTAGAAGAACAGATCCAAGGGTTCAGTTGGTTAAGCCTTTGCCTTCTGCTCAGGTCATGATCCCAGAGTCCTGGGATCGAGCACCACATCAGGCTCCCTGCTCAGCAGAGAGCCTGTTTCTCCCTCTCCCTCTGCCCCTCCACTTGCTTGTGCTTGCATTCTCTCAGATAAATAAATAAAAATCTTATTTAAAAATAAGAGAATAGGTCAAAGGCTGACACGCATACAGGGAACTGAAATGTTATGCTAATTAGCATATCTGGGAAATGGTGAAATTAGCCCAAACTTTAAAGCTGTAACATAAAATGATCATGTCTGTTTTCAAGAAAGAAGTGGGGCTGTGTCTGGACTGAGACCACAAGACAGTGCCTGAGTAACCCTGTTGGCTACAGAGGTGACCGCATGGGTCCTGCAGGTTAAGAGCCACCAGGAGGTATCCAGCCATGGGCTTGGAGTTCCAGACAAACTCAGGCACTGGCCCAGAGTCCAGTCTGCCTACACACTCAGCAAGAAGGAGGACCCTCCTTCCATGCCTCATCAGAACCACCAGAACGTCTCTGGAATGAGAGGATTCAAAGGTTGAGAAAAGACTCATCATGGAGATGACAAAAGGAAAACAGCTGAAAATCAGGTATGAGCAGCCAATCAACAAGGTCGGGCAGACCCTAAGAACACCAGGAGGTTCAAATTGTTGCCTTGACTGTGCAGATCTGCAATCATTAAGAACCTATGTGGCAACATCGAAAGGTCAGTGCCCATCAACACTCTAATGATGAACAACGACTAGAGAAGATGCTCAAGAAATGTTCATAGGGACAACTAAGAGGGCTTTGAGAGACTGGGGACCTGGAGATAGGCACCTCCTTTTCCCCCTGTGCCTCTGAATAGCTCCTATAGCTGCAACGCCTGTAAGTTTCTGCGTGGAGAAAAAACCCCAGGACTCCCTTGGGCAGGATGGGCAGATCTGCAGCGCTGGGAATTGAAGGAAGGAGGAAGGAAGGAAGGAAGGAAGGAAGGAAGGAAGGAAGGAAGGAAGGAAGGAAGGAAGGAAGGAAGGAAGGGAGGGAGGAAAGAAGGGAGGGAGGGAGGGAGGAAGGAAGGAAGGAAGGAAGGAAGGAAGGAAGGAAGGAAGGAAGGAAGGAAGGAAGGAGAGAGGGAGGGAAGGAGGGAGGGAGAGAAAAAAGAAGAAGAAGGAAGGAAGGAAGGAAAGCAAGAAAGAAAGAAAGAGAGAAAGAAAGAAAAAGCGAAAGAGAAGTCAGAGAGAGACAGAGATGGAAAGGGGATGGAACTGGAAGAGTAGGAGAATGATGGTGGAAATGTAAATAGACTTGAGACACGGGGACAGGAGAGTGTAGTGTATCAAACACTATTATCAGGAGATAAGGGTAATGCCTGAACTGAAGGAGTAAATGAAGGGGAAGAAACAGAGAAGAGACGTTTTGTTTTATTTTGTTTTTTAGTTAAGTTATTGAACTAATTGAACAATTATGATATGCATATTTAAAGCTTATTTTCTTTTCCCTCCATTTTTCAGTTTTGTCTCATATTTTCTAAACATTTTTCTTTGTTTTTTAGTTCAAGTATAGCTGACACACAATGTTACATTAGTTCCAGGGGTATAACATAGTCATTCTATAAGTCTATACATTATGCCGTGCTCACTGCAAAAATAGCTTTGGAGAACAGATATTTTATATTCAGTTCCCCTAAAACCTTACCTGGACTAAATGATTTTGAATGTTGAGGGGAAATATCCCACTAAATATCTAAATATTATTCTTAAAATTAAAATCCTCAAAGAAAACTTGGTGTATGGTATAGAATAAAATTCCTCTAAGTTCTAATCCTAGCATTTCCAGGTACAAACTAGACCTTAGGCCTTGGCCCATCATCTCCTTTGGACTCTGGCTTCTAAGTATTTGAAATAAGGGGCCTGACATATAAGATCTATAATTTCTAGCTGAAATCCACTAGAGATCTGTTTTAAATTTGAAGTCCTATTTCTCTAAGTTTTAGATTATCTTCTTGTAGCAATCTTTATATCTAAAAACTAAGAAGTAGAACTCAGTTCTCCAATGGTGTCTATCATTTATATGACAAAAATGAGACACCATGAGATGATACAGAAACTGTTTTGTAGAAGATTTATACTCTTTTTGTCCACATTCTTCTTATTTGTAGGCATTGCATGACTCTCACTATATACATCGGAGCTGGTATAAGTAGGTGACACTGTAGTGAAGTCACACAGAGCAATGAGAGAGGAGCACACCTATGAACAGGCAAAATACTGACAGTGATAGAGCTATAGCACCGAAGCTGTGAGGGGATGAATGGAAGAGAGATAAATGATCGTCCAAGTACTTATTGAAGCAAACATTTGGTACATAATTTGTTTTTGATACAATTGTAATGAATGTCATTCTTCTCTATGGAACAACACGCCAGATCTTTAGCACATCGCTGCTTGGTGCCCAGTGGGCAGCGAGTGCCCGATTGCCAATGCCACTTTTTAGCGCATGTTCATCTGCAGGATATTAAACAGATTGCCGTCCTTTTGATGTTTGTGAATATGAGTAGTAAATACCATATGATATGACTCAGTGGATCTGTTTCAGGAAAAAGAAAAAGACAAAGAAGAGGACAAAGAATGGAAGGAAGAGGAGGAGGAGAAAGAAATTTGTATCTCTCCCTGACGTGAAGGCATCAACTGAGTAAGTCTGAAAGCATATCATTGTTATTGGAGGTGAGTAGCAAGATTTGTATCTAGAAAAGAATGGTGCAGCTTCTAGTGCACTCCTGATTTTCTGTTGTGCTTCATGACCAAGGAAATGTCTCCCCAAAGAGTCTATAAACATTATATTTTTCAAGAATAAAAAATATAATTCTCCAGTAATTACTGGAGAATAGAAAATGGTTTTATTGTGGTTGAGAATCTTCTAGGATGTGCCTAGTTTAAGTGGCAATAAAAATTGTCTGGGGGCACCTGGGTGGCTCAGTGGGTTAAAGCCTCTTTCTTTGGCTCAGGTCATGATCTCAGGGTCCTGGGATTGAGCCCCACATCGGGCTCTCTGCTCAGCGGGGAGCCTGCTTCCCCCTCTCTGCCTGCCTCTCTGCCTACTTGTGATCTCTCTCTCTCTCTCTCTGTCAAATACATTAAAAAAATTGTATGTATGAGTGTGTGAGTGTGCACCAAATTATTTGTTGGCTAAGACATAACTCTTTCATAAAAATTTCACAAATTATCCTCTTTGCTTATCAAAGTAAAGTACATCTTGTTAAAAGTCAGAGTTGTTAGACTCTTAGACAAAGTCCAAGAAAACTCTAGCAGTTGAATGAAGCTAAAGAAACATTAGAATATAAAAACTTAGCTTTTAATCTTACTCTCAACATGTTTATGTTTTACAGTGTTCACTTCTTTGTATTAGACGAAGTTGGACTAGATGGTCTCTCAAGCCCTTTCCAACTCTAGGCTCTTCTGACATTGTCAAAGTCATCTTGGATTTTTCTTTGAAAACATTCTTTTCAAAAATACTAAATTCTATGCAAATAATCATATTCCCTGGATGAATCTTCTCTTGAAAGATGTTTTTTGGATCAGGAAGGTGATTTTCTTGTTTTTTCATCAATGTTCTTGACTGTGAAACTGATGTGTTACTAGTCATCCCTGGCCTATTGAAATAGAGTTAGGGAGAAGTGATTAGTTTATTTGGTGAAATACACTTGAGAGAGAGAGAACCTAATTACAGATTCCTGCTCCAAAACGTCTTCACATCCTCTGTCACTTGGATAAATCCACATGAAGGTGGCAACAGGAAGGTGCAGTTAAATAGTACACCTACCTCAGTTCAGAGAAAAACCTAGACCAATCAGTTATCCTTATTTGTGATCACTAGAACATTTTTGTCCTGGTTTTGCCTACCTCATTTTTTTTTCTTAAAGATTTTATTTATTTATTTGACAGAGAAGAGAGAGATCACAGGTGAGCAGAGAGGTGTGGGGGGCGGGGTTGGGAAGCCGGCTCCCTGCTGAGCAAAGAGCCCCATGTGGGACTCAATCCCTGGACCCTGGGATCATGACCTAAGCTGAAGACAGAGGCTTTAACCCACTAAGCCACCCAGGTGCCCAGTTGCCTACCTCATTTTTGAAGTTACTAGTCTAGACATATATTGTGTATACTATTTTTGACTCTAAATGTTTTCCAAACTTGGATTTCCTATGACACTTGAAAAATACATTCTAAGAACTGAATATAAGGAAGATCTGTGGCTAGTTTACAATAAAATGAATTTCATAGTTTAATAAAAGATTAACACAGTCTTATCACTTTATACTTTTTTCCCACCAAAGGTCAAGGTCTTCTTTTCTTTTTTCTCTTTTTTTAAAATAAATCAGTTTGTTGAAGGCTGAAATGATAATGAACTGTAATATATGCTAAACACACAGAGGACAAGGATCACATGCAATTTCTCCAAGGCTCAAATAAATTGGGCTGTAAAGGTTGTTGATGGAAACTCTGGGGGAATATTTAAACATTAAGTTTATTAAGTTTATTCATTTTGTTTTGATTGAAACAATCAGAATAGACTAGAGAGCTGTCATTTTAGTGGGAGGTTAAAGTAGGTGACTGACTGAAATTATATTGTATTTACTCCAGACTTTACTGGAAGATTACACTAGGGGATCTTATTAGTTCACATGATTAAAAAAAAGGGCATGGAAACAAATTTTCCATATCTAAGAGTCATAGAGTTGGTGCATAATGTTCCACCTAAATAGGGATTGTTTAATGTAGCATTTACACTTAGGCATTGAGAACCAGGTCTTACCAGTGAGGGAAACAATAGCTTTCCTGTAAGATTATGGATATTAATATCAAAGTGATAATATAAGCACCAGAAATTAGGCACAAAGAGATAATAATTTAGAATTCTCTATGGGGTGAAGAGGGGAAGTTGCTTATCCTTCTAAGTCTGATGTATATGGTTACTACTCTTGGAGCTAAGCTAGAAATGATTTAGCTGTTTAGTGCTGCTTCTACATGGATACTACATAGGAGGTCTTTAATTAGATTTAATAGTACAGCTTATTTCTTTTTGGAAACCTTTAACATTCCTTTCTTTTCAGGCCTTCTTTGTTTCTTTTCTTTTTCTCCATACTTACTCTGCACCTCTGACCTGTATGACTTACTTTAACTCACAAAATGTAGTCTTTGGAAAATGGTATTAGAGTTACATTCTTTTCATTCTCCTGGTTAGTGTTTGAACTCATGCTCTCTCACTCACACATACGCCTGACATTAAATGATGACTTGCTGTTTCACAACATGCATGCAAGGAGAACTGATCATCATAATTTAACTGTGTAGTTCTGCTTAGTGGCAATATAAAGAAATTATTAATTAGCTAATTTTATAATAGAATATACAGAAGCTCCTCGATAGCCTTGGGGCATAGTACTGTAATTTGCTAATATTATATAAGTTAAATTATGAAAATGAGACTTATAAAGGCAAAGACATAAAAAGAGGAAAGCCGATAATCACAGGATTATAATATTAAAAAGGTGAGAATGAAATACTGAATTTGATAACTTTTAGCCTTATTTTCTTATGATATTTTTGTTTGTGACTCTTTATAAGGTCATTTGCAATGGGGCCCAGACTGAGAATTATGGCCAGATAAATGAAATGGGAAATTAATTTGTTTTAAATGACACTAGACATTATCGTGTACTTCTCCAGCCTAATCACACAAATGAGTTCGAATAAAGCTCACAGACCTTTTAGAGATAGAAACTGGCACACCCCATGCTAACAGACTGTAGAATCAGGGAGCCTACATCAGTATGCACAATACAGAAGAGCAAAGATTAACTTACTTGAACAAACTTTAGTTATATTCCTTCAGAGTTTGAAGATAATTTTTTTCTTTTTTAAATGTTTTATTGAGTTATAATTGACATGTAAAAATTGCACATAAAGTGTTCAATTTGATTAATTTTGACATATATATTCACCCTTGAAACCATCACCATAATTAATATAATGAACATATCCATCCCCCCACTGCACAAATTTTCTTTGTGCCCCTTTGTAGTCATACTTCATATACCTTCCTGCCAACTCCTCATCCCCCCATTTCCCAGGCACCTACTGACTTGCTTTCTGTCATTATATAATAGTTTGAATTTTCTAGAATTGTATATAAATGGAATCAAACACTATGTATATACTTTTTTTTTTAGTCTGGCTTATTTCATTCAGATTAATTATTTCGAAATTCATCTATATTATAGCGCGTATGAAGAGTTTCTGGATAGTATTCCACTGTGTGGATATGCCATGGTTTATTTATTCATTCACTGTTGGTGGACGCTTGAGTTGTGCCTAGTTTTTGGCTGTAACAAATAAAGGGATATGAACAAATCTTTGTATGAGCGTGTTTTCATGTCTCCTGGTAAATACCTAGGATAATATGATAGATGTATATGTAATTTAAAAAACCGTTAAACTGGTGGCTGGGTTGTGGACAATGGGGAGGGTATGTGCTGTTAAGTGCTGTGAAATGTGTAAGCCCGAAGATTCACAGACATGTACCCTGGGGCAAATAATACATTATATGTTAATAAAAATTAATAAAAAAAAATAAAAAAAATAAAAGGGACATGGACTTGAAAAAAAAAAACAACAAAAAACCGTTAAACTATTTTCTAAAATGTTTATACCATTTTACATCTCTAGCAGACTCATATGAGAAGTTCAGGTTCTGTATATTTACCAACACTTGCTGTGGTTATCTTTTCAATTTAGGCATTCTAATAAGTGGGTTGCTGTGTCTCATGTGATTTTTCTTTGTTAGTATGGTGAAGTACATTGAGTTTTTTAATTGCACTGATTCATTATTTTGACTTTACAATTCCCTAACTTTGTCGTGATGTCTTACTATATATATAATTTTGTTGATATTCTAAAAGAACCAACTTTTGGTTATATTGAGTTTTGCTATTTTCTATATCATTGACTATTATTCTAATCTTTTTTTCTACCTATTTTGTATTTAATTTATATTCTATTTCCAGTTTCTTAAGATAGAAGCTGAGATCATTAATTTTAAAACTTTTCTCTCTTCTTATATAGGTTTTTAGACCTATAAATGTCTCCCTAAATACTGCTTTAGTATAAATTTGATGTGTTGTGTTTTTATTTTCATTGTCTTCCAAAAATTTTCTGTTTTCCCTCTTTATCTCTTTAAATTCATGGGTTATTTAATAGTTTGTTATTTAGTTTCCAAATATTTGGAGATTTTCTAGAAAACCTTTTTATTTAAATTCAATTAATTAACATACAATGTATTATTAGTTGCAGAGGTAGAGTTCAGTGAGTCATCAGTTATATATAACACCCAATGCTCATTACATCACATGCCCTCCTTAATGTCCATCATCCAGTTACCACATTGCCTCGCCCTCCTCCTCTCCAACAACCCTCAGTTAGTTTCCTACGGTTTGTCTCCCTGTCTATGTCTTGTTTTATTCTTCCCTCCCTTCCTCTATGCTCCTGTTTTAGTTCTTAAATTCCACATATGAGTAAAATCATATGATAATTATTTTCTCTGAGTTATTTCACTTAGCATAATACCCTCTAGTTCCATCCATGTTGTTGCAAATGGCAAGATTTCATTATTTTTTGATGACTGAGTAATATGCTGTCTGAACAGATTAGAATTATACATCAACTAGAAATATTTTTTAACTGATTAATAATTCCAATGTGTTCAGACAGCATCTTTGTATAAAATTCTTTTAAATTCATTAAGACTTGGTTAATGGCCTAAGTGAGGTCTATATTGATAAATGTTTCATATGAACTTGTAAAGTATGTATTCTATTGTTGGATGGTAGGTACTATGAATGTTCATCTAGTTGTTTGATAGTAGTGTTCAAATCTTCTATGTCTTCTTAAATGTTGACTTGTTCTAGCAAATGTTGAGGAAGAGTTGTTGGAATCTCCCACTGTAATTGTAGACTTGCTTTTGCATTCTGTTCTATCAGATTTTGCTTTATGTATTTTGAAGCTCTGTTATTAGGATATATATTTAGGATTATTATGTCTCCTTGATGAGTTGACCCCTTTATCATTGCAAATGACCTTATCGCTGGTAACTACTTGCTCTAAATTTTACTCTCTGATATTAATACAGTCACTTTTTCTTTTGGTTAACAGCATGGTATTTTTTTAATCCTGTTTCTTTTTAACTATTTTTTATTTGTATCTAAAATGCGTTTCTTGGAGGCAGTGTAGATTTGAGTCTTTCTTTTGTATCTAATATGATAATCTTTTTTTTTAATTGAAGTAATTATACTATTTATATTAATATGTTTATTGGTATGGTTAGGTTTAAATATATTTTCCTGCTACTGTTTTCTATTATCTTTTTCCCATTTTCATCTCTTTTCTGACTTCTTTTGGATCAAGTGGATATTTTTATAGTTCTAGCTTATGTGTTTGATTTGCTTATTAATTATACCTTTTTGTTGTATTATTTTAGGATGTAGAATATGCATCTTTAATTATCAAAATAACTTCATATGATGTTGTACCACTTCACATACATGTGAACCTTACAATATTACACTGCCATTTTCCACTTCCAATTTAGTTGTTTTGTTTTCTTTTACATATCTTTAAAATCTATATGTAATATTATCTTTGTTTGAGCAGTCAATTCTTTTTTCCTGTTTAAAAATAACATTTACCATAGTATTCCACAGTTTTTTTCCCCCAGCATATATCCAACTAAGGCAATTAAATAAAAAGGTAAGGTGTAAGAAATATAGTTGAAATCATAAGATACTTCTTTGTCTGTCATCATTAAACATACACTTAAATTTTAAATACTATCTCTTTAAGAAAAAGTTTTTCCTGGTGAATAATATGCGTCACTGCCCAAAATTATAAATAAATGTTTATCTTAAAATTTATGTATGTAATGGTACATTTAAGACTACCTTTCTTAAGCATTTATAACTGGATTACTCCATATGAAGTATATAGGAATATATGTTATACATGCCAAATAAAGTAAATAAAATGGAGAGATTTTTTTAAAAAGGAAAAGTCCTCTACTTATAAGATCTATGCAGGAAATCAGTGTAATCAGTGAGGCCATGTAAAATATCTGAAGAATTTTAATTTGGCATATATTTCCCAGGATAATATCTAAGCTATGAGAATACTAAATGCCTATTATAAGAACTCATGTTTGCATTAAACATTCAGCAAGATACTGTGGTCTCCCTAAGGTACACAAAAGAGGATTTGGGGAGTTTCTAAAAACAACAATAACCACAAGTCCCTCAGTTTTAGCAAGTTAGTTACACCTTTTAATCAAGTGTGTGTTGCACAGAGAACCAAATCTTGTTCCACAAGCGTTAGAAAATACTTAATGAAAGTTTTCACAGACTCTGAATTTTCTATATTTTGGAGGGCACAGAGAAGGATTTTAGGAAAATAGAGGGGGTTAGCTCCCAGAGTGGCTGGCCCAACCTGTTAAAAAAACACACCATATTTTCTACTGTTTTTAACTGTAATTTATTTACTTCAAGCCACAGATCTACTTTTGGGGTTCCCATAAGTCATACAGCAAGTGGTTTATAAATAAAATCAGAGTCTATGATAGTGTCATCAAATTAAGAGACAGACTTGGTGGATTCTTTCATTATGTAAAAAGTTCACATGTTGGGAATCCATCTTGGTATTATTGTGGTATACCTGAGATGTATCTTGCTCCAATTAACATTATCATGCTGCCCACTATAAAAAAGCCTAAAGGCAGACAAGAGAAGAGAGTAGTAGGATCACCACTTTCAGACTCAGCTGTGACCCAACCCATTGACTTCATCACAGCTTTCTTCCATGTAGCATAACGAATTTCACTTTCTGTCGCCTTGATCTGTGGCTCAAACCGTTCCATAGTGATGACTAACAAATCCTCAGGTTTAAGACTCCAAACGCCCACCTGCTCTGCAGCTCCTGCAGCCATGGCAGCTCCCAGGGCAGCTATTTCAGTCATAGAGGGCTTTATTACTGGAATATGCAGAATGTCTGCTTGTAGTTGCATAAGAATTTTATTGTTGGTCATTCCTCCATCTACCTGCAAATGATTGAAGGGAATTCCACAGTCACGGTTCATGGCTTCCAAAATCTCTCGGGTTTGGAAACAAACAGATTCCAATGCAGCAAAAGCAATATGATTTTTACTGGTAAACTGAGTGAGACCTGAGATTATTCCTCTCGCACTGGGCTCCCAATAAGGTGCATATAATCCTGAAAAGGCTGGCACAAAATAGCAGCCATAAGAAGTACCTACCTCTTTAGCAAGTGTTTCAATTTCTTCTGAGGTCTTTATAATTCCAAGGTTGTCTCTTAACCAGCGAATAACAGCACCAGCTATAGCAACAGAACCTTCCAATGCATAACATACTGGCTTGTCTTTGCCTAGTTTATAAGCCACTGTGGTCAGAAGGCCATGTTCAGAAAATACACACTTTTGACCTGTATTACATAGTAAGAAACAGCCTGTCCCATACGTGTTTTTGGCTTGTCCCTCTTGGAAGCACATTTGTCCTACCAATGCAGCAGACTGGTCCCCCAAGCACCCAGATATTGGCACACCTTCCAAGGTCCCAGCTTTCATTAGGCCATAGATCTCAGAAGAACTCAGTACATTTGGAAGAATGTCCATTGGAATCTCAAAAAAGTCACAAAGCTCTTTATCCCATTCCAAAGAATGGATGTTGAAAAGCATTGTCCTGCTTGCATTTGTTACATCTGTACAATGGACACCTCCATTAACTCCTCCTGTCAAACTCCAGATAAGCCATGAATCAATGGTACCAAAAAGAGCTCTACCTTCTTCAACAGCCTTTTGAACTTGACTCACATTGTCAAGAATCCAACGAAGTTTCACTGCACTGAAATAAGTGCTAAGTGGAAGGCCTGTCTTGGACTTGACAAAGTTATTATTTCCTGGAATTTTTTTACTAAGATTTTCAACGGTAGGCTGGGTTCTTAGATCCAGCCACACCACAGCATTGTAGAGCGGTTCTCCAGTTAACTTGTCCCAGAGTACAGTGGTTTCCCTCTGATTGCTGACACCAATAGCTTTTATGTTGGCTATATCAATGTTCAGTTCAACAAGCTTCTGACACGTTCTCTCTATACACTCATAGACAGACTGAAGAATTTCCTTAGGGTCTTGTTCCACCCAGCCTTCTTGCGGAAACTCTTGTGTTAATTCCACTTGATGGTGACTAAGTAGACCCGCTGTTTTTGAATTGAAAACCAGAAAGCGAGTAGAATTAGTCCCTTGGACCACTGCCCCCACCAACGGCCCCGCAACCGTTTTCTTCTGGGCTGCCATGAAACCAGTCGGCCGCTCTGCGTCTCAGCTCTGATGCCGTTTCCAAGCGACCAAGGTGTTGTGGGGGGAGGGGCACGCTACGCATCCGGAACGTCTGGAACGTCAGGAGTGTTAGGAGCACCAGGGGCATATGCGCAGTGGCTGCCTGCGCTCAACCGGAAGCCCGCAAGCCTGGCGGGCAACGTTTGCCCTTCGACTGGCGCTACTTGTCCTCAGTTGGCGCTTGTGGCCGAGGCCCCTCCCAAGCCACTCTATTTTTTAAGGAAGTTTAAGATACAGAAAGATCATGTATTTATCTATATAATTAGTTACTAGTGCTCTTCATTTGATTTTGTGGATTCGTATGCATGTTATCATTTTCTTTCTGCCTGTAAGATTTCCTTCAACATTTCTTGTAATTGGGTCTGCTGGAAAAAAAATTCTTCCAACTTGAGAATGACAGAAAAGTATTTATTTCATCTTAATATTCAAAGATATTTTCTTTGATATAGAATTCAAATTGCCTTTTTTTTTTTTAAATTTCAGGACCTTAAAACTGTTTCTCCACCACCTTCTATCTTTTGTTGTTTCAGGTGTGAACTTTGCTGTCATCCCCTTATTTTTAACATGTCGGTCCATCTTTCACTGCCTTTGGGTTTTCTTTTTATCAGTAGTCACTTTCATAATAATGTTATTTGGTGTAGTTTTCTTCTTATTTCTTGTGCTTGGGGGACATTGGGCTACTTAGATCTGTGAGTTTATAGATCTCATCAAATTTGGAAAACCTTGGGCCATTATTTCTACAAATATGTTTTATTTTCTTTCTCTTTTCTGCTCTAGGGACTCCAGTTACACATATTGGAGTTGTCCCACAGCTCAGTAGTATCATTATCTTTTCTATGAATCATTTTAGATAGTTTCTATTGCCATGTCTTCAGTTTACTAATCTTTTCTTCTCCAATATCTAATCTGTTAATTAATCCACTGTAATTTTCACCTCATACATTGTAGTTTTCATCCTTAGAAATTCAGAGTTTTAAAAATAATTACTTAAGGTTTTGAATACATGGAATAGTTAAGATAACTTTTAATTATATTTTCTGCTAAATGTAACATCAGTGTTGATTCTTGTTCAGTTATGACTAATTTGTCTCCTCATATGGCTGATATTTCTCTGCTCTTTTACATTCCTGACAATTTTTTTTATTAAGTGCCAAACATTATGAGTTTTACCTGGTTGAATCGCTGGATATTTTTGTGTTCCTATAAAACCTGAGCTTTGTTTTTGAGATGCAGTTAATTTAGTTGGAAAGAGCTTGATTCCCTGGGGTCTTGCCTTTAAGATTTGCTGCTGGAACAAGGACAGTGCTCAGTCCGTGGCTAATTATTCTCCTTTACTGTGATGAGAGCCCTCAGTATAGTCTACTCAAGGCCCATGAAAAATAAGGTTTTAATGGCTGGTGGGAATAATTCCTGTTTCCAATCCTGAGCAAACACTGTTTATCTTTACTGGACACTATTTAATCTTTTCATGTGCAAATAGTTTCCTGACATACATGCACTAATCAATACCTGACTGAATTATCAGGGAGCACCTTATGAAGATTTCTAGAATTCTCTTCTTGTATAACTCTTTTCTTTCCAGTACCATGTCCTGTTCACTCTAGATGCCTTCATCTCTCGCTGCTCAGATGCTCAGCTCCATCTCCTCACCACAAAGCTTTTACTCACCTCAGGGTTTCACCTGGGTTTGACTTTCCAGTGCTATGGCCTCAGCATTCTCTCAAGGAAATAAGCTGAGGAAGTCATAGTACTCGTGCCACTTGTTTCTTTGCTCCTTAGGGATCACTACTCTTCATTGCCTGATATCCACCATCTTGTAAACTGTTGTTAAATATTTTTAAAAAATTTAAATTTTAAATTATGTAAACTCATATATATTTTTTTCTTCTTAAAAATTGTTTCAGGTGATAAATGTAGGTAAATTTACTTTGTTACTCCATCTTTGCCAGAGTAGAAGACCATTGGAATAAAGCTTAAATTTTCAGATCAATTGGAAAGTTGGTGAATAAATATTCATTTACTCACTAATTTAAATTTATTAAATATCTACTCAATAAATGGCAATCTTCTGTGTTAGGCCGTAGACCCCACTTTTAAGGTATTTCAAGGATAAAGCTCATTTGTCCCTAATGAAACCAACAGAACAAGCTACAAAATAATGTAAAAATCGACAATAATACTGTTATTTTACTATTTTAATTGGATCATATTTTCCATTTAAGTAAGCCCTTCAAGAAAACTTTTGAAGTCAGAAAAGCAAAATTTTTTTTTAAGATTTTATTTGTTTATTTGACAGAGAGATTACAAGTAGGCAGAGAGGCAGGTAGAGAGAGAGGGGGAAGCAGGCTCCCTGCTGAGCAGAGAGCCCTGATTCGGGACTCGATCCCAGGACCCTGAGGTCATGACCTGAGCCGAAGACAGAGGCTTTAACCCACTGAGCCACCCAGGAGCCCCATCAGAGATTTTCTAAGCAGAAATTTAAAAACAACACTTACCAGTATGCCAGTTTACTATATATACTATGCTTGAATTTGTTTTTAATTTTTTAATGTTTCTTTTTCTTCCCAAGTTTTTGACTGTAGTAAACATTATATGTATACATCAATCTACACAGTAAAAAGATTTGACCTAAGGTTTTTTTTTTCTCTACATCTCCTGTCCTCTGCCACACCAATACATACAGACAAATATTCCTGATCCCATTAGTTTTTAAGGCTAGGAATACTTTAAGCATTTTTTTGTTTGTTGTTTTTTAGTGCAAAAAGCTGTTTTTATTAAAGCATGGGGGCAGGACCAATGGGTGGAAAGTGCTGCTTACTTTAAGCATTTTGTCTTTAATACAAGTAACTTATTTACAAAGGCATCAGTTTCAGTTTATAAAAAACTGGTTTAAATATTAGTTTCACTTTACTGGCTACTAAATTGTAGCCACTAAATAATCAGATAAAAAGTGTCTCAATTTAGTTTAGAATGAAAAGTTGATCAGATTGATTTAACTTTCTTAGGGCAATTGCAAACTATTGATGGATTTAATCAAAGCTGACTAGCAATGCTTTATTTTTTTAACTATGAAGTTTAAACTAATTCCACTATTTTTTCATTTCAAAAAAAATTTTTAAACAAAATCTTTTGTTAGTCTATAATACTTTCACATGTTCTAAAAAAAGCACCTCTGAAATAGTCATTGGCATCATCTTATTTGTGAAGACATTCAAGTTTACAAGGTAATTGTTATTTCTTTTTATTATATTTCATATAGTAGAGATGCTTTAATGTTCGTGAACATGCTATTCAGAATAGTCCCCCCACCACAAATCAGATATTCCTTTAAAATTTTTTTAAACATAGGATTGTTAAAATTAGAGGTTTTTTTTTTTTTTAAAGATTTTATTTATTTGACAGATAGAAACACAGCGAGAGAGGGAACACAAGCAGAGGGAATGGTAGTGGGAGAAGCAGGCTTCCCGCTGAGCAGGGAGCCCAATGCGGGGCTCGATCCCAGGACCCCGGGATCATGACCTGAGCTGAAGGCAGACGCTTAACGACTGAGCCACCCAGGCGCCCCTAAAATTAGAGTTTTTATACTAACTGACTTTTTATTATTATTTATTTACCTTTCAGGCTACTTTTTTTTTTTAAAGATTTTATTTTTATTTATTTGACAGAAAGAGATCACGAGTAGACAGAGAGGCAGGCAGAGAGAGAGGGGGAAGCAGGCTCCCTGCTGAGCAGAGAGCCCAATGCGGGGCTTGATCCCAGGACCCTGAGATCATGACCTGAGCCAAAGGCAGAGGCTCTAACCCACTGAGCCACTCAGGCGCCCCCCCAGGCTACTTTTTAAGCAATTACTTTCTGATATAAAATCTTTTGAATGATGATCACAGTGTCAAATTTAAAATTTATTTGTTCATTCAGTAATTTGACAAATGTTTTGAGAGGTTGATATATGTGGGCTCTATTTTAGGCAACAATATAGTGGTACATAAAGGTTCTTCCTCCCCTTATTACAACCTCTAAGTTAAGAACAGTCTGAATTGATTTATTCATCTATTGACATATCTTCCTTCACACATCATGTTTAGGGAGCCATTCACTTAATTATTATTTTTTCCCCTGTCAAGTCCACTAAGTTATAAGTTCAATGAGGACAAATATCTTGTTTGTGTGTTCACTTTTATATCTTTACTACTTAGAACAGTGCTTGACCCAAAGCAGAAACTCAAGAAATATTTGTTGAATGAGATAATGAATACCACTCTATGTGGTCCTCACTTTATTGTCATAAAGTCAAGATAATTTTAATTTTTATTGCTAGATGGGCTATTGGTTATTCACTTTACAATCTAATATAATAAGGAGATTGATTAATAGATAAAGGGATGGATAAATGAGAAGATATATGATGAAGTTAGTACGGTAAAATATTAATTGTAGAATCTATGTGGTAGATTTCATTGTGTTGGTAGTAAAGTTCTTTCAACTTTTCTGTATGCTTGCAAATTTTTGTAAAAAATATTGGGGAAATGTTATGCAAATAAAAAGCTGGTCAAGCAGCAAAAAATAGTTAATAGAGATCTGTTTCATACAAGTTCTTTTGTTTGTTTGGAGGGACAGTTAAAAGGAATAAAAGAGTCAGTGCCAAGTGTATGTTAATTTGAGACTCCGTAGTGGAAAATCTAGTTAAAGTTGTTAATCTCAAGAGAACTATTAATCGTGAACCATCTTTATTAATATATTTGCAGTTTTATTGTAGGAATTTTCTTCTGTCCTTTATAAACTGTAAATCCTAGAAAGCCAGCTGCTTTTAACAAGAAGTATCAAGCATTCAAGAATACTGCTACTCTTTTCAACCTATAAAGAATATAGAATTAGAATCAGTTTTGAAAGTTTCAGTTTCACCAAATTTGGACTTATCTTGGTCTTACATTTGAGAGTTTGTGCCCTGATGGAAAGGGTATTGGATTATATAGTTTGTGGTTAGGAAATTTAACTTTTTTTTAGATTGTGTCATAACCAATGCATCATCACAGTTGGTAATCTTCAAAACACTGACGCATTTTTCTACATGCTGTTCCCAAATGTGCTGGACCAGCTGTTGAGAGCCATGCCATCCAATCGCCTGGAAGACCTCTTCTTGGACCACAAATCACCTAACGTAGTATCCCTCTTTGTTCTAATAAAGAATGGAAAAATTAAAGCAAGCTACCGTGGTTTATTACTCATGTTTTCTCTGTTAAGCATGGGCTGTGGGAATCACTGCATCCACATTAGGAGGCCTTGGCATTCTAGGTAAGCACTCATAATAGACAAGCGGATGAGTTTAATATTCGCGGTTATGAAAGTGATTTTATGAATGTTTGATTCTTGAAATTTTTGATTGTGTGTGTGTGTGTGTGTGTGTGTGTTCTTTGTCATTTTCCCAGTGAAAATTGCCCTGACACTGTTCTCAATGTTAATGTATTCCTGCTTACATTTGACTTTGGAATATGTTATGGCTAATTATCATTACACAGGATGAAAGATCAGAGCCCTGAGTGAGGTGCTTCGGTTTAGGAACAAAGGGAGGCCAATTCGGCATCTTGGCTCTGGGCCCGACAATTGTAATCAAACATCTTGAAACTGGTGGGGTCTTTGCATCCATTTTTTTTTTTCTTTTTCTCCCTTATTTTTTGAAAGGGGGAGGGGAATGGGGTTAAGGGTTTGAAGGGGCTGAAATTTCCCCTTGAACATGATGTCAATATGTTGGCATGTCTCCTTTTATTAAGATGCCATCCAACGGATAACAAGTCCTGCTGTGTTTTACCAACATAAAAAATTAGACTGGAGACCGAGGAGCGGCAGGTGGCTTTTGGCACCAAGAAATAATCACACTTGACGTGGAAAGTAAAGTAAAAGGAGCCATCTGTTCACTGCAGGAGGACGTGAAAAATCACATTAACATATTGTCACTAACATCATGAAATACACAGTTAATAATAAATTTAGTTATCATGGCAAGTCGCGTTGGATACTTTGAAAATGCAGAATGCGAAAAATGCTCTTACTTGCCCACCCCCATCTTTTTTTGGGGGGGGGAAACAGACGTTAAATCTTTCCTTGATGTGTGTGTGTGTGTGTGTGTGTGTGTGTGTGTGTGTGTGTGTGGCAGGGTTGGGGGAGGAAAGTGTTTCATTTTAAAGTTTGGCTGTGGTTCATTGTTGCTGACTAAGTGAGCAAAAAAGTCTCTCAGGCAGATGGAATGAGTGACTTTTTTGATTCCATCCACTATCATCCACCGTGTTACTCTATAGCTTCTTACCTGGATAGAGGAAAAGAGATGCAGGAGAGGAAAAGGTTGTTTCCGTGATGTCCTCGTATAAGACCCAGAGCAGGCCAACCCTTCTACGAAAGACATGGCGGTAGCAGAGCACGGCCACAGAAAAGAATCTGAGGCTGTGACCTTTTCTTAAACGTCTAATGGGCATCTGAATCTGCCTTTAGTTAGTGAAGTGTTCCTGCCACACATTTTCCCAGTAGATTTTGTGTGAGATGGTGCACTTACTCTTCGAGAGAACACATATGTTAAAGCAATGTGGTAGGAATGTTCTCTGCACTTTTTGTGTGTGCATGCACGTATTGTTTACATATGTTAAAAAAGAAGCTACAGAGGCTGGAGGTCAAACTGAACTTGGGAAAATGGGCGTTATTGTAGCTAAGTCATTATTAGAGCCATGGTTGCTCACCTTTTACTGTAACAGTGTGCTATCTACTTTTTTACAGTCATTGTTTACCAGCACTATAAATTTGTGACTTGAACACATTATTGAAATTATTAATATCAAAATCTCTGTCTCACTATTTACAAAACTACAGTTGTCATATAATAGAATCCTTATTTATTTATTTTGTTTCAAGTTTTTATTTAAATTCTAGTTAGTTAACATATAGTATAATACTGGTTTCAGAAGTAGAATTTAATGACACTTCACTTACATATAACACTCAGTGGCCATTGCAAGTGCCCTCTTTAATACCCATCCCCCATTTAACCTATCCCTCCCCTTCTCCTCCAGCAGCCCCTAATTTGTTCTCTATAGTTAAGGTTCTATTTTATGGTTTGCCTCTCTCTTTCTTTTTTTCCTTTCTCCTGTATTCATGTTTTGTTTCTTAAATTCCACACATGAGTGAAATCGTATGGTATTGTTTCTTTCAGACCGACTTATTTCTTTTTAAAAAAATTTTTTTTAATTTATTTGACAGAGAGAGAGAGAGATCACAAGTAGGCAGAGAGGCAGGCAGAGAGAGCGGGGGATGCAGGCTCCCCGCTGAGCAGAGAGCCCCATGTGGGGCTCGATCCCAGGACCCTGAGATCATGACCTGAGCAGAAGGCAGAGGCTTTAACCCACTGAGCCACCCAGGCACCCCCAGACCGACTCATTTTACTTAGCATAATACACTCTAGCTCTATCCACATTGCTGTAAATGGCAAAATTTCATTCTTTTTGATGGCTGAGTAATATTCCATTGTCTATATATACCACTTCTTTATCCATTCATCAGTTAGTGGACATTTGGGTTCTTTCCATAATTTGGCTATTGTTGATAATGCTACTATAAACATGTATCCCTTTGAATCAGCATTTTTGTATTCTTTGGGTAAATACCTAGTAGTGCAATTGCTAGGTCATAGAGTGGTTCTATTTTTAACTTTTTGGGAAACTCCATACTGTTTTCCAGAGTGGCCGTAACAGTTTGCATTTCCACAAACAGTGTAAGAGGGTTCTCCTTTCTCCACATCTTTGCCAACATCTGTTGTTTCCTGTGTTGTTAAATTTAGCCATTCTGACAGGTGTGAGGTGATACCTCATTATAGTTTTGATTTGTATTGCCCTGATGATGAGTGATGTTGAGCATCTTTTCCTGTGTCTGTTAGCCATCTGTATGTCTTCTTTGGAAAAACATCTCTTCATCTCTTCTGTTTCTTAACTGGATTATTTGTTTTTTTTGGAGGGGTGTTGAGCTTGGTAAGTTCTTTTTAGATTTTGGATACTAACCCTTTCTCAGGTATATCATTTACAAATATCTTCTCCTGTTCTGAAGGTTGCCTTTTAGTTTTTTTGATTGTTTCCTTCACTGAATAACCTGACCAATAGTTATTTCCTGTTTGTGATTATTGGTCTATGTCTAGTCATTATCACATTTCCCAGAGAACAGCAATATATAGATAACTTTTTAAATATCTATGTGCAATAATGGAAACAACATTAGAATAAGAATGAAGATGTTAGGGGCGCCTGGGTGGCTCAGTCGTTAAGCGTCTGCCTTCGGCTCAGGTCATGATCCCAGGGTCCTGGGATCGAGCCCCACATCGGGCTCCCTGCTCAGCAAGAAGCCTGCTTCTCCCGCTACCATTCCCTCTGCTTGTGTTCCCTCTCTCGCTGTCAAATAAATAAAATCTTAAAAAAAAAAAAAGAATCAAAATGTTAGTCCCAGCTCTAACTTGCAGTAGCTTTGTGATGTTTAACAAGTCAAATTACCTTTCGGGCTCTTTTTCTCAGGGGTAAAATTTACATAATGTCTAAAAAAACTTCTCCCTTGTAAAATCTCAAGTTTTTTTTTAATTGTTGTCCAAGTTAACTTGCTGTTTAGGGCTGGTAAGTTTCATTCAGGCAATGACTAGGCAGGTGTTTGGAGAGAGATTTGTTTTGTTGGCTCTAAGGTAGTGGTAGACTTTTCTTCTGTTACATAATGACCTTCTATCACTAAGAATGAACATTACCATGTATTCCTGACTTTGCTGTGCACTCTGCCACCTCACTCCAGTCATCACTGTGTCTCATGAACAGAAGTGTACATTTTTTAATTTTTATAAATGTTTCTAAAAATGATACAATTTATGTCCTCTTAGATGTTCTGGATACAGAATCTACTATCTACTGATGAAGAGCCACAAATCTCTTAATTTTCTCCAGTAGTCTTGGATCATATGCTGGTTCACTTTCCTGGATATACTCCCCTCTCTCCTATACCATCTCTTTTCCAAGGTAATTTCAGCTTATTTTCCTTCTTCAAGGAAACCTTTCCTGATCCCTTAAGCTTAGATTCCTTAAATCCCTTGGCTGTACTCTCCCATTGTACCTTATATTTCCTCTTTTCTAACAGCCATTGCACTTGAATTAATTGTTCAGTGTTTGGCGTTTCTGCTGGGCTATCAGCCTTGTGAAGGCAGCCCTCTGTCTCTCTGTCATGGTCACCACCTATGCCATGCATATAGAGCCATTTAATAAATGTCATTTTATTGATTGATGGTTGGTTAACCTGACCCACTGTCAGGTGTGATCAGTTTTCAGGGAAAATGGAATATGTGTTTGGTCTGGCATCATCCTACAATCATCCTGAAAGTCTCAGGTGAACTTTGGGGGACTGTTCCAGAGGTTGTCATTCCTATTGGAGGCACAGATAGAAATAAATACTATTTTAGGATTCCTCTGGAGCAATTGGGATGTTAAAGACATAGCTAGCATGAATATCAAAACAGTTCATGGCTCTTCCAAGTCTCTTGGATTCATTTTTATAATAGCCTGAAAATATTATCAAAAGGTGAACAATGTAGTTAATAAATCCTCAGCTTGTCACGGAACTCATCCAGTACAATCTACCAAAGCATTTAAGTCACACCTGGAGAAACTATTCTTCAGTAGACCAGAGTCCGTCATCTTACCAAATTTTATTCAGCTTAGGCGAAACATGTAAGTTTAATTCTGCAGAGATAAAAACTGGCAGAGAAATACGTTTTATAATATCAAGTAGGAACTATATGTCTCTTCATGTGTTACTTTGCAACCATGTTTAGAATGAAATGAATTTGCTCAGTGGTTAAGGATGATTTAAAATGATGAAATGAGTTACAGGTGTCCTCCCAGAAGTTATTGTCAGAACAGTTTTAGACAGAGTATTATATATATCACACAGAAATATACATACTTAGCTCATTGTATATTTAATTTTTAATACATATTAACTCAAAAATGTTTATTAATTATAAATAATCCCAATACTAGGTGACATACTTATTGCCTTATTGTTATATAAACTGAAAATCTAGTAAAAAAACAACCAAGGGGCATGAAAATGCCTGTGATAATCATCTTAAAAGGTAGATAAAGTGAGGAAATCATCATAATGAATGATACGCAATTATACTTGTAAAAAGTTGCCAAATGTTTAGACTTAGATTGGGAATATTTTGCCACAGTGCATAAAAATTACCTCAGACCCTTAGAGGCAGTTGTACAAACTGACAAGCATTTGCAAAATTGACAGTCCCCTTCACCCAGTAGATATTTCATTCCCCGCATGCTGGGCTTCTTTGCAGTTGTTGAAAACTAGGGCAGATGGGCACTCCAGTCAGCCTGAGGGGACAGGAGTAACACACTTCAGAGCACCGGGTGCCATGAGATTCCTTCTTTTCATCAGACGGGCTAATAGACCCATGGAGGCCAAGAATTCAGTGATATCCTGGAGGGTCTTGCAGGTGGTCATCATTGAAGTGCCTGGTAGACTTCCTGCAGACCCCTGGTTTCACAGAGAGTGTTGAAAGTGTAACTCTTTCACTGTGACAGCCAGGCTTTGACATGAAATAGCATATTAGAGAAATGCTGATGGTTTTGCAGTATGGAAAACATTTGGAGGTTGTGTGAAGAATCTCTCTCTCTCTCTCTCTCTCTCGATAGTAAGAACATGTAACATGAGATCTGCTATCTTAATGGATATTTAAGTGTATATTACAGTATTGTTATCTCTAAGTACAATGTTGCACCTTTGATCGCTAGAACTTATTCCTCTTGCCTAACTGAAATTTTGTACATATTGAGTTGATTAGCACATCCGCATTGCCCTCTCCCCCTAGTCCCTGGACACCGTCATTCTATTCTTTGCTTCTATGAATTTGACTATATTTGATACCTCATATAAGTGGAATCATGTAGTATCCACCTACAGATACATGATTGCCTTCTTTTCTCTTTTTGTTGGCTGTTTCTACATATCTTCAATGATCCCATCTATCAGTAAGCACCCTGTGCTCTTCTTCTGAACTTCCAGGGCGTGCAGTACTACCAGTACTACCGACTTCTTTTTAATATCTAGTATTCTTTTTTTCCTCTCACTATGGTGTAAGATACCTAAAGAGAGAAGATTGCTTTGGGCATTTTATAGTTCTAGTAATGCCTTCCACATAAGAATAGGAGTTCTATCCTTCTGTGCTTCTCCTTTTTCCTTCCTTCTTCAGTCAAGAAATATTTACTTAAGTATCAACTATCTCATAGTTGCTGGGATAGCCTTAGAGATACAATTGTGAACTAGACACTCAGAATCCTTGTCTTTGTGAGTCAGGCAAATACAAGAAATAAAAGTAAACTAATTATAAATTGTTAAAATTTATGTTAAAAGGGAAGAAATAGCTAAGACTGAGTGAATGTAACTGGGGGTGGGAGAGGTGACTGGTTTTTCTCATTATTTTTTCCCCTGCTTTTATTTTAGCTATCTCCTCTTCCAAGTCAAATATTCCAGATTTCTTCTTTCATTTAGGTGTATGTCCACAGAATGAGAACTATGAAAGGCTAACCACAATTGTTATTAATTTTCTCTTCCACTGTAGCTCAGTTGTGTGTATATTGAGCAGATTGTCCATAAATAAGGAAAGGCTATGATTTTTCCGTCGCCGGATGCAATGTGCCTTAGAATACCACACATTCGACAGATTATAGAATAATTCTGATTAAATTAGAATGCAGAAAATATGCTTTGCCAACACTAAAAAGTTAGACATATTTCCAGACACTTAGTTGTACTCTTATTGTTAGTATCTCCATGGCATACAGTGTTTAGAAACCAAAAGCCATACTTATAAAGCCTGTAGAAGGTTCATGATAGGCTCTGGGTGAAAATTACTATTGGTCTTTAACTGATTATCCAAGTTCAAGACTGGTTATACATGCCATTAGGCACTCTCATAGGTTTGTAGTAGTGGTCCCTACATGGAGTTTTATAGTGGAAGTAAATAGATGCACAAGCTTACTATGTGAATTAAGCTGAAAACTATATGTGTGTTAAAACCAATAAGAAATCAAATATGGAATAAGTGCTTATGATGAAATAAGGAAAATAATTCTTGAACACACATAAGCACCAGCAAAAACATCAAATAATCTGCTTTTAGGCTCACCTGGTTGGCTCGGTCAGTTAAGCATCTGACACTTGATCTCAGTTCAGGTCTTTATCTCAGGGTCACGAGTTCAAGTCCCACTTTGGGCCCCACACTAAGCATTGAGCCTACTTTTAAAAAATCTGCTTTTATATTCTGTAAAAAGGAGGCCTTCAAGGAGCTATGTTTACAAACTTAACTTCAAAAATTGAGAGGGATGAAAAACAGAATGAAATCATAGCTATAAGCTTAGAAAATGGAATATCTGGAAAGATATGTATTACTTTGCTCAGGCTGCCTTACACATTGGGTGGCTGAAACAACAGAAATTCATTTTCTCGCCATTCTGGAGGTTATAAGTCTGAGATCAAGGTGTTGGCAGGGTTGTTTCCTCTCCTTGGCTTGTAGATGGCTGTGTTCTCCTCTTTCTCTTTACATGGGCTTCTCTGCATGTGTGTCCGTGGCTGTGTCCTAATCTTCTCTTCTTGGAAGGACACCAGTCAGATCAATTAGGACTCACCCATATGACTTCATTTTACTTTAATCACCTCTTTAAAGATACTGTCTTTAAAAAGAGAAAAAAAAGGTGTCATCTTTAAATGGAGTCTCATTCTGATATTCTGTGGGTTAGAACTTCTAGATAGGAATGAGAGGGGAACACAGTTGAATCCATAACAGATACTGAAATAACAATTACTGAGTTGTCAGAGGCAGGGTCTAACCAGGAAAATGGAAACCACTTCAAGTACTTGCAACAGAAGGAATTGAAAGCAAGAAATTGATTTGATTTCATAGGTGATAGAAGAGTTGCAAATTCTAAATGAGACAGCGGACAACCCAGGATTAAAAAGTAGGAAACTTCTGATAAGACTAGAATAGAGAAACAAAAAGAAGCAGTAGTAGTAGCAGAGATGAGGGAGGAATTACCTGGTGGAAGCCCATCTAAAAGGTCTGGAAAGGGGCACGTGGGTGGCTCAGTCAGCTGAGCGTCTGACTCTTGGTTTCATCTCAGGTCATGATCTCAGGGTTGTGAGATAGGGCCCCCGTGTGTGTGTGGGGGGGGAGGGGGGGTAGGGGGGTCCCTGCTCAGCAGGGAGTCTGTTTGAGATTCTCTCTCTTCCTCTCCCTCCCCTTCTGCCCCTATCCCAGCTCTCTCTCTCTCTCAAATAAATAAATAAAATCTTAAAAAAAAAAATAAAGATCCTGAAGCCATGAAAGGAACAGCTGCTGCCAGAGATGGTGCTCAAAGCAAAAAAGGGAACAATACCTTGTTCGCTCCCTTTCTCCCTCTTCCGATTTTCTGCCAGCACCCTTTAATTGCCGAACCTGGACAGAAGTCAGCTGACAACAGAGCCTGACAATTACAGCCTCGGGGGAGCCGTCCTCCTGCTTTACAGAGAACAGGAAGAGAGCAAGAAGTGAATTGGAGGGTAAACAGCCCAAGCAGGGCACATATTAAAAAGAGGAGAACATTATAAAGCGATTCAAAATGGACCTCCAAATAAACAAAGGTGGATTTACATATTTATATCCATGTTTAGTGACTGTTAAAAAAAATTGACCCAAAAGGCCAAACAAAACTTACTTTATTTTATCTTTAAAATTTCTTTAAAAATATTTCTCTTCTTTTTTGCCTCGAAGATCCATTTTCCCCACTCCTATCCCAGAATCTATGCATTTCTAACTCTAAACATTGTTAAAACCTTGTTTAAATTCTCCTTTAAGTTTCCCCAATTTTTCTTCTCTTCTCTTCTCAATCTCTATTACACTATCTGTATTGGTCTCAAGGCACTAAGAGCCTTCCCATTGATGTTAGCAACTATTAATATATACAGTTATATGTTATTCAAGATCGGAGATTGAGGTCTTTATATTCCATGCAGTTTTTAATAGCAGATTACACATTATTGACTATCAGTAAGTATATTTAGTGAATAATTATATGCAAGAAAACTTATAATATTGGAACTATTCCTGCTTAGCATTTTTCATCTTATTACACTCCCAACAATTTCTTCATCATCTTTACCATTTTGGATAACAAAAATAAGAGAACACAAGAATTTTTTTTTTCTTTTTGATTCCTTTTTAATAGAAGATTTATTTAATTTGGTTATATAGATGAGACTCCTTGCCTGAGATTCAAAAAATCTTGTCCCAACCAAATATCTAAAAGCACATGAAATTTTGAATGATTGGTGTTTTATTTTGTTTTTTCCCCCAAATATGTTTATTTTATTTTTTCAGTGTTACAAGATTAATTGTTCATGCACCACACCCAGTGCTCCATGCAATACCTGCCGTCCTCAATATCCACCACCAGGCGCACTCAATCCCCCATCTCCTCCCTTCCAAAACCCTCAGTGTGGTTTTGATTTGAATCTCCCTGATGGCTAAAGATGATGAACATTTTTTCATGTGTCTGTTAGCCATTTGTGTGTCTTCTTTGGGGAAGGGTCTGTTCCTGTCTTCTGCCCATTTTTTGATGTGATTATCGGTTTTGTGAGTGTTGAGTTTGAGGAGTTCTTTATAGATCTTATATATCAGACCTTTGTTTGTAGTATCATTTGCGAATGTCTTGTTTCATTCCGTGGGTTGCCTGTTTGTTTTGTTGACTGCTTCCTTCACTGTGCAGAAGCTTTTTATCTTGATGAAGTCCCAAAAGTTCATGTTCACTTTTGT